>PVHT021183543.1:1010158-1025181 GCA_004024745.2 Catagonus wagneri | reverse complement strand
TTTTTTTTTTTTTGTCTTTTTGTCTTTTTAAGGCCACGCTTGTGGCATATGGAGGTTCCAAGGCTAGGGGTCTAATCCGAGCTGTAGCCGCCGGCCTAAGCAATGCAGGATCCAAGCCACGTCTGCAACCTACACCACAGCTCACGGCAACGCCAGATCCTTAACCCACTGAGAGAGGCCAGGGATCGAACCTTCATCTTCATGGATGCTGGTCAGATTCATTTCTACTGAGCCATGACGGGAACTTCCTGTTTGTCATTCTGATGTCTGTTCTGTTTCTTCAAATTGTGGGGTTTTCGTTTGTTTGCTCGTTCGTTTTGTCGTTTGCCATGCCTTGGAATTTCTTCCTGAGAGCTGGATGCTATGTACTGTGTAAGAAACTGTATAAATAGGATTTAGTAATGTGGTGCTGAGAGTGGAGGATCTGCAGCCTTTTAGGTCTCCGTCTTTTCGGGAGCGCCAGCCTCTGGACTGTGGTTTCTCAGTTTCTCCTTTCTCCGTAGGTTGGGGAGAGAATGTCTAGAATGGGTTGTGTGCTTTCCTTCTCCAGGTCAGTAAGGCTCTGATAAAAGCCCAGCAGGCCAGGCTCTGGTTAACTAGTTTCCTCTTTTTTTTTTTTTTTCCAGGGCCGCACCCATGGCCTATGGAACTTCCCAGGCTAGGGATCAAATCAGAGTGGTAGCAGCTCCAGGTCCTTAACCCACTGAGCAAGGCCAGAGATCAAATTCGCATCCTCATGGCTCCTAGTCAGGTTCTTAACCCAATGAGTGAGCCCAGGGATCGAACCCATGTCCTCATGGATACTAGTCGGGTTCATTACAGCTAAGCCACGAGGGGGACTCCCACTATCTTCTTTTAAAAGATAGTTTCCCCCTAAACACAGTCAACTTCAGAAAATTTAAAATTTCTATAAGGTTAGAGCAAAATATGTATCATCTAGGGATCTAGTCCATCACCCTTGGTGGCTTTATTATTAATTGTTAAGTGGACCTTCCAGCCCTGGTCAGGCCTACGAATGACCTCGGCCCCAACCACAGCCCAGCTGCAACCTCACGACAGACCCAGAGCCGGAAGCACCCGCCAAGCCACTCCCAGACTCCTGGCCCGCAGAAAAGGAAAGAGCACAGGTGCTTGTTGTCTTAAGTTACTAAGGTTAGAGGTAATTTGTTATGCAGCAATAGGTAACTAATACAGCCCCTGAAAAAAAAAAATCAAACTGAAGAGTAAACGTTATTTCTTAGCACGGTACCAACAGCGCTATTCTAAGAAAACCTATAAAACACACTGAAAATTGCCTCCTGTGAAATAGCATAAATCTAATCTACAGGGATATTTTTAAAACGGTGCACTAAAAGCAGGGGTTCTTTGTCTGCAGAGTGCTGCGATTCTGAGGACACCCTAAAACCATTGGCAAGATTTTGTCTGCAGGTCGTGGTTGTTTTTTTGTTTTTTGTTTTTTGTTTTTCACGGAAGGCAGACCACGTTTATAAGATTTTCAAGAGTTTTGTGGTTCCAAACAACCACTTTCCCAAGGCATGACAGATGCGATCTGAAGTTCTAGCAAGTTTCTATAATCAAGTTTAGACTGCCCGCGTGTGACTCTGTGCCCCGGAGACAGGGGGATGTCTGTCTCTAAGAGGGTTTATTGGGACTCGAGGAAGCTTACCCAGCGGGAAAAGCCTTGGCCACACCGGGGGCATTTGTAAATGGCTGGGATGAAGTTTGCGTCGTGGTACTTCTTGAGGTGAACGTTTAGAAGCTGCTTCTGTCGGAAACATTTACTGCAGGAGGGGCAGGCGAAGGGCTTCTCTCCGGTGTGGGTGCGCACGTGAACCGTCATGTGACGTTCCTGGCAGGCAAGGGGAGGAAAGCAAATAGTTTAGCTCTCCACAAGAGTTTTTCAGAATCCGACGTTAGGTATTTTTCCCCTTCCTCCCCAAAGACGTGTGTGCATTTTTAAGGAAAAGCAAAGAGACTGCATTCTGGACACAGTGCTCCTGGGGAGGCAGTGCGGTCTGGCCGGTAGGCAACCGGCTCTTACACGCGCCCTCCCGGCAGGTTCACCCCAGCGGGTCTGAGGTCCCACGGTGGGTGAAGCCGTAACCGATTTCCCTTCCGAGAGAGCTTGTGTGCTTGCAGCCCCGCTTCTATCATTGCTCGCCGCGCCCTGAGTTTACAAAGAGCAGGCGGCACCTGCAGACTCGAAAACCTATGGCTAGAGTTTCGGTTCATCGGACCTGTGGGGTCGGAAGGACGTTATGCATCTAAACTTTTCCCCCACCGCTTCCCGACAGTCTTGTAACAAATCTTCATATGGACTTAAAGGCATAGTGGTGAACATGGTTCTTAAAAAAAAAAAAAAAATCACCGGAAATTTGAACGAAGATTTATAGCAGTAAATCATTTGGGGAATCAGGACAAAAATATACAGAAAGGCAAACAAAAGGACACATCTTACGGGCTTTCCTTAAAACGGCCTGAGTTTTCAGACGAACTTGCTGGCCGATTCTGCATTACCGCTAACGCCCTCACTGACAGCGTGTCCTCCAGGCGCCATCTCGCGCACACACCTTACCTCCGCACACACCTTTCATCTCGTCCCGCCTCCCAGGGGAGCGTCACCCGGTTCTCTGCTGGGGTCCAGGTCCACCCCGCGAAGCCTGCTTCAGGTCCAGGACCAAAGTGGTGCAGGGCCCCCAGCCGCGCCCCGGCCTCGTCTCTGGCCTCCAGGGACCGCCTGCTCTCTGCTCCCCAAACACTGGGCAGGGGGCTTCACCTCCACGACCCACCCCCCACCTCCCCTGCCCAGTCTTATCCATCTTCCTGGAAACCCTCCTAGTTTATTTAAGCAAATTTGAGCCTCCGACTTCAGAATATTCTGATGCTCAAAATCTGCAAGAAACACTCTCTTTTCTTCAAAGCATACGCTATCTATGGGCCCACACTTTGCATCACAGTAAGCACTGATTTCCAGCCCCCACCCCACACCGTGACCAGTGGCAAAATAGTCACAGAAGCACATGATGCTTCTAAGCAGCTGTTCAGGTCAACTTCTGGTCTTAGGACCTGTCACACTCTTTAAAAAAAAAAAAAAATCAGTGATGACTCCAAGAAGCTTTTGTTTAGGGCGGTGAGATCTGTTAATACAGACTGCAATAGAAGTCACTTAAATATTGAAATATTAAAATATATTTATCAGTTCACTTAAAAATAACAACATTGTTTAAATATTAAAAATGTTAAAATGTTAAAAAATATTTATGGGTTCATTTGAAAACAGCAACAGGTCAACTACCTGGTAACATATTTCTGCCAACATTCAATTAGCTATCTTCTAAAACAAAAAAAATTAATGTCTGGCCTCACATACACGATTGCCAGTTAAAACACAGACCACTTTTCGGAACGCACTGCTACACGAAAGCACAGGCAGTTTACCTGAAACTCAAATTTAACTGATCATTCTCCATTTTTTATTTTGAAGTCTGACAAGCTTATTAAAAGAAGGTAGGTCTGCCTTTGGTCTGCTGGGGTACAGGGTAGGTAAAACAGATGAAGAAAAGCATGCTCCCCCAGATACGTAGCTGGAAAAGGGAGTCAAGTGTTTATAGGATTTTTGAATAACTGTGGGTATGCTTCTCTGATAGTGCACCAAAACTGGTCACGTGAGAATTTCTTAAAAGTTGGTTAAAGTGTGGAACCCAGAACCACGCCAATGAAGACTGTGAGCTCTGTTACACTAATATCTATAGAGCTGTCTCGCGCTTTGCACGGATCTTTTACCCACGCAGGATTCTGCAGGTGCGTTATTTGGAAAATATCAGTTTCCTGAGTTAAGTGGAGCTTCTAAATGTTGAATGCACATTATAAAAACCTGCTTTCTTAAAACCACTCCAGTCTCATTAGAACAGTCTTTAAGTATCAGAAAGCCATCAGGCTAATGCTGGTGGATGTAGCTTTCCCCGAATTCTAATTTTAATTTCCTCTTGAAAGTGCAAACTGGAGTTCTCGTCATGGCACAGAGGAAACAAATCTAACTAGGAACCATGAGGTTGCGGGTTCGATCCCTGGCCTTGCTCAGTGGGTTAAGGATCCGGCATTGCCACGAGCTGTGGTGAAGGTTGCAGACGCGGCTCGAATCCCGTGTTGCTGTGGCTGTGGTGTAGGCCGGCGGCTACAGCTGTTAGACCCTTAGCCTAGGAACTTCCATATGCTGCAGGTGCAGCCCTACAAAGCAAGTAAATAAATACATAAATGAATAAATGAATGAATGAATGAATACAACAGAAAGAAGGTGTAAACTGTTTCCTGGGCAACACATTTCCCTTGAAGTGACAGGATCACTTCGTGTGCTTTCAAGAAAATGTCTATTAAATACCCAATAATGGAATAAGCAGAGTTTGACAGTGGTCCTTTCAAGTAAAAACAGTGATGTATGAAAAAGTGGCTAGTTGAGCTGGCGACTCAAAAAAAATCCCACAGGCGCGTCTTCCAGATGGCCACTGGGCTTTGGAGGACAGCAGACGGGCTGAAGGTCAAGGTCCAGCTCATCCCACAGACTACTAAAAAGGTGAGTATTCAAGGTCAAGATGGAACAAAGTCAATTCGTTTTCTCTTTTGGCTGCACCTGAAGACTATGGAAATTCCCAGGCCAGGGACTGAATCTGAGCTGCCGCCGTGACCCAGGCCATAGCTGCGGCAATGCTGGGTCCTCAGCCTGCTGCACCACAGCGGCAGCTCCTGAAGCCAACAGCTTTCTCCACTTTGTCAAGGACATTCTTAAGTCAAACTGCCCTTTCTTTTTCCCACCAGGGCGTGAAGGACAAGAGCAAAGCGGTCCCACTTGGTGTGGCTGCTTTGATTCACGTTAAGGAAGCTCCACTGCTTTTGCACCATCAGTGCCAACACCACACGGCGAAAGGGGCAGATAACGTGCGGGCATTATCACTAAGGAACGACAATGACTTTGATCGTAGGACCCCGGCTGGTTTCAGGGACCTCTAGGGTCTGTGAACCACACTTCTGAACCACCCTTTAAGAACAGCTGCTTTAAATGCTCAGCCGCCCCCCGAAAGTGCCTGGAACAGTACCTGCTTGCAGGCGTAGCTGCAGTGTTCACACTTGAACCTCTTCTCGTCTTTATGAGTTTTCTGGTGCTGAATGAGAGCGTAGCGCTCGTGGAAGGCGGCGGAACAGTAGCGGCACTTCATCTCCGCAGCTTTGTACGTGTGCAGGTTGCGTAAATGGACACCTAAAATAGTCACAGAGAATCTTAATGCGAAGAGGATCCCCCGCCCCACACAGGGTTTCTGGCCTTGGCAGTGCAGGCAGACCTCAGGAACAGGGCAGCTTCTTTTCTAGACCTTCCCGCGAACGCGAATACAGTGGGTCACTGATGTTTGGGGTTTCCCGGCGCATATAGAATGTTTGTTTATGCTGTATTGCAATCCATTAGGTGCGTAATAGCGTTACGTCCAATAACAAGATACATACTTTCATTCAAAAATACGTTACGCCTAAAGAGAGCTTATCACTCTCTGAGCCGTTAGCAGGTCGGAAGCTCTTTGCTGGAGGGTCTGAAACACTGGGGGATTTACCACCGTGTGACACAGAGGCGACGAGTGAGCAAATGCTGCTGGAAAAACGATGCCGACAGATTTGCTCCCGGCAAGCTTGCCACGCACCTTCAATTTGTCAAAACTGCAGGATCTGAGAAGCATAATGAAGCAAAGCGCAATAAAACGAGGTCTGCCTGCATTAACCATTGAGGCTAGTTCCTTCTTGGGTAGGGCACGCTGTCCTGTGCAGGGTGTTTGGCAGCATTTCTGGCCTCCACCCACTGGTGCCAGTAGCATCTCTTCCTCCCCAGGTGTGACACCAAAGTGCCTGCAGATATTGCCGAGGGTCTCCAGGGGGAACACCATTCTCAGCTCAAACTGCTGCTCTCAGTGACACACACTGACATCTCATTTTAACACTTTTTTTTTTTTTTTGGCCACACCTGCAGCAGGCAGAAGTTCCCAGGCCAGGGATCAAACCTATGCCACAGCAGTGACTCGAGCCTGAACTGTGACAATGCCACGTCCTTAACCATCTGGCCACCAGGGAACTCCTTCACGTTCCTTCCCATGAAGTTAAACCTTATGGAAAACAGAGCCTCTTGGCCCAAACGTGTTTGTCTAACAAGGCATTTGGAGAACGTGACAGTGTGAGTGAATTTTTAGGATAATGTGGAGATGGTTTTAAGTAACGAAGGCATAGCCTCTACATTTTAATTTAAAATATGCCCAGACATCCTGTTACAAGCCAACACTCTGTTTTTTCCCTATGTGATAATGACAGGCACCCTCTAGGATAATTTCTGCTCAACCGAGTCTAAAGCTTGGTAGTTTGGGGATCCTTTACGTAAGAAGCCAAACAAAGACCCACACCTGCCGGGCGGCAGTGCGTGTCTGACCGTCGTGGTCGCATAAAGAGCGTGACAGGAAGGAAGCTGTATTAGCCAGTGTACAAAGCATCTTACGGGGCAGATGGACTGTGTCACCTGCTCGGATGGGCCATAACCTGTACCTCTTTGCTGTGCGACAAATACATCCTTTCAGGGCACCTGGACCGTGCCCTACAAGGGCCCACAGGGCCGTGTTCTGCCGCTGACACATGTTTCGGATGAAAATGAAAAGTCAGGCTCCGTCAAACACCTTTATCCGTTCGGAGAGGTTTCCAGAAACAGTGCCTCTCATCTCCAGAATTTCCCTGGGCAAACTGGGGACTCTGTTTTGCGGACATATTTCGAGTGTCAGTGTTACGTACCGTGAAAAGGAACCAGACAAAGTGAGAGGCCAGGAGCCCCGAACCAACTGAGAGGTTGGTTCACCCATGGTCGCCCCCCCCCCGCCCCCCGCTGCTGCTAAGTGTGGGCTGGTTTCCCCGCAGCGGGTGCGGGGGTCACAGTCCCAGATCCTCATCCGGACTCCCAGTCTGTCAAGTGCCTGGTACCGTGGGGAGCGCTCACCTGGTCACTATGTGGGTTTCATGTCATGTGAAGGGGGCTGAAGCAAGTTCCCCCGGGAAGAACCATGTCTTGCTTCTTGCTTTTGTACCCTCGGTTCCCAGACCCTTAAGAAAAGTTTGCTGAGGACATTAAGAGTCAGCCTGGGACCAGGCCGCCTCCTGGCACCCTGGTCACAGGGCTCTGAGCATCTCACTGTCTCTGATCCCCTTCGTCATGTGTAAAAACGGGCCTACTATGGAATAAAGTAACATCCCTGAAAGCCGCTTCTGAGCTCAAATGCTGGTGAGAGCTCACCCATGACCCTGGATCCGGCCTGGGCAGGACCCTGAAACTGCACTTATGCTGTCTGACCACAAGATGGCACCACAGGCCCTCTGGAAAAAAAATCCCTGCCGCTGTTCCTGAGGCCCGCTGCCTCCCCGGAGTCGGGCCCTGGGCGCCGCGGGTTTGCCAGGAAGAGATGCCCGTGGCGCAGCCATGAGGAGACACTCACGCAGGTCGCTCTTCCTCGCGATAACGGTGTCACAGTGCGGACACTGGAATTTGGGGACGTTCTCGCTGTGCTTCTGCAGGATGTGTATTTTCATGGTCCCGCTCTGGGTGAAGCGTGCGTGGCAGATGTGGCATTCGTAGGGCTTCTCACCTGGGACACGGATGACAAGGATGAGCCCTGCCGAGGGGCTTCACCCCGAGATCCCTGGTGCTCCCCAAAAGGACACCTGGAGCTGAAAACTTTCCTTTCCCCCAAGACTCCCCCGCCGAGCCCTTTCTTGCAGTGTAACCCCTGGGTTAGTGCCCGGTTCCTAAACCAAGCCCGGACAGTGGGCCGTCCAGCTGTGTGGACAGCGGCCCAGGTGGGCGACTCTCCTAAGGTCCGGGGGTGACTCCTGGCCAAGCCCAATCCCTAGTTCCCGCCCTGGAGTAAGGAGCCCACAAGCGCACACAAGCACACCCCTTCCATGGCGACAACCCGCAAAGTAAGTGCGGGACCAAACCGGCACGCTCTGTTTGACATTATGCCTTAAAGCTGAAGGAGGAATTAAGGCGTCAGCTTTTAAAAACCTGGGAAAGCTCTGCGAGCAAATACATGATGGTATCGACTCGTTACAGAGTGGTTGCCAGGCGATATTTACTTTATTCTTTATTATTATTCTTCCAATTTTTCATTTTTCCCTTTCTTGGCAGCACGGATGGCACGTGGAAGTTCCCGGGCCAAGGACCGAACCTGAGCCACAGCTGTGACCTGCGCTACAGCTGGTCCTTAATCTGGTGTGCCACAGGGGGAACTCCCCCAGGTGGTATCTCTGTGCTGTGCTTATGTGTCGAATTATGCTCCCTTAACACTAAATAAACGCCCAGGCGCAGATCAACCGCCCCGTGTCGAAAATTCTCTCTGACATTCGAACTTGAACTCCACACCGAAGGGAGCTTATACAAGGTCACCTGTGAAAAATGAACACTGTCCTTTACTCATGTGGCCTCAAGCATGAGACACCCGTACCTGAATGCGTCCTCATGTGGCGTTTCAGCTTGTACGTGTCTTTGCTGGCGTAGCTACACAGACAGCACTGAAAGGGGCGTTCTCCCGTGTGGGAACGGATGTGGCGCTTCAGTTTACTTGCCTAATAAACAAAGGAAAGATAGTTACGGCAACAGAAACTTCCAGCGTGGGGAGTCTTCCATAAACCAGCATTAGAAAAGGTATTTACATGAGCCCGATTTCACAGCCCGAAGAGCATGCTAAATCACTGCCTTTTCTTTTCGGTGGTGGGTGTTTTTCACCTGATGTGCGTGTATGTTCCTCGGGTGATAATGAGCCGTAGTTTCAAGCGACTCTCATATTCCACTCCATTTTACAAAGGAAAACGGAAGGCTGGCTGCTCAGTGCCATACGCGATTTTATTTGCATCTCTAAAGCAACATCGTCTCAGCAGCTGCAAAGTTTAGGACATGCTGCGGAAGCGTGGAGGCCAGAAAGTTTGTGTTTGCAACAACCCAACACTTGAAACAGCAGCTCTTTGATGGACTGGCTTCTGTCAGAGACGCTCAACACCTCCAGGTTCTGTGGACCCTAAACGGCACAGGGGTAGAGGAAAGCCTTGCCAGTAAGAATAGGTTCTGGGAGTTCCCTGGTGGCTCGGTGGGTTAAGGGTCTGGGGTTGTCACTGCTGTGGCTCGGGTTCAATCCCTGGCCTGGAAACTTCGGCATGCCATGGGTGTGGCCCCCCCAAAAGAACAGATTCTAGATGGCAGTAATTTCTCTGCAAAAAGTAACTTTTAGGTAGAAGAAAATATATTCTAATCTGATTAATTACGTGTCCCAGGCAATCATTTAAAAGGCAGATGTACCTCCCATTGATCACTTTTTTGCTTATTTTATTACCTTCTAGAACTGTCCTTATTCTATATTCGCCCGTTCTAGGCCCTCATCTACGCTTAGCAGAACGGAGGACATCAAGCGTGTTTGGGCTACAGGTGTCAGAAAGCCCTCATCTGTCCTGCTGGTCATCTTAGAAAGGTCCCCTCAGCCCAGCTCCCTGTGCCGCAAGGACACGGAAGCCTGAAGAACCTCCGAGAACAAATGGAAAACAAGATCCAAAGCAAAAATGCAGCTCAGATTTTTGGAAGGAAAGAGGCTATCTCTGAGCACAGCAGAAAGCAAAAGAGGAAGAGTTTTTAAAATCATCGCGTGAAGGGTTCGATAGGAGAGTCTTGCGTGAACGTTCAAAGGCTGCAGTTGGGGACACCTCCTTGGGGCGGCTGCGAAAGCTGGTGTGAGGTGCACTGCAGCGCTACCCATTCCTGCCGGCACGTGTGTAAGGAGATGGCGTCGGGGGAGCCAAGCCCCCCGCCCCGGCCCCCCCAGAGCAGACCAGCAAGACTTGGAAGCTGCAAAAGACAGGTGTGACGGCAGCAGCAGAGGGCCCCGGTGTCCAGACCAGCCACTTCCTGGGCTGTGGGAGCGCTGTGCTGAGAACGGTCAGGACCGCTCCCCCCCCCCACCGGCAGGTCCCTGCCAGGCGCAGGATCCTCAGATGGCTTCGTTCTACAATCCCGACCTTTAACTCAGATGGGAAAAGGTTTTTAAAAATAGTAAGTGCAAAAACAAAAAAAAAATTTCTTGGAATGGAATAGGGACCCTGTCTGTGAAATTTCCTAGCTGATGAAACATAATTGCACCACTACTGTATTTAAACTTCAGCCGCCCCCTTTCACTCAGTTTGCACCTTTCCCAACGGGGCTCGAGATCAGGACCCGGCACGCAAACCACTAGATACTGGAGTCCCTCAGAATGAGCTGGAGAAAAATGACACTGAAAATTAAATGTACTGCTCTGCATGTGTCACTGAGGGTATGCTAAGTCTCCAGGAAGATATAAATCAAACATGAAACGACCGTGACACATAACTGCGGCTGGAAAAGGTGGGCTCTGCCTTTAAAAGTGGAAATGGCCATGTTTAAATCTTCAAGGAAGCTGCTTTGTATCAAACCAAGTGCCACTGAGGAAAGCTTAAAACTTTTGGCAAAAAATGTAGATGAGATCTGTGTCATATGTTAGGGCACATAATAAACTTTCAGCAAAAATTCAGATGAAATCTGTGTCATATGTTAGAGCAAACACATGTTTTTTGGTCTCTTTGGGGCCATACCTGCAGCATATGGAGGTTCCTGGGCTAGGGGGCCAATCAGAGCTGCAGCTGCCAGCCTACACCACGGCCACAGCAACGCTGGATCCGAGTGGCATCTGCAACCTACACAGCAGTTCGCGGCAATGCTGGATCCTTAACCCACTAAACAAGGCCAGGGATCAAACCCTCATCCTCACGGGTACTAGCTGGGTTCTTAACCTGCTGTGCCACAACGGGAACTCCTGAGCAAAAGCATCTTGATTGTGTGGAATGAATACTACCTAAAACGCTGGGTGGAACTTTCGAACAAAGACGAGAAGTGCTTCTCAAGGACCACAGATTATCTGTAACTTGTACACCTTCACCTGCTGCTTTCACTAGTTGGCAATCGAAGAAAAAAAGAAATCACGTTGTTAAGTCTTAACTTAGAAAACAGCATGAGTGTTATTTCCTGCATAGGTGCTGCAGGAAATTCTGCTACTGGAGTAACACGCATAACTTGTACAGCCCTCGATAAGGTGCTAGAAGCTTTACGTGCAAGAGCGAACTTACTTCCACACTGGCGTATTTGCACATGGAACATTTAAAGGGTTTCTCGTGAGTGTGTTTATAACGTCTGTGACGGACAAGCTCCCCACTGGTGACGAACGCCATGTCACAGTCACCACACTTGTAGGGCCTGGTGCCTGTTAAAAAAAAATCAGTTTATTCTTTTCAGCATGAGTTAACCACAGTTTTCCTAGGGAACTGTAGCTTAGAAACGACAGTCGCAAAACGCTTTAAAAATGACGGAGAGGCTCTTTAAACTGCAAATGCCCCAGAGGATTATGAGAACAATCTTTGCCAACATTCAATGTTTTTCACCAAAACTGAAGAAAAAGAAGACAAAACTCAAGTGTTAAAAAAAAAAAAAGAACGCATTATTTTAATGTAGGAAAAGGTGGATTTGCGTGTGATAAGCCTCAACACACATCATTCAAGGACAACGGCCCTCTGAGCTGTCGTACCTGTGTGGGTGTTGATATGATTCCGCAGAAGAGTGACAGTACGGAAAGCTTTCAGGCAGAGGTGACACACATGGGGCTTTTCACTGGTGTGAGTTTTCATATGGCGATTAAAACTTGAAATTCTAGAAGAGGTGAACACGCAGATGTCACAGTGGAAGGTTCGTTTTACTTCTGCAGGGAGGAGAGACAAAATGTATATGGTTGTGAAAAATCTTTCTTCAGATGTTCACCTTCCATTTAAACACAGCAAACGGACCCGGCATGTCCCTTTGGTCACCTAAGGCGGTGCCCCAGCCAAAGATGCTCTATGCAAACGGTAACCAAGAAGAGCTGGGTGGCTACGCTCATAGACAAAACAGACTTAGACCCATACTGTTAGGAGGCAAGCAAGAACATGATGTCATGATAAAAGAGTCAAACCATCATGAAGCTATAACAATGGTAAAAATACGTACACCTGAAACAGACGTACTTGAAGCAAATACTGATTTCAAGACGTGAGAAACAAGTATTTTTTAAAAAACGGAACAAAGCATTTTGGAGGGTCAGACTCACTGTTTTTCCCAGCCTCATCCAAACAGCCCCTCCTGGAGAAGGCACCTGTCCCGGCCCCGAAGCACATGCTCTCGGCTCCATGGGACCCCCAAGCCCCACCCCTAGCCTCGGGACTGCAAACGAGAGAGGCCCGAGGTTCCAAGTAAGTGCACAGCCTTCTGCAGGAGCATCTTAGCTTTTAAAACATCTGTGTGCAAAACGCAAAACTCTTTCGGATTTGACTCATGACACAGAACATTGGTTCAGAATTTCTCCCATTTCCCGACATTCTGAAAGCAATGTCACTGCTGAAGACTTCAATGGCCATCTCCTTCCCCTAAAAGGAAACCGGGGCCCTGGTGAATGCAGAGTCTCTTAGCCCAAACAGACCGGCCTACCCTTTGTCTTTTGTTGACTTTTTGTATCGTTGGCTTTTTCAACAGGTGCCTGAGCCGCGGCGGCCCCACGTGTCTCTTCTTGTTCTTCCACGTTGAAGTTTGAAATTGTCAGAACAATTTCGTCTCTTCCTTCCTCGCCTGGCCTCGCTTCCACGAGAAAAAACTGCTCTTCTGCTTTTTCACTGAATCCTCCTTCGGCCAGGAGCTGCTCCTCTTTCTTAAACTAATGAACAAAAATAAGTATTCACACAAATACGAGACTCTTAACTACAGCCCAGTTCAACCCTTCGCTTTGCTGAAACTGTAAAATCCATAGAGAAAAACAAAAATTTAAGAAGCACAGAAGACGATCCATTGCAACCGAAGTGCTGAAGCCGTATTTATGAAGCGTCAAGGGTTCGGGTGGTGAAACACAATACTATTTAAAAAACCAATTCACCTTACAGTATTTCTAATTGGTATAATTTTTCAGACTCTTAAAAGGCAACACGAGGTCCCCCAGGGTTTTCCTGGGAAATATTTTTATTTAATTTTTTATTTAAATAAAATAAAATTTTAATTTTACTTAATTTTATTCATTTATTTATTTATTTGGGTCTCTTTTTTTTGTCTTTTTGGGCCGCACCCTTGGCATATGGAGGTTCCCAGGGGTCGAATTGGAGCTGCAGCTGCCGGCCTACGCCACAGCCACAGCAACGCAGGATCTGAGCTGCGTCTACGACCTACACCACAGCTCACGGCAGCGCTGGATCCTGGACCCACTGAGCGAGGCCAGGGATCGAACCCGCATCCTCATGGATCCTAGTCAGGTTCGTTAACCACTGAGTCACAAAGGGAGCTCCCAAGAGCAATTCTAAAAAAGAGTTTTCTGGGGTCCCCTCCCCCATTTTATTAAAACCAGTTGTACCTCAGTCGATCCAGTGCTTTCTGCCAGGCTCACCGCGAACCTACTGTCTTCACCGGAAGCAGGCACGTTCTCCTCCAGAACCTGAAACTGCAGCGTCTCCAGCTCTTGCATGGAGTACACCTCTTCCTGGATGCTAATGGCCACACACTGGTGCAAGCTCTGCTGGGGCCCCTCGCCAAGCCACAGCAGCGACGGCAGCCCGCCTCCGGCCTGCTGCTGCCCCGGGACCGGCCCCTCCTCCGGCTGCCGTAGCTCCAGCCAGCTGAGGTCCTGCAGCTCCACGTCCTCGGAGGTGAAGTGCACCGTCTGCAGGGTCAGGATGTGCTTCTCGTTCTCCTCCGGTGTGGCCAGCACCAGCTCCAGCTCCGGCTCTCCCTCCTGGACGCTGGCCTGGAGGGCCCCATGGGTGCTCTTGGCCTCCAACTCTCTGGAGCCCTGGTGCTGCTTCACTCTGCACACCCCATCTTCTTTCTCCTCCTCCTCCAGGGCTTTTTCTAGCATCAACTCAGGTTCTTTGATTTGGGTGAACTGCTGGGGAGGGACGGAGAGCTCGGTCCCTGCCATTATGACCTGGCCTGTTGGGGAAAGAAGCAAGCCTTCTGGGTGGGCACCGTTGGGGACTGGGCCTAGCAGGCTTGGGGGCGGATGGAGGCCTGACAAAGTCCCAGTCCCAAAAGACAACGGGCCTCGGAGGGATCAGGACTAAGTTAACTCAACCTAGGCCTAGTAGGGGTTGAGCCTAAGCAGGATTAGGGCCAAAGAAGGCATTTGTCCAGAAGATTCTAGAACCAACATATTTGGGCCCGAGTAGGCTTTTGGAAAATGCACACTGCAGGCCTAAAAGGCTTGGGCCTGGGCAGCCTTTCAGCAAATGCACATTCTGGGCTTACAAGGCTTGACCCTGAGCTGGCTTTTAGAAAATGCACATTCTGGGCCTAGAAGGGGTCAGCAGCCCATGCTTTCAGATCGAGTACCCTTTGAGCCACGGAAACTTTTGGCTTAAGGCCTCCACCCATGCGGTCTCGGCCACCCAGGCCTCAGGCCAAGCATGCGCCCCCTCCAGGCCTGGAGTACCTCTACCCTCCCGGCCCCTCCCTGGCCCAGCCCCTCCTCGCCGCCGGCCAGAACCTTTCCCGCCAGCTGCCCCACGCCCCCGCCAGCCCTCGCCCACGCTGAGCGGCTCCCACTCTGCAGGTGGCTGCAGTCTGGTCCCTTGGGGCAGCCCCTCACCCGGGAGGCGTGGCCTGGGCGCCCGGCCCGCCCTGTCCCGGTGAGCTCCGCCTCGTGCCGCGTGCTGCAGCCCACTGCCTGCCGCCAGGCGGCTGGGCGCGAGGGTCTGGGATGGCAGTGCGCAGGCGCAGGGCGGGAAAAGGGGGGCGGCGTCCAAGGGGCGGGGCTAGGGGGAGGGGGCCATGGCCTATGCTGGATGCTGGAGATGGAGGAGAGGAGGTGAGAGGGGCAAGGAGCGCTGAGGGAGCGTGGGGGTAGGGGTGGACAAGGAGGGGAGTGGGGGGACCTGCAGGGGGCGCTGAGACC
>PVHT021183543.1:959782-1009158 GCA_004024745.2 Catagonus wagneri | reverse complement strand
GGGGGACCTGCAGGGGGCGCAGAGAGACCGTGGGTGCTGGGGATGGGTGCCGAGGGGAATGGAGGGGAGGAGAGAAGGAACTGAAAGAGGTTTTGAGAGATGGGAGCGGGAGGAAGGAGGAGGAGGCAGAAAGCCGTAGGAGGCTGCGGAGATGGATGGCGAGGAGAGAGAGAGAGGGGGCGCGGGGAGACGGAGGGCGGGGGGCAGACTGCGGTGGGCGTGATGGAGGATGGGAGGGGGCCCAGGCCGCGGGCAGGGCTGAGCGGTGGCAGTCAGTGGAGTAAAAGAAGTGGAGGACATACGAGGGCGTGGAGGGAAGAGACAAAAGGGCTGGAGACGGTGGGCTGGGGCGGACCACCGGTCCCGCTTTACGTCTCTCTCTGTTCCTTAGACGTTCTAAAATTCTCTCCGAAGCGTCTCCTGGGACGCAGGTGGGAGGGCGGGAAAGTGAAGTGGGGAAGAAGGAGCGGTGCCGTGATCCCACTGCCTGTCCCTGGATCGTTCACCATGAGGAGTTGCTCTGACTTGTAGGAGTCGACCTCTGCAAGTCGTTTCTAATGGAGGTGATGATTTGGGTGGTTTCCAGAAGGAACTGGGTCTCCAACTAGATACAAAATAAAGACAAGTCTGGAGACAATGGATGATTGAAATCATTTGCACTTTTGCTGATTTTTCCTTTTGAAGGTATGATTTACGGTAATTCTAGGAAATTTCATGTTTGGTTTTCGCTGTTCAAAATTTTTCAGAATTTTGGTGAAACCCTAATGAAACGTTCTTGCTTGCTGATTGTGAATAAATATATTGGGATGCTGGAAAACAGACAAACCAAATAACCCACAGAAGGAGGCAGTCTTGGGGACGAGGTTGGGCTGGGCCTCTGGCACCCTCGTGGAGGGCTGGCCTGCCTTTGCCTGAGCACAGCTGCCAACAAACCAGTGACTGAGTCTGCTCCCATCCGTAGCCTGAGAACTGTGTCCTTCCAAGTGCTTTCTCTGCATCTCCCATTCCTTCTCCGCAGCCCCTTCTTGTCCCTCTTCATATTTTTATCTCACATTCTTGTGCATAGTACTTATTCAAATTTTTTTTTAATTTTTGATAGTTTTTTAAAGAAAATCGGTTTTTTCAAGAAACTCATGTACTAGCAGTCAGGCGTTCGTTGGTTAAATTCTTGGATCACTAGTTTTGGCCTGGTGTCTGGGTTTCTGCTACAGCATATGTGCTACGTGGGGAGAAGATAAATATTGGAAGGTCACTGGGAAAACTGTGCGTTATAGTAACTTATTTTAAATCGTCGAAATGAGTTTTGGGGCTTGAACAATCGCGACCTATGTAGCCTCTTCTCGGGTAATTTTGCGTCACTGCCCTAACACTGATGCAGCTAGAAAGTTTTGCCAGTGTTTGTATTACAAATTCATGTTTAGAAATCTCAAACGCTGATTAAAAACACATTTAAAAATTTATTTATTTATTTATTTATTTATTTATTTTGGCTGTGCCCGTGGGATGCACAAGTTCCTGGGCCAGGGATCAAACCCTCACCACAGAAGAGACAAGACTACATCCTTAACCCCTAGGCCACCAGGAACTCCAAAATCACATTTTTTAATTTTTAATATTTCTTAAAATTATTTCCTCCCCGTAGGACATTTTATTTCTTTATATTTTTAAATTGTAATTGATTTTCAATGTTGTACCAGTTTCTGCTGTATAGCAAAATGACTCAGTTACACATACACACACATATATATGTATATGCACACATATATATGTATATACACACATTCTTTTTTTTTTGTCTTTTTGCCTTATCTAGGGCCGCACCGCGGCATATGGAGGTTCCCAGGCTAGGGGTCTAACAGGAGCTGTAGCTGTCGGCCTTTGCCACAGCCACAGCAACGCGGGATCCGAGCCGCGTCTGCGACCTACACCACAGCTCACGGCAACGCCAGATCCTTAACCCACTGAGCAAGGCCAGGGATGGAACCCGCAACCTCATGGTTCCTAGTCGGATTCGTTAACCAGTGAGCCACGACAGGAACTCCACACATTCTTTTTTATACACTTTTCCATCATGGTCTATCCTGGGAGATTGGATATAAATCTTGTGTTATTCAGTAGGACCTGTTGTTCATACATTCTAAATGTAATAGTTTGCATTTACTAACCCCAAATTCCCCATCTACGTTTTTCAGAAGAAGAGGACCATAAAAAGAGGACACTGAGGGAGATTTGGAGGGAGAAAGTAGGGGTACAAGGGGAGAGGGGGAGCTCCCATCGGGGCTCAGCGGTTAAGGAGCCCGACTAGCATCCATGAGGACACAGGTTCAATCCCTGGCCTCGCTCAGTGGGTTAAGGATCTGGCGTTGCTGTGAGCTGTGGTGTGGGTCGCAGATGCGGCTGGGGTCCCGCGTCGCTGTGGCTGTGGTGTAGGCCAGTGACTACAGCTCTGATTGGACTCCTGGCCTAGGAATCTCCATGTGTTGCAGATGCAAAAAAAAAAAAAAAAAAAAAAAGCGAGAGGGAGACAGGAGGGGAGGGGCGAGCCACCTTGAAGGGGAGAGAAGGGTCGTGGATAAGGGACTCCAAAGAGGCAAAGTGGAGAGGACAAGCCTGCGGTTTCCCAGCTCCGGTGCTGAGGTGGGAAGTTGCACTGAAGTTTGCATTTCTTTCCTTTACTCCTTTCAGACATTCCTGGAACTCAATGAAAAGCTTCCCGGTGAAGGCGGTGTCACCTTGGAGCCTCTGAGGGGCCTTCTTTCAGAAGATGGAGGTAGGAGGGACGGCCCAGAAGGCTGTCTTCGGGAGTGTCCGGGTCCCCGCTGACCAGGGAAGCAGGGAGCCTTGTGTGTGGGTCAGGCCAAAGGGCGCTGTCCTGTGCTGCGCAGGGCCCCAGAGGTGGCCCGTGACTGCTACCCTGGCCATGCCTGGGGGCGGGTTCCAAAGGTGGGCGGCATTTGGAGCCCCCCTGTAGACCAGACTCCGTCCTGAGGCAGTGGGCTTGCCTGGCGGCCCCTGGGGATTCCAGAGTGTTGAGGCCTCGTTTCAGCAAAGGCTTCAGGGATGCAGGTGGCGGGTGTGTCCCTTCCCCGTTCTCTGCGCACCCTGAACTCACCCTGCCCTGGCGATGCCACCAGCCCCCCTGAGTTCTTGGGGAGTAAAATATTCGGGGGGGGTGGGGACGCCTCCAGAAAGAGATGCTGGATTTCTGCTCAGGGCCCTTTGGAGCACAGGCCACTAGCGAAAGAAGAGATGTGACTCCATTTCACCCCAAGAGTATGTGGGCAGTTTCTACCAATTTAATTCTCCATCCCTTCCGAGTTCCCTTTGTGGCTCAGAGGAAACGAATCGGACTGGTATCCATGAGGATGCAGGTTCGATCCCTGGCCTCACTCAGTGGGTTAAGGATCCGGCGTTGCCTTGAGCCGTGGTGTAGGTCACAGATGTGTCTCTGATCTGGCGTGGCTGTGGCTGTGGTGTAGGCCAACAGCTATAGCTTGGATTCGACCCCTAGCCTGGGAACCCCCATATGCATTTGGTGCGGCCCTAAAAAAGACAAAAAACAAACAAAAAACAAAGCCCCCTCCATCCCTGTTCATTAGGAGACATAGCATGAATAGCTTGAGGCAAGTTGCTCTCATTTGGAACGAAAACAGCAATTAACTCCTGGGCCCACCACGGGCTTGTCAGGCTGAAACTCCTCAGATTGGCGTCAGTGGCCTCCGTTAGCCACCCCACGCGTCTCCCCAGCTTTCTTCTCCGGCTCCCAGTCCCCGCTCCATCCAGACCCATGTCCTGATTATCGCAGTGCCTGAGCCGGTGTCTGCTCTTACGCCCAGAACTTTGCGCCGGGCTTCGCCCTCGTGGGCGTCTGCGAGAGGGCTGGTGGCTAGAGCGTCGCCCGGCCGAGACCCAGGACCGCCGGCTTGCCCTCCTGGAGGCAAGGCTGCTTCTCCTAAAGATGCCGGGGTTGGGACCGGCCGCCCTCCGGATCTTGCAGGGCCTGTGGTACAGCTGTCGGTCACCCGCCTCTTCCAGGCGACACTGATGCTTACCAAGCCTTTTGCCCAGGATGTCGAGGGACTTCTGCCTGGTTGACGGCAGTCGACCTGACGGGTTTCCTGGAAGACACCTTTAGCCCTGGCACGCTGGCATTTTAGCATCACAGGCAGTATTGGTTTTGGGCTCCCCTGTGTGAGCAGCTTTGTATCAGCACGTGTGGCTCGAAGGAAAGACGGGTCATGGCCAAGTGTACGGTGCTTACGAGGCACAATGGAACAGGGTGGGAGGCCACGTTAGCCTTTGATTGCAGAAGGCACCTGTTCGAGTAGCTTTGGCTCAGCTCTCTTGGCCATGAGCTTCACCTCCAAGGCCTGCTTTTGGCCCAATGGGCAAGGGCTGTGGGGGGAGGTGGGGGGCAGACCTGATCTGGAACCCTGGAAATGTATATCCATGATTGATATAAAAATAATTTGAGACAATAAATAAATGAAGGTCCTACCGGACAGCAGTGAATGGAGCAGGCCAGCAAGTGCTGTCATCATCTTTTAAAATCATTCTCAGCCTGCTCCCTGCTTGCAAAGTGAGTGACATGAGCCTGGCCGCTTAATGGGTCCCTGGCCCCCTAACTCGAGGGCAAAATCTTTACAAGCACTTAAGTTTCTGAGGTTCCCAGTGAAAAGGGAGTTCCTTGATGAAACAGTGCGTTAAAGGCTGGAACTGCCAGAAAAATCTGCAGCCGGGGTTTCTTGGTCAGTAGTTTTGTGTCCAGCATGCCTAGGACAGAGAGGGCCCCGGGGACTCTGCAGAGTCGCTGGATGTCGGCGTCCGTAGCCTTTTACCATTCTTTTATCTTACCTCTCTAGCATCCAGGAAGGGTGAGTTCGGTTTTTGTATCCCGGGGTCTGACATTACTCAGTGTCGGGGTGCTTGTCTGCTGTAGCTCTGCCCTGCTGTTTACCTGAGGACTCGAATGGCGTCTCTGACCTCTTCGTTTTAAGAAATCTTCCTGGGACTTCTTACTTGATTCACCACTTGTTCATTCGTGCGGTGGGTGTTTATAATTAACCCCGAGAACTCCATTGTTGGGAAACGGGGTGCTCAGCGGCCTTTCTGAAAGGTGATCTGGTGCCCAGAATTTCCAACCTTGACCCTGGACGTGTCATTTCCCAAGATGGACCTCGGGCCTGCTTTGGGGGAAAGAGAATTTAACGCACGACAGGCTAGGGGTAGCCCAGGGGCTCCCTAAGTTATGTCAGTACTGCCTCAACTGTGTGTGTTACTCTCATCAACTCAAGTCTAAGGAAAAGACGCCAGAAAGTTCATTTGTCAGCGAGTAGAATTTGAGAATAGAGACCCGGGTTTTTCTTCTGCACAGCTGTTTGTTTCTGTGTTTATTTACTTATATTGCACTGAAGGTTATCTAGCAATTGGTAGTAAATTATTGTGTCATCCACTCTTAGCACAATAAGATTGGCTTCTCTGAGTGTACAAAGATATTTCGTATTCAAAGAGTACATAAACAGCCCAGCTATTTTGCCCGAAATGTCATTGCTGTCATTCTGCCTCCAGCCAATGAATTGCAAGGAGTGTCCGTTTCCGAACACGCCAGCTAACCTCCCGGGCAAACGTTGTTTTTATGTGGATCATTATACTTTGACCTTTGGTGTGAACACAGGGCGAATGCACTTTTATTTAATGAGCAATTCCGAAATGCTCGTGGACTTGGCCACAGGGGTGAGGAGTTTGGGGACAAAGGAGGCACAGGAGAAAGTTCCTGAAACCACGTGGGTTGTTTGTGAGAAGGGAAGGGGGCAGGGTGCAAATGTGGGGCTCGGACTATGAAGGAGAAGTGTACCAGGAGTTCTGGAACCTTCTGGAACTTTGTCATGATAACCTCTGCCATGTTCTGCTTAGCAAGCGAGGAGTCATTTGGGAAATGAATAAACAGGTAAATAAAAGCTTTATTACATTAAATCTGATTCATGGAGTCTGAGAACAAGCAGCTTGAGGGAAAAATCTGGAAATGTGTGCTCCAGCCCATTCATGGTGCTCGGTTTGGGGGCTGGAGGAGTTGAAGGGGCCAATGGTAAGAACTCCTTCTTATTTCTGTGCGTAATTTTTTTCAAATAGTACACAACACTAGTGCCAAAAAAAAAAAGGTAATCTGCTTTTTTTGTTGTTGGAAAAAAAAAGCCTGGAGCCTCAAAATCTGAAATAAACGTGGAGGGTTGGTGGCCTGTATTCTGTTTGGCTTTCCATCCCAAGCTTCTAGCTGCTATTCAGCATCCAGAGGAAGCATCACAGCTTCCCTGCTGTGTGGCCTTCAAGAGTTACTCACCCTCTCTGAGCATCTGTTTTCTCATCTACAACTGGAGCCTAATATAGTGCCTTCCTGGAGTTCCCCTGTGGCCTAGCAGTTAAGGACCTGGTGTTGTCACTGCTGGGGCGCGGTTCCATTCCCTGCTGGGGAACTTCTCCATGCTGGGAGCGCAACCAAATTTACTAATACTAATAATAGTACTGTCTTAATTTTATTATTCTGAAGAATAACTGTGCTAATCCATGACAAGTGCTTAGAAATAACACAGTGCTTGGGATATAGTAAATGCAAAATAAACGTGAGCTATTTCATTATTATTTTTCACTCGTGTATGCAGCAGTTGTTATTTACAGTGAAATTATCTGATGTCATTGGATTCTACAAGTCTTTTTTTTTTTTTTTGGTACTTGGAACTCATGTTATTTTATTGACCCATGGCCCATGTCATGTGGAAGTTCCCGGGCCAAGGATCGAACCCACACCACAGCAGTAACCAGAGCCACAGCGGTGACAACACCAGATCCTCAACCCACTGAGCCACCAGGGAACTCCTCTACAAGTCTTTTGAACTTCACTTTTTAGATTTCTTTTGCTAGTTCTAAAATTAAATCTGCCTTTTAAAAAAATGACATCCCTAAATCTTCTGGCACAGGCACAGATAAAGAGGTATCGTTTTACACTTTAATGTTTCTCTGGTAGGTGTAGCTTTAGAAAAAGGCTCAACTTCAGGTGCAGAGTTAGGTCAGACCTAATTAGATGCTCATTACAGCTGGTAATTCTGCTTGAAAACCCAAGAGGAGTGGCACCCGGTATTGTCCAGGACTGAGGGCGTTTTGGGGTGTGCTCCTCCTGGCAGGAGCTGCTCCATGCTCTTGTCAAGGTCAGTGTAACCGCGTGGGTGGGTCCACGCTCAGTCCCCGGGGCTCGCCTCACTGGACCTCTCGGGGGCAGTTGATGCGTGTTGGTCGCTGACCCCTTTTGCACGTACTTTCGTCGCTTGTGTGGCCGGCAGAGTCCTGGTGGCCCAACCCCGTGTAAGTCCTGGTCCCCGGGAGCTGGGAATATGCGGTTCCCTGGCCGAAGGGACGGTGCAGGTGTGGGGAGGTGCTCCTGGACTCCCCGAGGGGGCCCAGGTCCTCGCGGGGGATCAGAGTCAGAGGCAGGCGGGACGGCGATGGGGGAAGAAGGAGCAGGGGGCGCGTGCGGGTGGCCTTGCAGGAAGGGGCCGCGAGCCAAGGGAGGAGACAGACGCGGGAGACAGAGTCTCCGCGAGAGCCTGCGGAAGAGACCCAGCTCGCGGCACTCCCCTTAGGCCTCTGCCCTCCAGGATGCTAAGAGAATAAGCCGTGTTGTTTCAAGCCACTGCGTTGTTCCCGCACTATTGAGACTCACCCAAGTGCACTTGCCCTCCGCAGAGCCCGGGTCCTCGCCTGCGTCCTGGCCACACCCGGTCTCCTGGGCGGCCGCTCTGACCCCGTCGCCAGACTTGGGGTCCCTGAGCCTTGTCCTCGGACCCCCCGCCCACATCCTCTCCCTCGGGGCCTCACCAGGCTGGATGTTTTCGGTGCCTCGTGTGCATGCTGCTCTCCCGTGACAGGAAACTCCTTTGCTCGCCACGTACCTCTGTCCCCGTCAGGGCACCTGCTGGACAGACGTGGCTTGTCCAACGCTGAACTCTTGACCCATTCACCCCAAATCCTGAAAACCAGTTAACGGAGAGCCTTCTGGGTCCCCCTGCCAGACACCTTCGGCTCCTCTTCCTCTCGCAGCCGCATCCATCCATCGGCAAATCCCGCGGACTCCAAAATACTCCCAGAACCTGACCACCCCCGACCCTTCGCTGCTCCCACGCCAACCCGGGCCGCTGGTGTCGCACGCTGCCCGAAACGCCACCGTGCCCCATGCAGAGCCCTCCGGGGGCCGTGGGAGCTGGTGCCCGCTCGCCATCCCCAGACTTCAGGCGACTGCTTCTCTCCCACCCGGATCCTGTCGCACAGCCCTCGGGGCTCTCACCCGCCCACACAGGTCCTCAGGGCAAAGTCCTCAGGGACTTTGCTCTCTGAAGGACGAGCGGACGAGCGCAGGACGTGCCACCCTACACACCCCGCTTCGGCGTGAGGATTATTTTGAGCTGAAGGCGCTTGGAAAAGAGCAAGTGCAAGAAGGGCCCCCCGACTCCCTCTTCTTCCTGAAAGCAGGACACGAGACCCCACGGGAACGGCGCTCTCTCTGCGCCAGGAGGGAGGACACGGCGCTGTCACCAAGGTGGGGACGGGTGGCCGAGAGGAATCTGGACGGGCCTGTTGAATACCTCCTGTCCTGCTCTGTCTCCCCATGTGTCGTTGCTTATCCACGGTTTCCTGTCTTTGCTCAGTTTGGGGGGTGAACATTCAGGCCAGGCCCCTTCGTGGGGCCTTTGTTCCCTAGGGGGGCACCCGTGTCCATGGAACCTTCTGTGTGCCTGTCGCCTGTTGATCTGTTTTCGAGCCACCTGGCCGGATGGCTGTCCTTCCGCCCCTTGCAAAGCCCCGTCCCTTCCCGGAGGCCTCCCTGACCTCTTGGTTTCAAACTGAAACCCCAGTGTCTCTTGTCAGCTTCATTGTCCCCAGCATTTAAAAGTGGCTGACATCACCTCCCAAAATGGAAGGCTGGTCGTGTGCTCGGAGCTCAGGCAGCGTCCCCCCTGCCGGGGCCCAGGGTCCGGCCTGGGCTTCCTCTGCTGTTTGTTCGTTCCCTGCCGGGGACTAGGTCAGGCTGCCACGTGCGGAGCACTTGGCGAATGTGTGTTGAATGAATGGACCTGAATGAGGAGTTGTGCAATCATTCTGTGCAATAATCTTACCTGGTGGTGAGACCTGAGTGTTCAAAATAAACGCGTAACATGTTCCGTTTACCTTTTAAGGTGAGTTCTCGGCATTAGTGTAAGATTAACACCGGTCTGCTGTTTCTTCAGAGTCCCCGTGTGCGGGACTCGGGAAGGCCACCTGCCATCACACAGCACAGCCAAGCAGGGGCCCCAGATGGAAACTGAGGGTGTTTTCAGGGCTTTACCTCTTCTGCCCAAAGCACATCTGGCTTTTTTGTTGACACATGTTCCAAAATGCATGTTCTGTGGAGTTAAAATTCAGAACCGTTGCGCTGGAGGGGGGAAGGGGTGGTTTGCTTTTGGGCCAGGGGCTGCTCTGGGTGGAAGAGGCGCCCAGCCAACATCCTGAGCGAGAAAAGGAAACTGCTCTGCTTTGGACAGTCGGCCTCTCTCGCTTCTGCTTTTTTCTTGTTTGATTGCGAAGGCGTGGGGCGGGCAGGCCGGGAAGGAGCAGAGAGAGATGGCTGGGCGACGCTGGCCACCCCGGAACCAGGTCGGGGTCGGGGCGCCCACCCGCCCCAGGGTCTTAGTAGTTGGGCCCCCATGTCAGCTTGTCCCCAGCGTCCATGTCCGAGAGTGTAGCACTGAGGTGTGTGCCGGAGACAACACCCGCGTGTGGGCAGACCTCTCGGTCCCCTTGTTCAAGGTCACTTGCCCTGCAGGGTGGGAGGCAGTGCTTAGGGCCCTGCTGCACCCACAGCGGCCGTGGCCTGGGGGGAGGTGTGGTGTGTGTGTGTGTGTGTGTGTGTGTGTATGAGGTTCATGTGATGTGTGTCTATGCGTGGAAGTCAAGCAGAAAGCGGGTCCCACGCCCGACGTGTGTGCAGCGCAACGTCAAAGCCAGGAGACAGACGTGGGTGCCATCCACCGTTTATTTAGACATCCGCAGTCTTCTGTGCGCTCCTTTGCGTGTGTGCGTGTCTAGTTCTGGTGCACATATAGACTTGAGTAGCCACCGCCACAATCAGGATACTAACAGCCCATCACCCCGGGGCTCCCTTCAGCCACCCCTCTGTACCCCCCCAGCATCCCTGCGACCCTAAGAATGTCAGCCCCTTGGGAATGGGCAGAAGTCTTGGGGAGCACGTTGTATTTTTCCACAAGGTGCGTGCGGGGGCCCATGGGTACCTTCTCCAGACCTTAGGGGCCGTGGGGGTTAGTGTCCCAGAACCCTGGAACTGAGCCGACGGCACAGAGCCACACGGGCGCTCACCCTAAGCGGCTCAAAGTCCAGAGTCCCCTTGTTTCACAGAGTCAGCGCGTGAACAGCCTCCGACAGCAGGTGGGGGATGGAGCCTGGGAGCCGAGTCGCGAGCCGGGTGCTCGCGTGCCGGGGAGGTCCCTGGAGAGCCGGGGAGGGCCTCGGGGAGGAGGAAGGGCTGGCGCCCCTCTATGAGATTCGTTCCCTCTGCTGCCTGGAGTCCTGCTCCCCGCCTGTGACGGCGACTGCGTCACCGAAGCATCAATTATGGATACGTGATACATCTTAACATCTCGCACGAAGGCAGCCAAGCCACCTGCCTTTAGGGACCAGGCCCATGGGTGACTCTGGTCGCGGGGGGACGGACAGGCACCCTCTCCCGAGGGGACAGTGCTCCCAGCCCCACTCAGCTGCAGCCACAGAGGCAGACGCTGCTCCTCTTATTTTCTGAGACAAGCCAGGGCCTGAGAGTGTCAGTAAACGCCTCTGCGTTTTACGCCGTGGCCGCTAATTAAAACAAGTTTGAAGCTCTCTTGTTAACCAAACCCAAGGGGCGCAGGAAGCAGATTGGCCCAAGCCAAATGGGCTCTTTCCCGCTGGTCCCTGACTTAGTCGCAGAACAAGAAGACGCAGGAGGACGGGGCTGGACGGTGGGCGCGGTGGGTCCTTCTGAGATTGCTGGGAAGCGCTTTAGGAACCGGTGACGTCATAGTTTTCCTGAAAAGAGAAAGCACTGGAAGTGACGGCGATTAAGCTTTGTGCGGCGCTCTCTGGCTCCCCAGTCGGTGACGGTGTAGGCTTCCTCTGTGTACCTCTTGCCGCAATGGCCATGTGGGCTTCTCTGAGTTCGCAGGGCCAGGAGTCCGGCCACAGTGGGAACTCCCGAACCAGAAGTGTGCAGGAGGTTGGGGTGGGCGTGGGGCGCCCCAAGGCTCCTGCCGGAGTCCCAGCTGCAGCGGGGCCACCCAGAGAGAGAGCGCCCCTTCCCACCTGGGAGCAGCAGCTGGTGATGTTGGGCCTGTTGTGTTGAGAGTGTGAGGCCATTGCTGCTTCTTGAGGGGCTTTCATGGGGAAGTTAGAATATATTTACTTTTTTTTCTTTTTTTTTTTTTGTCTTTCCAGGGCTGTACCTGCAGCATACAGAAGTTCCCAGGCTAGGAGCTCAGTTGCTGGCCTGGGCCACAGCCACACAAGGCCAGATCCAAGCTGGGTCTGCAACCTATACCACAGCTCACGGCAACACCAGATCCTTAACCCACTGGGCGAAGCCAGGGATGGAACTTGCGTCCTCATGGATGCTAGTCGCGTTCGTTACCGCTGAGCCACGATGGGAACTCTTAGACTGTATTTACTTTAGCCTGTGTTCAGAACCTAACCCACCTCTCTCCCTGTCGGTCCCACATTTTTTGCAGCACCATTAAACACGCCTCACCATTCTCACACACACACACACACACACACATACACACACACACACACGCTCCCTGCACATTTTCTTACTTGCCTGTCTCTTCATCCTTCAAGACTCCTTCGAATCCGCCTCCTTCTGTGTCTGCCTGGGTCACACAGGCTGGCTCTGAGCCCCATCTCCCAGTTCCCTGTTCGCAGAGCTCCCTGGAGGTGGAGACGGTCATGGTCGTTTCCCAGGGCCCTGTGAATATTCTGCCGCCAGAAGCTGGGCTCCGGCTTCCAGAGGAAGCCGCTGGAGGGGTTTGCCCCAGGGAGCGGCGCCATCCGCTTTCTATTTTAGAAAGTTCTCTTCTTTCCTTATCTCTCATCTCACGGCTCTTTGTCCCCTTGGGGTGCCTGGGTCCATGCCTCTGACCTCATCGTGTGCGATCTTTGCTGAGCGAACGTCTGTCGTATTGTCACTGGGTTTGCGGGAGAGGGATGAAGAAGGTGTCATTCTGCTGAGGGTGACAGCGAACTGGCCAAGTGGAGCGGAGGAAGCTGTAATTATTTTCTTCCGGCCATAAAGGCCACAGACACGGGCCAGCTTTCCCCATCTCTCTCCCTTGAATGACATGTCCGTTGCTGCAGCTGAAACATTTTTCTCACCAGGTTACCGTTCGGTGAGCTGCTCGTTTGGGGCCTGTGTAGTCTTTAAACAGCCTGAGCTGGAGCACCAAGAATTTAGTCCACAGCTGACCTTGAGAACTTCATCCGGAAGGAGGCCAAGATGTTGGCTGCTGCTTCTCAGAGGCAACGCTTCGGCCTGGCCTGCCTGGCTGCCCGATCCGGCTCCTGCTAGCAGTTCCCTGAACCTTGTGCCACCTCCCCGTCTGCCCCAGTGTTTCTGCACGGCAGCCTCCCTGGCCTCAGCTCTCCCCACAGATGCCAAATGCACACCTGCTCTGGGGTGGCGGTGGGGGTGTCTCCTCCATCAGGTGTAAACACAGCAGCTCCTTTTCACCAAAAGTGCACTTGCTTCAGTGTGACCGTTCTCTAGAGTGCGGCCCTCCCCAACACACGATTTCTTCATCATCCTCTTGTTTTACTATCTCTTTTATCCGAATTCCTGCTTGTGTGTTCGCCTGTGTATTATTTGTTTTCCCCGAGGTTGTGGCCCCGGGAAGGCAGGGTTGGCTTGATCCCCTCCGTCCCACAGAGCCTTGAACAGCGCCTGGCGTTCGTCTGCTGAACGAACTGGAAGAGCCCAAATGTCAGTCCTTTTTGGTCTCGTTTCTAAACTTTACAAATCTATCAGCTATTTTTTTTTTTTTCTTTTAAATCGAAGTTCAGTTTGTCAAATGCCCTTTAAGTCTGGAGTTCCTGCAGTGGCCTGATATTCTTGACAACAGCAGACACGGCCTACGCAGCTCCCCAGACTCAGTCTTCTCATTAACCCTGTGCAAGCGTTTAGCTCTGGCCAGCGGACTGTCCATGACGTGGCGTGTTCCAGAGAACAGAGGCCGAGGGCTCCTGAGGGGATGTGTCCCAACATGCCTTTTATCCTACTGTTTGCTGTAGCACCGTTCGCCCGCTTTCTTCCTGAGAGTTTCATCTGGCTCCCTTCCAGCAATCTGTTGGGAAGTTGTAGACGAAGCACCCCTTCAGCGGTTAATTGGACTTGGGTTGTTTTTGAAGGATGAATTTAGAGGTAATTTTCCAATTACCAACAGTCATCACATAAACTGAGACAAAAGACCGCTGGATCTTTGCCTTGGCACCAACCGGCCCTCGCCCCAGCAGGAACCGGTTGTTGTGTCTTAGTGATGAATGCGGGGAATCAGCAGCTTAAAAACCAATTAGCTTTCTGCTTCTTTTGCTAATGAAGGGACAGTTTGGCTGCTGGAGGATGGAGTTCAAACGGGGCCAGCTGTGGCAGTGAAGCTAGCAGAACTGATGAAAGGAACACACTTCAAGGACGTCTGTGTTCTTAGCAATATCAAAATGTTCATCTTCATTTGATGGAACGCTTCTGAGTCTGAACCGTCAGTAGAAACGTTAAGGGCGTAATAGCTGCTGACGACTATTCTAGATCCTAACGCCTGAAGACATCACTGGGGCATTTTTCATGGGAGCTTTCATCTGCGAGTGGAAGTATTTCTGAACGGTTGCGCTCTGCAAAAATGTCAGACTTACGCATGCTAATTTTTATAAGGTGGCGTTAGTATTCCTTTCTGTAGTTGTTTGGTGACACTGTGCTTTGTTAATGAGAGTGTGTTGTGTCATGGGTTGAAGTCACAGGGTGATCGATGGCACAGGGTGACGGGGGGGGGGGTCACCTTGAGGCTGTTGCTTGGGCTCAGGGTCTAATTTCCCACCACGAGGCTCTAGAATTTGATCCTGTTAGGACTCTGCAGTAGAACCAACCAGACCTGAATGCACTGGTGTACCGGTGAGTGACAATTTCTTAATTGACAGTGCAGCAGTCCCTTTCTAGGAAGGTGGACCCCAGCTCTGCCATCTAAGGCGCCTCATTCCTGCGGCTGCTGTGATTAGAGACAACTGTGGTTGGGTGGAAAGACATGACCCTGGGCAGGGTCCCGGCTCCACTGATGACCGGCAGCAAGCCCGAGCCTTTCTGAACCTCAGTTTCTTCATTTGTAAGACAGCCATCAGGGTAGCTGGGAAAATCAAAGGAAAATGCGTATGTAAAGTGCTGGGTCCCAAAAGAAGCACAGAAGGACCTTAATGAGGCAGCCAAATGCAGTGGTGAAGTGTAGACACTGGCTTCCTATTCCGATTGTCGTCCCCTGAACAAGCTGCTTCATTTTCTGAGGTTCGGTCTTCCCCTCTGCTAAATGGGATCCGAATCCTGTCTACTGTGTAGACTTGTTGTTGTGCTGAGTGAGTGGTGACCACAGTGCCCGGACAGAGTAAGGGCTCCAAGGAACGGAAGCCTGTCGTTAGGAATCTTGGCAGCTGGGGTGGCAGGGATCACAGCAACTCTTGGGGCGCCACCAGCCACAAAGGCAAAACCAGCCAAGAAGTGAAGGGCGCCCGGTGAGCCCCAAATCGAACGAAGAGGTGGGCCGTCACGGGCAGAGCCCCACCCTGGCACAGCTGCGGTTGTAGGCCGGGTGGCTCTCCGGTGGGCTGTCCTGGGCGTTGCCGGGTGCTGAGCCGCATCTCTGGCTTGTACCCCCACGTGCCAGTAGCCTCACCCAGCTGTGACCACCAAAGATGTCCCTGGACCCTGGCAGATATCCTCGGGGAGGGGCCGGATCACGCCCCCGGGGAAGTTCTAGTCTGGGGACGACTTCACCCAGACCCAGGAGAAGCCCGCGGTCCCTCACAACCGGACCTGTTGACCCCCTGCAGAGACCCCTACGCAACCAACACCTAGACCCATCGATGCTCTCTTCTGTCCATCTGATGACAGATTCAGAACGGCCGCTGTGAGCAAGTACCCGGGGGATCACCTATAGGGGGACAAGGCTGAGCCTCCCCGCCGAGGACCCCTCCTCCCACACACCTCCCACCTCGGCCCCCTTTGCGCAGGCTCCTGGCTCACCCGGTCCTGATGCTGTTGCCTGGATACCGGCTTTCTGAACCTCCCCGCAGCCTGGTGCGGGACCTCCCTGTGCCCCTCGGTGACACGTCCCGCCTGCACAGCCTTGCTGCTTGGAAGGGCCCATCTTTTCCCTGTGCAGTGGCTCATGGCCTTTACTGGCCGTAGCCTCTAGGGTGTGTGAATTCGCATCGCCGGACGGCAGTTTGCTGTGCAAAATGAGGACAAGGATACGTTCCCCAAGGGGCCCTGCCAGCAGGTGAACTGAGATCTGGGGGCCTCTTACGTCGTCTCTCCCCTTTCCGTTGATAATCTCGGCCTACGTCGCACCGCCCCGGCCTCTTGATATTTACCACAAAGTGGTTTTTAAGGATAGAGCTTAACTTAATGGGTCTGAGCTTCAGGTTTGTTTTTTTTTTTCCTTCCTCTATTACTCAATGCCTGTGTTTGCCTGCCTTACTCTCCAATTTCAAAAGTTCCTTACCCGTGGAACTCAGCGGTCTGTAAATCTCTATATCATGACCAGAATAGTTTGTCGCCCTGTTATTAGGACTGATGTCTGAGGGAGGCCTGGCTAAATGAGTAAAAAGCCAAATAATTTTCCAATTAAAAAAAAAAAAGAGGTTTTTATTGCTTTCAAACCAAGCAAGAACTGGGCTAGAACACGAGGATGGGAGAAAATTCTTTGGGGGAAACAGCCAGTAACCATTAAGAATGACTTGGAACCTCATTTTGTAGGGTCTCTCGAGCTTGCCTGTTTGATGTCCCTCCGTGGTACGCAGCCAGCGACAGGGGCATCTACAGTCTGTGCCCTGCTTAATGGGTTGGGCTCGAACCCTTAAGTAGTTTCAACAGTCACCAGAAATCTTGTTGACAGTATAAATTTGCTTAGCAAAGGCTTTCTAAAAAGATCTCAAAAGGCAAACTTTGACCCGGCCTCTGGCCAAATGACACTTGGAGCTGCAGAACCGATGACGATTACCTAGCTCGTTTCCATTTCTGCTGTGTCCTCACCAGGGCAACTGTTCCATGTTTCTGAGCTGCATAATGTTCATGTCGCGGCACAGTTTTTTTATAGCTGCTTCACGTAATTTAATTCGGGGGACCTAATTTTAATTGTGCGTGTCCTGTTTTTACCTATTGATTTTTCAAAGGGAAATAATTTCCAAAGGAGATTTGAATTCCTGTTCCCCCGCGCTAGCTCCCTCTCTCTTTGTCTAGTAAATTGAATCACTGCCGTGAGGTCTCCTGGAAAAGCTGGCAGGTCTTGACATGAACAGGCCTGGGCCAGATTCAAGTTCTGTCTTGAACAAAGGACGTTCATTTCTTCGATACTGAGTTTCGGTAATTGGGAATAACCTTCAATTTCCCTGCCTCTTGGAATCATGCAGATGCGATTTGGGAAGCGAGGGAGTCTAGAGACGGAAAGCAGAAAGGTTTCATGCAAAAACCTGTCAGCAGGGTCTCTCTGGTGCGCAAAATGAAAATGGGTGCATCGGCGTATCAGAGAGCGCTCAGAAAACGAGCCGTGGAGGCAGGCAGAAATGTCATGCGGGTTACTTCAGAAAACACACTGCCATTTAGAGGGAATGTCAAGCTTAAGGCAGGAGAGCCAGCATCGACTGAGGTGGGCGCATGTGGTCGGCCCAGTAATATTTGGTCTTTAGTTTATGCTGTGACTTAGGACCAGAATAGACAAGTTTAGGAGAAAGCCGCTGCAGTTACCAAGGACATTCGTGTGGTGTTGTTACAAGGTAAAAGAGAAGGGCCGGCAACGTTATTATAACAGCCCACAGATGGAAACAGCCCAAATGGCCATCAACAGAGGTCTGGCATAATGTGAATAAACACACAGTGGAATACTATTCAGCCAGGAAAAGTCATGAAATGCTGATTCATGTGACAATGTGAATGAACCGTGAAATTCTCATGCTCAGCAAAGGAAGCTCCAAAAGGCTACAAATTGTATGATTCCACGGACATGAAATTTACAGAATAGCGACTTCCTGTTGTGGCGCAGGGGAAATGAATCCAACTAGGAACCGTGAGGTTGTTGGTTCCATCCCTGGCCTCGCTCAGTGGGTTAAAGATCTGGCGTTGGCTGTGAGCTGTGGTGTAGATGTAGTTGGCAGATGTGACTCGGATCTGGTATTGCTGTGGCTGTCGTGAAGGCTGGCGGCTGTAGCTCTGATTCGACCCCTGGCCTGGGAACCTCCATATGCCGCGGGTGCAGCCCTAAAAAGCAAAAAAAAAAAAAAAAAAAAAAAAAAAAAAAAAAAAAAAAAAAAAAAAAAAAAAAAGAAGAAGAAGAAGAAGAAGAAAAAGAAATTTACAGAATAGGCAAGCCCATAGAGATGGGAGGTGACAGGTGGTGGCCGGGGTCTGGGAGGTGGGAGTGACTGGTAATGGTTTCTTTTTGGGGGATGAAATGTTCTAGGAGTGATTAGAGCGATGGCTGCACAGGTCTGTGAACATATTAAAAAACTTTGAAAGGGATACTTTTAAAGGATGAATTGTTTTCAGATGTGCGAATTGTATCTTAAAGAAAGCTGTTATGGGGCGAGAAGGAGCGAGTATTGGGAGGATACGGTCATAGAAAAAAACCTGAAACAAGAGTTTAAAAAAGTCATTATTTCTGATAATAAAAATTTGCTTCCAGGTACTGAGTCTCTAGAAAGAGTTTGGGTTTTGGAGCCAAACAACCTGCCTCGGGGAGACCCGCTCACCTCCCAGTGCCTCCTCTAAACATTCGTTTCGTCCAGCTCTGAATACCCCATGACCTCCAACATTCTCTTCCTGTCTTTCTTCCCGAGCATCAGCTCAGAAAAATTCCACCGGAATCTCTTTGCCAGCTGACAATGCGGGGAACTTATCGTGTTAAATAACTTTGGATGTTTTAATATTTTGGGTTTCCTCTGAAGGGGGCATCTTTCTTAAACGGCCCCACGCGATTCTAGAAATACTTAGAAACCCCATGCACAGATCATCCGAATTGCGACCGTTTTGACCGACATTTATGTAACCTTCTGGTTACACAACAGAGCAAGTTGAGGTTAGAAAGAGGTGTGTCTTGACTCAGGTCCAAAGCCTGCCCGTGGGACCAATTTATCGCCTTATTTTCTTTCTTGATTGCTGTTTGTCTCTCTTGATCTTATTGAAAGGGACTCGAAAACATCAAGTACAGCTCTTGATTTGATTGAGCTGATTGCTCTAAGTGAAAACTTAAGACCGTCAACCTGGGGCTGCCGATAAGGCTGTCTTCCAGGGACACGAAGAAAGCAGGCTTTACCTGAAAGTGACACCTGCGAGTTAAAGGTGGGGGGGGCTCGCAGGGAGGAAGGAGACGAAGGCCAAGGGGCTCTGCTCCAGGCGGTAAAGCTTAGAAATGAATCACAAGATCGGGGTAGGAAACCAAGTAATAAAATTAATGCATAATTGTGGGTTGCCAGGCAGACAGTGGGGGCAAAAACTGAAGTGACAATTGACTGCAGGAGAGTGGGCGAGATGGAAAAACAGAGGGAGAAATAATAAAAAGCCAACACAGGGGGGAAGAGCAGTCTGTCACTTTGTCTTAGGAGAAATTAAGAAGCCAGACAGATTATAAGGGTACTTTGCTGGGGAAACAAGATCAGACAGGCTGAGGCTGGCGCTCCTGGCGGGGGTGGCGAGTGGCATGGAGGGGTCCCGTGGGGTGCCCCGTCTGACCCGGTGGGGGGGACCCCCAGCACCGGACAGAGTTCACAGGGGTCAGTGAAGTGCAGGAGCAGGAGGGGGTGACGTCTGGGGGTTTGGCTGTTCAGAGGCTCAGCAGATAAAGGTCAGGACATGGAATGTGACTGGGGGCCCAAATATCCAGCCGTGGGGGCTGCTGGGCTTTAACTGCTGAGTCACGCTGTGGTCCTGCAGAACAGGTCCCATTTTTTTGTTAACATAAAGGCCATTTTATGTGCTTATTTATTTTTCTTTTTTGGTCCCCCTGTGGCCTATGGAGTTCCTGGACCAGGGGTCAGATCCCAGCTGCACTTGGCGACTTACGCCACAGCTGCAGTAACGCTGGATCCTTAACCCACCGTGCCGGGGCCGGGGGTCGAACCTGCTTCCTTCGGCGCTCCCGCGATGCCGCCCGTCCCCCTAGGGCCACAGCGGGAACCCCAGTAGGTACTACTCTTATCCCGCAGTTTGGGACCAGGACACCTGCTGTCCATCTCGCACAGCAAGGAGCCTGTGCTGCTCTCCTTTCCCAGGGAGCCTTTCCCAGGGGGCCTGGAGGGACGGCTTTTTGGGGACCACCTAGACTTGGAGCCAATGACCTCCTTTTGCTGTCATCACAGAGGAGAGGGGCGGGGCCGCTCAGAACATTTGATCTTCGCATTCGGTTGTCTTTTTCTGCTCTCCATTGGCAATGGCTTCGCCGGGCCCTTAGGATCGTGCCTCCCAAAGAGTGCGCCTCCGTGCGTCTCGGGACCAAGGTGCCCAGAGAGGCGCCCCCTCAAACCCTGGCCGCGCCCAACCAGCCTGCGGATCTGGCAGAGCCCCTGTGGTTCTTCAGGTGGGCCTCAGGCTTTCGGGGAGCTCAGCCCCTGCGTCCAGGCACGAGTTGGGGTCTTAGAGGGAGGGGCGCCCTCCCCCGTCTGTGCAGCCCACGCCGGGTCACGCAGCCACGCGCGGCCACAGTGGCCTCTGCAGACTCAGAAGGAATCCAGTCTCCTTGCAGAAGTTTCTCTCCGGTTCTCCGATGTCACGACCAAATGAAGACAGAGAGGCTGCTTTCGAAGTGAGTATCTCCACGCCAAGACAGCTTCCAGCAGACCGCCCAGGCCTCGCTAATGCTTCGTGAGGATAATAGAGGGCTTAATTTGTTTCCAGAGTGTAATTTTATTGCCTCTTAATGCAAGGGAAGGTAAGATAAATTCCCTATTATTTTATAATAACCCTATCATTTTTATAATACCATCCCATTATAATCACCATTTCGCTGCAAGTGATGAATATATAATTGGGTTTCTTATATATTAGCGTATGGTAATTTACCACCACACACTTTCCTCTTTTCTTCCTATCTTAATTTTTATATTTTTCACTATCGAAAAACTGGTCAATGTTTTCTGCAGTGTGTCGTTCGGCTTATCCTGTAGATGTTTGCGCAGCAGAACTTCTGCCATCATCTGTCTTCTCAGATGCTAAATCACTCTGAAAGGTTTAATGAGTAAGTGAATAAATGCATTAATAATGACCAGAGAAGGTTCCCCGCGGAGCGCTGTGTGTTTAGGGTGCTTGGCTGACATTTAGTGAGCGGCGACGATCTTGTGATAAAAGATGAACAGAAGGGGCCCCCACGCCTCTGTCCAGCTCTGCTTCCTGACTCACCGTTTTTTACTGGCTCAGGTGTGTAAACATGAGGGCAATTACTGTGTAATTTGAAAAACAAATGAATCACTCATACAAAGGGCGAATTTGCATCACGCTTTGATGTCCGAGGTGACTCCCGACATGTGGTATGCGTTTTCAAAGAGGTGGAGCTCGGAGCCTGCCTGACAAGGTCATTGTGATCCACCCCCACACACACCAGGAACTCAGAGGTGCAGAGCTTTCCAGTAGGGCCCCGTGGTGTTGGTGCAGGACAGGTGGGTGGGGCGCCCCTGGTCTGCACCCACTGAGTACCAGCCATGCTTCCCTCTTTTGATGACAACCCCAGAGGCTCCATATTTCTGATGGTGGCCCCGGGGCTGCTGGCGGTGGGGGTCCTGCCCTGGTGTAGAGTGCGTTTGAGAAGGTTGGGTTCTGCCAGGCTCTTGTGGCGGCTGTGCGCGTGTGCCTCGAATTGTCCACCCGCGTTCCCCGTCTCGACGGATCCCTTGGCTGACTGGAAACAGCTCATCCCGTTTAGTGCTGTTGTTATTTATTCCCGGCAGGATGCTCGTTTTTGTGGGGTTTTGTATTTTGTTTCCTAAAGGAAGAATGCGTGTACAAATAGGCTCTGAGGCCTCAGGGGAGTGGGAGGTAAAGTCCTCAGGCGAATAAAAGCCAAGCCAAGTCCAAACAAGATCTAACAGTGGCAGGAATCTGAATCCCAGGCGAGGCCCCCCCCGCCCCGGGCCGGTCCCCGGCTTCTGGCCGATTTCTTCTGTAGTCCGGCATTATGACCCCAGGCTCCCATCCTCAAACCGATGTTGTGGGCAACCTGGGAGTGGCTGGCTCTCAGAGCTGGCTCATCTTACCCAAACTCACGGGGCGGATGGTTAGCACAGAGGACGCCAGCCCTCTGACCTGCAGCGAGCTGGGCTGGGCCTGAGCTCCTGGCCTCTAAGAGCCTCACGACCTTCAGAGAGCAAATCAGAACCGTCATGGTTGCTCAAGTCCAGAGAAGCCACGCAAAGGGGCTGGTTAGATTAAACTGGATGTACTTACTTGTGCAGCAAACACCACCGAACACTTACTGTGGTCGAGGCTGCAGCATAGTCACGACCAAGATGGACAGGGTGTTTGTCCAGGACAGAGCCTATTACATTTGAGTCCGGGATTCTGAAATTTCACCTGTAGACAAATGAGGACACTAATGCCGGATAATAAGTGCCAGGAAGGAAACACAATAGAAGACAGTGTGCTGGCACGGGCTGGGAGAGGCTGAGCCCCGAGTGACAAGAAAGCCCAGCCTGGCACAGGCTGGGAGGAGGGCTGCAGGCAGAAGGAAGAGCATGTGCAAAGGCCCTGAGGTAGGAGCAGAGGTGGCTCGAGGACGTGACCGAGTTTAACTCTCGGAACGGAAGCTCCCGGGGCTCTCGAGGGCTGACCACACCGATACGGAGAGTGGACTAAGCGGATGGAGCGGGTTGAGAAAACAATGGGCTGAAATTTTCAGGATCCTTTCGGTTGCTCTGTGTCCCTTCCCACACCCATCTCACGCTCACAGCAGTGCTCCCGGTGCTGGCCTCAGGGACTGCACGCGGATACGTGTCGTGAATGCCGCAGGTGCTGCAGGAAGGGGAGGGACAGCCTTGGGCCCACCCCAAACAAACAAATGCCTTTTTGTGAAAATGCAGGTGCTTACGGCCAGAGACGGTCCAGGCCATCTCACAGCGAGGACCTATTCGGGCCCGACTGACTGAGGAGAGTAGATTCCTCTCCAACTTAAAGACTTTTTTTTTTTTTTTAAAGGAACAGCATGTCACATGGAACTTTTTTTTGACATGACAATACCTGAACAATTAGATACATAAAGAGCAATGAAAAGCTAAGCGTTGCTAAGTGTATTTTGAGCAGTTATTATCTCCTATCAGTGCCTTTCCGATGTCACTTGTGGAGTGTTCCTCTGTTTGTAGCAAAGCTGGAAACTTTTTCACTTGTTCTTCTTTCAAGTAGTTCAGCGTGTTTTCAGTCTCTGGGTTGAACTATGGCAGGTTGCTCCAAAAATAAAGTGCGCAAAGCCTGTATTTTGAAAAGCCCGGATGGTGCTCGTCAACTTGGCGAGAACATTTCCTTTTGCAGAATTTCGCACGCTCTCCTGCAAGTGTCAGGAGTGCTCTCATTTAAATGACGTGACGGCTCCCAGGAGGACATCTGATGAGCGTCGCCTTCAGTTGTTCAAAGCACAACAAAGAAAGTCCAAGAATTCACCCCTCCGCCAACATTTATCGTTAAGAATCCACAGCGGCTGCTTTATATCTGGTCGTGTACAGGATGCAATTATTTAATTCCTCTATCTCTGCAAATGGAGGCCGTGAAGACTCATTTTAACAGAAGGGGGACCCCTGAAATTTTCCCCTGGAAGGAAAAAAAGCCTTCTGATCGCGCGATTAGGCTTTCCGCTTTCAAAATGCACACAGAAATGTCTGAACACAGGAGTATTTGACGTCCATCTTCCAGTACAGGTATTTTGAAAACACGCTGTGACCCCAGAACCTGAACTTGCCATCATGGGCCAACTTGCTGAAAATCCAAGCTCGCTTGTTTGTGGCTTACGACATTTTTTTTTTTTTTAACACAAGGGCCCAGGGTTCAGAATGCTTGTGCACGTCTCTAAACTTTGAACCTGGAAGTTGCAGTTTGCTGAGCAGCAATAAACATGAGCCCCAGAGGACTGGTCCATGGCTACCGTCTTGTTCCCAAGATGCCCCAAGTCCCGGAAGACAGTGCTAAGCTTTCCGGTTTGAGGATTCAGGATGGGTCGGTCCAGCCAGCCAGTGGGAAGGGTCCCAGGGTGTGAAAAACCCTCTTAGAGCTGGTTCCTGTGCTGGAATCTGGTGTCTTCCTCTTCCTTTACTCTTCGCCCTTGGTCAAAAACGTAGGGGCCCGACTATGTGAATCGTCCAGGGTGCAAGGCTGACCCTGGTGTCAGGTGAATTCTTGACACGGGCAGCTCACCCTCGGGCCAGCCCTCGGCACCCACGTCCTCCTCGGGCGCCAACAGCCTCCCCAGCTGCTTCTGGGGAATGAGGTCGGGAACAACCAAGGAGCTTGTGCTAGCACCTTGGAGGGACTGCCCTCTCTCGAAGAAAGGTCAGGCCAGCCAGAGTCACTGGGCGTATTAGCGACGCAGCCCGTGGCAGAGGATCCACTGGGGAGGGCGATGTAATGGGCCAGGCTTACCCTCGTCAGGTCCAAATGCATTTCTTCAGAGGTTCGCGTTAACAGTGATGGATCAAGCGAAGACATTCTTAATAAAAATTAGGTGCCCAGCTTGGAGATGGGCTTTTGTTCGTGCCTCAGCCCTTCGCAAAGGGCAAGTGTAAGAAGGATGTTTTCGGCAGCTTGTGATTGGAGTGAGGCGGGCCAGGTGGAAAATGATTCCAGCCATTTATCAAAGCTGTCAAGTCATGTCTCCCACCACAAGCGTTTACCAGTATTCACAACCAGCTCCCGCCTTCTGCTAAGAGCAGACCGACCGTTCGGCTGTAACTCAGGACTTTTAAACGACTGTGGCTATTCAGTGCACCTGTTTTATTGACTGTGCATATGTCTCGGGGCTCTGGCTGCTCCTGATTATGACAGGGCACCGTGGGACTTCTGGAAAAGTAAACAACGCAGCACGGGAGAACACCTGCCCGGGGAGCTTCGCCTAAGCCTGGGCTGAGCGTGCTCCAGGGAGCTGATGAGGCGGGCGGAGCGGGGGGTCGGGAGTGAAAAATGGGCCTGTTGTTCCACACACATAATAACATAAATCTGATTCAAGGAAATGAGAGAGAAGAGCAGACAGGAAAGCCTATGGAGAGGGTTCAGTAAAAACCAGGGGTGATAGCGCTGTTTCTCCGTGGTTAGGGATTGGATCGGGAGTGGGTGCGTTGATGGGGTGTGTCTATCGCCTGCGTTGTGCACTTGCTGTGCAGGCACGGTGGCCTCGGGCGGCTCTGCTCCCGCGTGTGCAGTCCTGAGTGGCACAGTGGCCTCGGGTGGCTTCCGCTCCTGCGTGTGCAGTCCTGACTTCCCAGCTGGGTTTGTCTAGCGGTCATGTGCTGAGTACCTAGTATGTGTCAGGTGTGGCTTGCGGTGTGGAGTTTGCTGAAAGGAGTGAGAACACAGACTACCAGGTGTCAGGGGTTTTGCCTTTGTTTTTTCCTCCCTTCAGAAACCAGCGAGGGTGGCTGCTCGGGTCACCGCGTGTGACCCCGGGCACCCTCTGATGGAAGCTCCGTGGTTGCCGTCACTTAACAGCAGAGGAAGCTGAGGAAGCACAGACAGGGGGTGACTTGACTAAGGCCCCCTGGTCAGACAGGGTGGAAGCTTCCACCTGCGACGTCCCTGGCGTCAGCTCCTACACGGCCTCCCCGAGGAACCCCGTGGTCTACCTGCAGGTGGAAATACCAAGCCAGTCCCTGTTTCTGCTGGTCAGATAGGGTGCCCTGCTCAGTGAGGCGGGCCTACCTCGGCAGAGAAGTTGGCATGCCAAAGCCCAGGCTTCCCACTGCTTTCCAACCCTACAGCGGTCGGCCTGCCCCAGGGAGGGAGAGCCCGCAAGGCCAGCCTGAGACAGACGTGCGTGCGCTAGAACCCTGCCGGTGGTGGCCAGGTCAGCCGCCAGCAAGGTGGAGAAGGACTGAGAAAGAGGCCTCTTGCCTTACGGCTTCCTTGCTCCGAGCCAGGGAAAGAAAAAACTTGCGTAACTGAGAATGGAATTCTGCCTGATTGACAGTTAAAGGACAGAGGCGAACACACACCAGGGGCAAAGCCTCTCACCCGTTCGTCCCGTTGTCTAGTCTGAAACACCAGCTTGTTAACAAGACGGATCTTCTCTGTCTCTGCCTTGGCCCGAGAGTCTATGCACCCCTAGCCGATTTCTGGACAGAAATTTTAGTTTTTCTAGAAATATCCCCAAAGGCCAAAACTAATGTTTCTTTCTGCCTTTACCGTCTGTCTTACTTGGTGGCATCTTCAAAGGAGCGCAGACGAGTTTGGGGAAGGGGGCTTGTGGGCTGGCATCTTTTCCCAGCAGGCTCTGCGGCTGTTGTTGAAGCAGGGCTTTCTGCGGCTCTGACCGTGTAGCGTGATGCGAGAACCGCATCCTGTGAGGCTTCTGTCTCCACTGTATTTCCCGTCGGAAATATTCCAGGGTGGCACAGCCACATCGGTGATGAGGCGTGCTGCCGGACACGCGCTCCACCGGGGGAGGTGTCCGAGGCTCGGCGTTGGGAGTTCTCGCCCATTCTTGGGAGAGGAGCTGAGAGTGTCAGGTTTACTGGGTTTTAGGAATTATCCCCAGCACGGATCAGAAAAGATATTGCTGTTCTGATCGGCGCCCTTACAGGCATGTGGAAGACTTCGCCTGGTTTTGCAGGGAGTGCAGGGGAAAGACGCGCTGAGTTCTCTGATGATTATCATCCTTGCTAATGGAGTTCACTGCGCGGCAAAGTGGATCTGTTTTCTCGCCGCGAAGTAATGGCGTTGGTTTTGCTTTTGTGCTAACTGTGCAATTAGTTCTGTTTGCCCCGTGCTTTGCCAGGTGGTGCTGTCTTTTCTTTGCCAGGGTGTTTGGAACCGGTTTTGGCGCCCGGTCTGTCCTCCCTCCGCAGCGAACCCTCTGGGAACGTGGACTTTGCTCGCTCTGTAGCACCCAAAGTCAAGGGTGCTGTGAGTCCCGGGGGACGCCTCAGCTCCCAGATGAGGAAGCTGAGACCGTGGAGGGGGAGTGACCCGTCCAGGGATACTCAGAACCCATGACCCAAGCCTTGGCTTTTCAAAGACCACCCGGGCCTGTCCCACCCAGCTAGCGCCCTCTGCGCTCTCAGTCAAGATGCTCATCAATGGAGATAGTAGAAAATCGGTGACTTGGGCCAAAATCTGGGCGTGCTCTTCATCAGCATGAAACTGATGGTGAGAACTAAGGCCGGCTTGTTAAAAACCTGAGTGTCCGGTTTTCTTTGGTCTCGTATCCTGGTTGTCTGCCCCCTTCCGCCCAACGCCCGATGTAGTTCACACCTAAACCACCTGACTCCTTATTTGAATGTGTACCTGCAGCACGGACGCAACGTCCTGCCGGGTTCACTGAGAAGGGAGGCTTAGGAAACACAGTTTCACTGCTCTTCCAAAGGAAGTGAGAGGGAGATGAGACGAAGACCAAAGCCGCTGTGGACCACAGAATCCGTGGGAGTGAACCTGAAACTGATGGGACCTTAGGGATGGCAGCAGCCTTGGACCGCAGCTCACTCACCGTCACGCTCTACAGGCAAGGAGCTGAGACAGGGACACTGGTCTCACTGGTTTCTGGGGCGGCTGGAGCCAGAACTGACCCAGGTCTCCTGAGCCTGGGTTCTGTGTAGACGGGCATCTGGTCTCACCTAGGAGATGTTAGGCTGCAAACCACAGGCTTCCCACCTCACACAGCGAGTCACCGAGATGGGCTGTGATCTCAGAGGGTCCAGAGAGGGGCCCAGACTGCGAGTGTCCTGAAATCTGCCGGCCCTTGACCTCCAGGGCGGCTCTGCTGCCACCGCCTGGTGCCGCGGCCTCCGTAGAAGGACCCGCCAGCATCCCAGAGGTGGCCCTGCTCTCTGATGTTCACGCGACAGATGCGGTGTGGAAGGCTGAAAATTCCAGCATCTGCATCATTTCCGCGTGGCCAGGGCTCCTCGCCGTCTCCCCATAAACCTGTCGGGGAAATCGGCAGACAAAAGAAACAAGACCGTATGGATTTGCTCCTTCGTGGGTCACTAATGATTAAAAGGGGAAAGAACCCGCCTTCTAGAAAGGTTCCTACAGCTGGTTATTAGCATTCATGGAACACATCTTCAGTGCAAAAATCATGCTTCAGGAGCATGCACCAGAAAAAGTAGGTTAGGTCCATTTTTATTTCGTCATCGTGGGAAGAATATGCATGCACACAGGCAAAATCATGATGATCCCCTAATGACACAAGTTGTCGCCTCTTCTGGCTGAGTGTACGGTCAGCCCAAGACTGTGGTCTTAAGACATTTCGAGGCTGTGGAGTGGAGGGAGCGGCAAGGCCGAGGTGGCGGGGTGGCAGGTGGGTGTAGGGTGCTGGAGGACCGCCTGCATCCTGGAGTGAGCTTGAAACAAGTACCCCCCACACACAATGTACCTGCCCCCCACACTGGGCCATTGTCTCCACATCTTCCAAATAAAAGCCAGGACTACATATTCCTTTTTTTTTTAATTGAGGCAAAATTCACGTAACATAAAATCAATCATCATAGGAGTTCCCACTGTGGCACAGTGGTTAAGAAGCCGACTGCAGCGGGTCAGGTCGCTGAAGAGGCATGGGTTTGCTCCCCTGCCTGGCAAAGTGGGTTAAAGGAGCCGGCATTGCTGCCTCTGTGGTGTAAGTTGCAGCCGTGGCTCCGACTCAGTCCTTGGCCTGGGAACTTCCTTAAGGCCAAGGTGCGGCCATAAAAAATAAAATACTAAAACAAAATAAACCATGTTGAAGTGTCCAATCCAGTGGCATTTAGTACATTCACAAAGTTATGCAACCACGGCCTCTATCTAGTTTCAAAATATTTTCATGATCCCTGAGGGATGTGCCATTAAGCGGGTCTTTTAAGGACCCTCTCGATTATATGATCCTGTGGCTCTAAAATAGGAACTCACCTCATTCAACTCTGTAAAATCCCCTCCAAGCCGCAGAGACCTTAAGAGTATCCCATAAAAAGTAGGACATCTAAATATTTGTCCCGAACAAACACTGTGGTGGACGACTGGGGTTGCCCCGGGCAAATGCTCCGGTACAGATCATTACACGCCTGGACAGTGTTTTCCTGCCAATGGAAACTTCCACGGCCGGGGCACCTGTAGCCTACAGAGCACTCCCCCTGGCGGTGGACACTGGGGTTGATTTGCGCACATGCCTTTGGCTCCAGCACAAGAAGTGGGATTTGCGCGGTTTGGTTCTTAGCACCTTCCGGAAAACCACTGTCCCTTTGATCCTTACCGGGAAAGGGGCGTGGTTTCCTAGGACTTCGGCTTCCCAGGCTGAGGAGCATTTGGGGGGTGACCCCCTGGGTGGAATGAGCCCCTCCATCACCCCCGTCCGCGATGGGGTGGAGGGGGAAGTTGTGGTCCTGCAGTGGAGAGCCCTCGCTTGGGAAAATGGCCCTCTCTGGGTCACAGTAGCCCCACTCCTCCACTGAAAGAATTGGTGGTGAGTGGTGGATTTTGAATATTTTCTGGAATTCCTGTTGAAACAGAGCTCCGCTATGGAAGTCTCATAGGGTATGTACCGCAGGTGAGGTCCAAGACGCAGTGAGTGGGTGAGGCGGGCTCTGAGCACATCTCGCCCGGCAGTTCCCCCTTCCTCCACCAGGGGGCGCAGAGGGACGGCCCCGAGCCCCTCAGAGCCCAGGCGGAAACCTCTGATCTTGAACGCTGAGGACCGGGGTTGACACGCCTTGGAGTTTCTGTTGTTTTTTTTTTTTATTGGCCTCTAGGTAACCAGGAAATGCCAATGTATGTCAATCGAACTGTTCTCTGGGAGACTCCACCCAAGTTCATGGCTTTGTTTTCCACTGCTTACCTGGAAGGCAGCCATTCCCCACCCTGCATCTCACCTGCTCAGACCTTCAGTCTTGGCAGCCCTGCCTCGGCCTCCGCGTGGCCTTCGTGACCGCTCCGTCCGCACAGGCGTCTGAGGGCTTTTCAAAGTCTTGTTCCTCAGGACCCTGGGGACAGCTAGCCTGCAGCTTAGGACAAGAAAAAACGAGTATGTGACCTCAGGGATAAGGACTGAAGACGTTCTGTTAGCTTTGAAACTTTTTCAGTGTCTCGTTTTCTTTCTCCTTGCAACAAAGCAGTTTTGTATCTGGGCTCGGCTTTTTAGTTTTTTTTTTTTTTTAAAGAAGAGCATCCTTGAGCCTTAGGACACGTGTTTAAGTGGCCCTGGGAAAGCTGGGTGTGTGTGTGTGCCTTGTGGTGTTTGCAAATGCAGAAAGCACGAATGCCACTCATAGCCACAATGACAGTGACAAGTGCAGCTACGCACCCTCCCCAGCCACCTTGGCATGGGTTGAAAAATCCACGGGGGCGTTTTGACTGAAGGTCCCCAGGGGTCCCAGCTGCAGGAACAGCTGGGGGACTCCAGTTTAGCTGCCCCTGCAGGTCCCCATGGAAACCAATGGCTGGTACTCGGTTCTGAGGCCTCCTTACAGCTTAGGCCACGGGGACATGCGCAGGATGACCTTGGGACGTTGCTCAGGGAGCCCCCCCTTCGGGGCAGGGAGTCTCCGAGGACAGAGGCAGATGGGGGCCCTAGGGTTCCATCAACGGAGGGACAAGGGGACCTGTTCTGTGAGTCCTCAAAACCTTCGTTTCCCTCTGAATCGCTCTTTTCTTTGAGAGAACGTGGTACTCTTAGGCAAATCTGGGGCCCTGTGTTTGCTTTTTAGCATTTGATCCGGAAAACTTGCCAAGAACTGACCCCATCCTTCCATCCTGTACACGTGGGAGAGGGGACGGTTGGGTGACTCACTGCTCCCTCGTTTTCGCTGAACCAGGCCTTCCTCTCCTTGAGCGCAGCGGAGGCGTTTGGAGCTGTGCAGAAGCTCTGGCTTCTCATTTTTGTTTTCAGTCTAGGTGCGCTTCGAGCGACTCTCACCTGTCCTCGTGGGGTGCAGGCTCGTGCGCCCACCATGCAGACAGACGCACTCTGGTGGTATCCATGTGTCCGACACCCTTCAGGAAGTTCAAGTTCTGAGCAATACAGGACCGTGTCTGAAACCACATCCGCGACGGCCACCCAGCTCTGTTTGGGACGCCTGACCCGCAGTTACTGTTTCGATTTCTTTTCTTTTTTTTGTCTTTTTGCCTTATCTAGGGCCACACCCGCCGCATATGGAGGTTCCCAGGCTAGGGGTCTAACAGGAGCTGAGCCGCCGGCCTACACCACAGCCACAGCAACGCTGGATCTGAGCTGTGTCTGCAACCTATACCACAGCTCACGGCAACGCCGGATCCGGATCCTTAGCCCACTGAGCAAGGCCAGGGATCGAACCCTCAACCTCATGGTTCCTAGTCGGATTCGTTAACCACTGAGCCGCGACAGGAACTCCTGTGCATGTGCTTTTAGCAATAGACTTAAAGCAAGTGGTGATAAGTGTCGTGAACAGTTATGTCTGACAGCTTCACTAAAGAATGTTCTTTCTATCGTGAACACTGGGACAGTGGGATGGTGAGAAGTAAAACAATAACTTTCAGATTTGATAGGGAACAAACATTTGGAACGACCCGGTCAATAAACTTCCATCAGTTAACCTAATTAGGGACACTGTAAAGTTTCAAGTTACCAAAATCTGGAGAGACTACTTTTTTTATTTTGCCTTTTTTTTAAGGGCCGCACCCATGGCGTATGGAAGTTCCCAGGCTAGGGGTTGATTCAGAGCTGCAGCTGCCGGCCTACGCCACAGCCACAGCAAGGCAGAATCTGAGCCATGTCTGTGACCTACACCACAGCTCACAGCAACACCCGATCCTTAACCCACTGAGCGAGGCCAGGGATCAAACCGGCAACCTCATGGTTCCTAGTCGGATTCGTTAACCACTGAGCCACGACGGGAACTCGTCCAAGCTTGTTTCCCACTTTTGTCCTCCTCGGCCTCCGATGGGAGATGCTCCAGATAAGGTGCCAGTTCTCAGAGCCCTGGTGGCACGCTGACATCTCAAGGCACAGTGAGCAAAAAGCAGGTTCTCCCAGAAGGACTTGTTCCCTTTGGGTTCAAATTTTGACAAGACGTTTTATCAAGCCAGCAAAACCAGTTCTGGAGGAGGCTTATCTTGGGAATTTTTCTCCAGAGTCTAAAGAATAGTGTGGCCATTACAATATCTACATATTGGCTTTGGTTCTGAAACCAGACCTAAAGGTGATCCAATTTTGTGAGCTTCATGCTAAATGTCTGTATTTAGGAACTGAACTGTGTTCCATATCTGCCAATGAAAATAATGTACCTTCTTGAACGCACACACACACATACGCGCGCGCGCGCACACACACACACACACACACACACACACACATACAGAGCAAAAACCAACCCCAGTCCAAGAGGTTTAAAGCCACACCAATTCCAAAGGGAATCTTAGGCTCTAACTTTTATAAAACTCATAGATGTCTTCTAATCCCAAAATCGTGCCTCTGCAGCTATCCCAAAGTATTGCCAAGGGAGCTGAAACTCGGTCCGTAAGGGAATTCTCCAGCCAGATCCCCAGGCCAAAGGGGCCCAGGAGCTGCTGGATCTGCAAAGGAAAAGCCCCACACCAGCGGAGGGCCTGCAGACCACAGGTGCTGAGTGCTATCAAGGGAGGGTTGGTGTGCCCGTGGTGCCGAAAGCCGAACTCTGATGCAGCAAGGTGAGGGTTTATTTGCAGGGCATCCAGCAAAGGGGTAGAGACAAGCCTCCGATGCCCTCGGTCTTTGAGTTGGGGTGCTCGTAAAGGGGGATGAATGAAGCAGCTGGGATCCACCGTGTCTTATGACATTTCCATGGCTTTCCTTAGTTTCAGGTGTCCGGGTCCTCCCGTTCACGACTCTCCGGCCAGGTGGTCCGTGCCTCAGGGGTCCGGGCGCTCGCGCTGCCCTGGAAAAGACCCCGAGGCTGGAGTTCCTGGTGACGGCGCCTGCAGACGCAGCTGCAGTGCGCGGATGATGCTGTGACAACAGCGGTCCCGGTCATCTGTTTGACTAGCGTTCAGTCAGCGCGGGTCGGAGTTCAGAGGTGACGAGAAAGGGCTTGAGGTCAGAGGGGGCAGTCTTGATAGAGACATAAATCATAAACTCGGTAAGGGAGCGCGGTTCCGCTGTTACCGTTTTATCGGCAGAATGGGAATTTCTAGTCGCTTGGGGAGATCGGCCGCGCGAGTGTCAGCGTGCGTGCTGTGTTTTTACGATTATGCAACTGAGTATGTTAATTTCACTAACGTCAGATCCGAAGGAAGAGTCCCCCAGAGATGAGGACGTTGTGGTTAGAACTGGACATACCATAAACTTATACGGGGCGACGTCACCCTTAAGGATAAATTCCGGGAGCTCCCTGGTGGTGCGGTGGCTTAAGGAGGCACCACTGTTAGCGCCATAGTGTGTGTTCTCTCCCTGACCAGGAAACTTCCACATCCCTGCAGCAGGGCCAGAAAGTAGAGAGAAAAGAATTAATTCCACTGAATTAAATGGCAAATGACTTTAAACTGGACACAGACATCTACTACTGTATTTATACTGAAAAGTTCAATTGGCTGAAGAAAAGATCTGAATGAATGAAACGTAACAATGGGCTGATAGTGTTGCCGGGAGTTGTACACGTGCGCACGTATGCACCGTAGCAGTGGGAAGGAAGCCCTGCAGGGTTCCTCAAGTGCTCTTGGTCGGAGGTGGTTGTCCTCAAGGCCTTGCGATGGCCACAGCTCCTTACGGGCTCTGTCCGGGAATCCACTCAGTTCACACCGCACGCGGGAGGAAGGCACGTCCCCACCGCCCCGCTCCGAGCTAGAGGACGCCCCCGAGCTGTCCCGCTGGCTGTGGGGAGCCAGGTCTTGGCCCCGTTCTCCTGACTTCTCACCCAGTGTTCCAGAAACGTTAGCCAGCAGTTCCATAGCTCATTAAATTGGGCTGAAGTTCTGATGCTTTGCAAAGCAGATTCTTTACTGCTGTTATAAAGGTCTCATTGCTCAAGTGTAATCTAGCAAAACCGCCAAGCCCCCTCCACTCCCTGGATGCTCAGATTTGCAAGGGCAACAAAAAATAGACAGTCAACTTCAGAAATAACTGCACCCAGCCCAGAACTCCTTGGAGGATACATGGAAGGTTCCAGAAGGGGCGAAGGTGCCTCATAAGGGGCAGTCTGGTGCGCCGCTCCAGAGCCCAGCCGCTCGTGTTCCCACTGTCCCCCCCCCCCCGCCACCTCCACCGGCCTGGGAGCCGGGGGTAGCCGCTGGGCCTGGTGGGTTCAGTGTCCTTGTCTGTTCGGGGGGTGGGGTGGGGAGGGGGGCTGTCCATGGGCTCCACAAGGAGTGGAGGTGACAAGGAGTCAGGTGACGCAAAGCTCTCAGAACAGCGCTTGGCATTTGCTCATCCCTCTCCCGCCGTGGGCCGGGAAGTGTGCATTCAGATATGAACAAAACAGAAATCCTTGCCCCCATGGAGCTGGTATTTGGGGTGGGGGCAGGGGGCAGGCAGTGGCCACTCAATAAGGTTGATCACCTCTAATTAGGTCAGACCTTTGCCAATAAGCCACACGCTCTGTTGAATTCAGGGTCGTTCTTCCCACGGGCCTTTGACTGTGGGGTGACGTCTCGTCACGGTGCTGTTTCACCAGCCGGCGGCCGCCTGCGCACAAGATGTGCTGCCAGGACCCCTGGTGTCCCCCAGCCAGAGCGCCATCCTACCTGCCTGTCACTGGGAGGGCCGTGAGTTTCGCACCAGCCCTGGACTGGTCCAAAGTTTAGTCAATCTGAAGTTGCGTAATGGTTTGCCATGGCCGATCCCGGGGCCAGAGGCCGCCCAGCACTCGTTAACGACTATCAATTATTATCTCCCCGGGGTTTATTGCGGTGAGCCGGTCCAAAGCATAACTGACCGTGGCCGTGATCCAAAGACCGGCGGCCCTGACGTCAGAGACGAGCCTCCTGGGTGTGGCTGAGGGGCCGGGCCTTCCTCCCGCACGGAATTTAAAGCCAGAGGCTCTGAACCCCAACACCCAACAGGGCCTCCCCACCGGGAACGCACGCGGACCAGCGGGACGAGCCTGCAAGGCAACCCCTGGATCTCTGACCACCCCCCCTTGTCCAAGGAGGGGAAACACAGGTAGAGCTTCTTCATTTCCACGTCTAACAAAGGGCAGATCTAACGGGAGCTGGTTTTCTTCTTCCTTCCAGCTGTGACTGTGGCGCCGTGGAGCCCACAAAGAGCGCGCAGAGTCCACCCCAGGGCGCCCGCGGTGCCGGTTCCGGTTCAGGAAGCCTGTGCTCTCTGTTGCAGGGGACCTCGGTGTCCGCGCCCCTTCGCTCCGCCCTGCAGAGATGCCGCCTCAGCTCTCAAATGGACTCAACCACTCGGCCAAGGTCGTCCGGGGCACCCTGGACAGCCTGCCGCAGGCCGTGCGGGATTTCGTGGAGAGCAGCGTCGAGCTGTGCCAGCCTGACCGAATCCACATCTGCGATGGCTCCGAGGAGGAGAACCGGCAGCTGCTGAGCGACATGGAGGAAGAGGGCGTCATCAAGAGGCTGAAGAAGTATGACAACTGGTGAGTCCCGGCCCGGTACCCTCCCCGCCACCGCGGTGGCTTCCTCTCCCCCGGCAAGTGAGCTGCAGGAGGGAGGAGCTGAACGAGGGGCTGTGGGGTTTGCAGGCTCTTGACAAACCTCATAAAAGAGCCAGAAACGCGTAGCCTTAATTCTACGATGTTCGCAGAGCAGCCCGAGTCCTCGGTGACGGGCGGGTGCAGACCCTCTTGGCAGTTAGACCCTTGATCAAAACGAAGGCCAGACCACCCCGTCCTCAGCGACCCCCTCCTAGTCTGCGACACGTCCCCCGACTGCCTGCCGGTCGGCCTGGTTGTGTCCACGCCGACGGACCGTCGTCAGTGAGCCTGGTACCTGCCAGGTGTGGGGAGAACGTGGTGATGAGTAAACGGGTCCCTTCCTGAGCGGCGCACGCAGCCAGGCCCTCCCCCACCCCAGCCTGCGTGTTTTTGGTTTTTGCAGCTGGTTGGCCCTCACAGACCCCAGGGATGTGGCCCGAGTCGAGAGCAAGACGGTCATTGTTACTCAGGAGCAAAGAGATGCCGTGCCAATCCCCAAAACCGGCCCCAGCCAGCTGGGCCGCTGGATGTCCCAGGAGGACTTCGAGAAGGCGTTCAGTGCCCGGTTCCCAGGGTGCATGAAGGGTGAGTGCAACCTTTATCCGACTGAGCGAAATATTAGCAAACCTTTTATTATCGATCCGGCCTAATGGTAGTTGTAATAGAAACGCCCGCGGCCTCGGCGAGCTTTAAATTCCGTGTGTGAAATTGGCCGCGTATTGACAACGTGCACCACGGTTTGGTTTTACAGACTGTCTTACGTGACCGTGAAAACAGTTTCCACGCGTGTAGGCTGGCGATAGCTTGGAGGAACCCAACTGCGCATTCATGAAAAGTCTTTCATTTGGGGACTCTGTTCGCTTTCCAGGGGGTTTCTTCCAGATCGGGGAGGGGTGACAGGGCGTGCTGTCCACGGGGGATCAGGACGAGGGCCCCCGGGGATAGCAGTGGTGGTGGTTCGTGAGTCCGGGGTGACCTCTCACCAGCCGCCACCTGCTGACCCCGCAGGTCGCACCCTGTATGTCATCCCGTTCAGCATGGGGCCCCTAGGCTCACCCCTGTCCAAGATCGGCATCCAGCTGACGGACTCGCCCTATGTGGTGACCAGCATGCGTATCATGACGCGGATGGGCTCGGCCGTCCTGGACGCGCTGGGGGATGGCGAGTTCGTCAAGTGCCTGCACTCCGTAGGGTGCCCCCTGCCTTTAAAAAGTAAGTGCATGCTTTTCCAATCAAAAGCTAAAGTTGGAAAAAAAAAAAAAAGGTGTTCCCATCATGGCGCAGTGGAGATGAATATAGCTAGGAATGATGAGGTTGTGGGTTCGATCCCTGGCCGCGCTCAGTGGGTTAAGGATCCGGCGTTACTGTGAGCTGTGATGTAAGTTGCGGACTTGGCTTGGATCCAGTGTTGCTGTGGCTGTGGTGTAGGCTGGCTGGCAGCTGTAGCTCTGATTCGACCCCTAGCCTGGGAACCACCACATGCTGCGGGTGCGGCCCTACAAACAAACAAACAAAAAAAAAAAAAGAGAGAGAGAGAGAGCTTAGGCTTTAAACCCAGGGGGGGACACTAACGTGGGGCGTGTCCTCCTGTGCAGAGCCTCTGGTCAACAACTGGGCCTGTAACCCAGAGCTGACGCTCATTGCCCACCTGCCCGACCGCCGAGAAATCATTTCCTTCGGGAGCGGGTACGGCGGGAACTCGCTCCTTGGGAAGAAGTGCTTTGCTCTGAGGATAGCCAGCCGACTGGCCAAGGAGGAGGGCTGGCTGGCAGAGCACATGCTGGTAAGATGCAGGAAGTCCCAAGTGTGCGTGGCAGAGGGCGGGGGAGGCAGGGGCGCGGGCCTGTACCCACCTCATTACGGTCCCGACCAGGCAAGAGCCTGCAGGCGCCGGGGCCAGATCTGGAAACTCCGTCCGTACTTAAGAGTGGCTCCCAGGCACCCTTCCAGGCCAGAGCGTTGACCTCTGGGGCAGAAAGGGAGCAAGAGCTTAAGGAGCAGTCTTGTCTCCAACAGATTCTGGGCATAACCAACCCCAAGGGCCAGAAGAAGTACTTCGCGGCCGCTTTCCCCAGCGCCTGCGGGAAGACCAACCTGGCTATGATGAACCCCACGCTCCCCGGCTGGAAGGTGGAGTGTGTGGGGGACGACATCGCCTGGATGAAATTCGACCCACAAGGTGAACCTTTTAGGCTCAGGTGTTGATGATACTAACCGGATCTAAGTGAGGTTTCGGCTTCCTCAAGTCCACGGTGTTGGGTTAGGCTTATGTCATTTCTTGCCAAAGCTTGGACTTAGGCATTCTGTCAGCACTCTTTAATCTCCTAGCAAATCTGGATTGCCATAGGTCCCTGTGTGGCTGTTTACCTAGTAAATTGATTAAAACAGTTTGGTGGGACACTGGTGAAGAGGAAGGAGGCAGCGTGACTAATGGTGCTCGGATGAGAAGAGAGAAATAGACTCTAGGGGGGAGGAAACAAATGAAAGATTTGAGAATTTGGTACAGAAACTAGCCTGGCAGGAAAGGAGAATATTTGCCGTGCTTCGCCCGGGACTCACTTCCACCTGCTGGCTTGAACCTCTCCAGGTAACTTACGGGCCATCAACCCGGAGAACGGGTTTTTTGGCGTCGCGCCTGGAACCTCTGTGAAGACGAACCCCAACGCCATCGAGACGATTCAGAGGAATACCATTTTCACCAACGTGGCCGAGACCAGCGACGGGGGCGTTTACTGGGAAGGCATCGACCAGCCGCTGGCCCCGGGCATCAAGCTCACTTCCTGGAAGGGCACAGAGTGGGACCCCAAGGATGGTGAGGCCCCCCGGCCGTCCCGGCACCCCCGCCCGCGGGCCTGTGTATCGGGGCGGCCGCTCAGGGCCTCTTCTCTCTGGCCGTTGCAGGGGAGCCTTGCGCCCACCCCAACTCGCGGTTCTGCACCCCTGCCAGCCAGTGCCCCATCATTGACCCCGCCTGGGAGTCCCCGGAAGGCGTGCCCATCGAGGGCATCATCTTCGGAGGGCGCCGCCCTGATGGTGAGGCTCCCCTGTCGTCGGGGCTGGCGTCTCGGGTGGGTCGCTGCTGGAGGCGGGGGAGCACTGTCCTCTTTCCCGCGACCTTGCCCAAGGGTGTCAGGGATCCAGAGCTCCCTTCCCCAAACCAGGCTCCAGCTTAGAACCCAGTCTCCGGCCACCCAGCAGCCCCGGCTCCTGCGATGCTGTACCCAGCTTGACCTTGGCCCCGCGCTATAACCCGGCCGTGGCCGAGGCTGCCCTTAGCTCTTGGGGCCGGGGCGAGGGCGGGGCAGTGTCCGCTCAGCCAGACTCCGCCCTCTGCCGTCTCTTCCTGCGTGAGATGCCGCCGCCGAGGGGTCTGGGCGTCCAGGCCGTGAAGGAACATTTCTTTCCTGCTAAAGGCGTCCCTCTGGTGTACGAGGCGCTCAGCTGGCAGCACGGCGTGTTTGTGGGGGCGGCCATGAGGTCGGAGGCCACGGCAGCTGCGGAACACAAGGGTGAGTCTCCAAGGAGGGACAGCCACCGCCCCCCCGTGTGTCTCTGTCTGCCTCTGTCTCTGTGTGTCTCCGTCTGCCTCTGTGTTTGTCTGTCTCTGTCTGTCTGTGTCTACACATCTCTGTGTCTCGCCATCTCTGTCTCTGTCTCTGCGTCTCTCTGTGTCTCTGTCCCCTCTCTCTGTCTCCGTGTCTCCCCATGTCTCTGTCTGCCTCTGTCTCTGTGTGTCTCCGTCTGGCTCTGTGTCTGTTTGTTCTCTCTGTCTCTCTGTGTCTGTCTGTCTGTCCTCTGTCTCCGTGTCTCCCTGTGTCTCTGTCTGTCTGTCTGTCTCTCAATCCCTGAGTCTCTGTCTGTCTGTGTCTGTCTGTCCTCTGTCTCCGTGTCTCCCTGTGTCTCTCTCTGTCTGTCTGTCTCTCAATCCCTGAGTCTCTGTCTGTCTGTATCTGTTTGTTCTCTGTCTCCGTGTCTCCCTGTGTCTCTGCGTCTCTAGCCCTGTGTCTCTGTCTCCGTCTCTGCCGCGTGCCTCAGTGCGTGGAGGGAGGCAGAGAAAGCTAAGCGGCCGCGTGAGCAGTAAGCGAACGAGCCCGGCCTCCTCCGAGGCGTCACTCACCACACGCCCCCTGCCCGCAGGCAAAGTCATCATGCACGACCCCTTCGCCATGCGGCCGTTCTTTGGCTACAACTTCGGCAGGTACCTGGCCCACTGGCTCAGCATGGCCCAGCGCCCGGGAGCCAAGCTGCCCAGGATCTTCCACGTCAACTGGTTCCGGAAGGACAAGGACGGCAAGTTCCTCTGGCCGGGCTTCGGCGAGAACTGCCGGGTGCTGCAGTGGGTTTTCCGCCGCGTCGACGGGGAGGGCGGCGCCAGGCTCACGCCCATCGGCTACGTCCCCGAGGAGGACGCCCTGGACCTGCGGGGCCTGGAGGCCATCAGAGTGAAGGAGCTCTTCCAGGTCTCCAAGGAGTTCTGGGTGCAGGAGGCGGACGAGATCCAGAAGTACCTGGAGGAGCAGGTGAATGCAGACCTCCCCCGCGAGATCGAGAGCCAGGTCCTGGCCCTGAAGGAAAGGCTCAGCCAGATGTGATGGGGGCCCCGGGCCCCCGCATCCTGCCACACCCCGGAGCCCAGAGGCGGCGCTTCCAGCGTTCTCTCCGCCCGCAGCACCGCAATGAGCACAGCCCACGTTTTCTGATCCCCCCGGAGCAGGGCTAGTTAAGGGACGAGGCTGGGAAGGGAAGTCTCGGCACAGCTCCGTAGTTCACAATCCAGCGCCACGGTTCAGCCTAGGGACACGCGGTCACGGTCGCTTTGGGTTTGCCCTTTCGCTGTAGCAGTCAGCCGGAATGCGCCGACTCCTTGAGCTGCATGCACATGTGTGTGTCAGTGCGCGTGTCCACGGACTGTTGTCTGCGATACACTTGGAAAAATCTTGGGCAAGGTCACTGCTAGCTGTTGCTAGAAAGCCATGTTGCTTTGTCATTAACGCGTGTGTTTAAATTATTTGTATATACTGTGGTTCCTCGCTCTGACATGATGCCAGCGTTTCCCCGCTCACTTCTTGGGAAAAAAAAAAAATCACAAAATAAACTTTTATAGAAAAGTGGGCTTTGTCGACTCGGTTTTTCTTAGGTGAAGCACCGAGAAGGGGGGCCCAGATGAAACCCTTTGGGAGCAAACCCGCTCCGAAGAACTCAGGGCGTCAGGTCCATTCTGATGGAGGGGGCGAGTCGTGGGCGAGGGGGCAGCGGGGTGGGGCCCGATGGGGGTGTTGTGACCAGAGCAGGTCTCCCAGCAGTGACACGGCGCCACGCTTTGGGTTTTGCTGAATTAACCACCGGTTAGCTCCTGGATGCCACTGGTTAGTGCCCTTGAATGAGTCCACAAACCTTCAAATGGTGAGTCTTGTGTGTGACTGGAGTGGGAGAGTTTAAAATGTGCTTTTTGGCAAAGCCTGGGGGCTCGGCTTCCACAAGAATTATATCCTAGCCAATTTCCCAGGCTTTTGGCAATAAACTCCTTTTTGAGTAATGCTTTTCTCCGCTGTCATCCACAGGGGAGGCGGGTAGAGAGAAAAGTGTCCTTCAGAAGAAACAGCAAAAGGGCTCTCCAGGCATTAATAGAGCGCCGTCTGTATGCAGAGCATGGGGCCGTGTCGGTGTCCACGGTGTGCTGCCCTGGGAAAAGCAGGCGGCGTGGTTTGACCGCAGGCCCTTCCAGGGTGCTGGCGTTCACTGGCTTCTCCGGGAAATCCAAACGAACCACACTGTGGACGGGGCACACGCGTCCCACAGATCAGCGTGACTTTTTCTAGCGGTGGTTCTCCTTTTCGGGTGCCCCCCTCATCACACCCAGCAGTGGGGTGTGCTCGGGTGGTCTTGGGTGCCTCGGCTTTGCTCCACGTCACGGCTCACAGACTCGACTCGCTTGCTCCCCTCAGCCCCTCTGTGCCCTGCAGCCGCCACCCGTAAGGTGAAGCCGAGAGCTCCCCGATTTTGTAGGTGGGGGACCCGAGGCCAAGAGGGTCGGTCGGGGCTGGGAGAGAGCAACCAGAGGTTTCTTTCCCTTTAAGGAGCTGAGAGCTGCCTGGGTCCCGCCGACAGTGTCATGTTCTGATAGCAAAACCACCGATGGGGAAAAACCATTTAATGGAATTAAATGCTATCTGCTGTATTAATTTAAGTCAGTGGCTTTCAAACTTGTTTTTCCTTTGCACTGCTGAACATTTGCCTGACATGTACTCTGACCCAGAAACCCAGCGTCTGCGGGAGACAAAACAGGAACCGCCCACCTGAGGCTGGGTGCGTGTAGGGACCCAGGCCCCTGGCTTCCTTTTTTCCACTCCTTGGGGGGCCTCTGAGGCAGTTCTTGGGACCCTTGAGAGGTGCTCCCAGGATATAGCTTGGGCACTGTTTTTTAAAATGCATGCCGGGGCCCCGAGGTCTGTTTCTGAGCAAAGCTGGTCATCCCAGCATTCTGTGTGCACAGCGTCACCCACCCAGCCAGCGCTCTTGCATATGACCGTGTTGCCACCTGGCCCAGGAAGCCTGGGGGACAGCCCGGAGGAGGTGCCTTAAACAGAATAAGAGTTTGGGGGGGCAAAAGGATTCAACAGTTCCCCAACCTGGGCCAGCTGTGCTCCGTGTCCTGGTTTCTGCACTGGGCCCTGAGGCTACAATAATCAAGATACTCTGGTCTATGATGGCTGATTTTATTTTGCTGCACCTGAGCCCACGCGCAGCAGGAAGGCAGAAAAGGCCGAGGCCGTTTGCAGGTGGCCAGGCTGAGGCCCCGAGAAGAGGGCGAGTGGCCCGTTGTTCTGGGTGAGGTGGGCTGAGTCTCCGGGCTCCCGGTCCGCCCCCTCCACGGTCCATATGCATCCAAATCAATGTGCGGGCTGACATCCTGTGCTGGAGTCCAGGGCAGGGGCTGCCCTCTGACCTCCGCGGGTTCCCGGAGCACTGCTGGAGTCGGGGTTAAAGGCCAGAACACAGTAGGTACACAGCAAATACCGAACCAGGGCAACAAACCTGTTGCTACGTTCACCCGAGCACCAGGGTTGGGGATCGTCAGGCGAGAGACTGGGGGCTCTGGGACCGGCCCACCCTCCCTCTCCTCAGGCCCCCCGACCCCGGAGCCCCTGTCTGCCCCTCTACCCGGCCCCCTGGCCGCCACACCGCAGCTTCCTTGTCCCTTCCAGAGCCTTATGGCCACAGGCACGGGCTCTGGCTTCTCCCGGGGCTGCTCCCCTGCCAGACGGCACCAGGCCAGACCTTGACCTCGGCTGTGTCCTCGCTGTCAGCAGTTGCAGCAACAGGGACCTGGGTTCCAGCATCTATGGGAAAGTGCTGGCTGCCTGCTCTGCCCCCCTGCCCGCCTTCCTTCCCTGTGGGGCAGTCGATACCCGAGAAATTGGACAGAGCCCAGCTGCGCCTCTGGCCAGTAGTGTCACCTAAAGTGACATCTTCCTCTGTGCCTTGGGGAATAATACCCCTGCCGACACCAAATGGGCCAAAATGAAACAGCCCAGCTCCGTGCGGGTTCCGGGTCTGCAGGGTCTGGGTGGGGGTTAGCACCCTCCCTCTGCCTCGCGGTGACCCTCAGGTGCCTGCACAACACTCTGAACCTCAGTTTCCTCAGCTGTAAAATGGGCTCTGCTGCGGTCAGCACAGACGTTCAATACGGCGGGGCTGGAGGTAAGAAGCCGGAATCTTCCCACGCTGGCTGGCGGGGAGCCGCGGCCCCAGCCCCCCGACTGCCCCCTGCTCACATCTCCTGTCCTCCCTGGGTCTCCCAGTCCTCCCCACGCCTGGCTCCGGGTTGCTATTTCTCCCACTGCCTTTTTTTTTTCTTTAATGGCCACGCCCTTGGCATATGGAGGTTCCCAGGCTAGGGGTCTAACAGGAGCTGCAGCTGCCAGCCTACACCACAACCACAGCAACGTGGGATCCGAGCCGCGTCTGCGACCTACACTGCAGCTCACGGCAACGCCGGATCCTTAACACACTGAGCAAGACCAGGGATCGAACCCTCATCCTCATGGATCCTAGTCAGGTTCTTAACCTTCTGAGCCATAACAGGAACTCCTCCCACTGGTTTTTAAACGTTTTGAACGTCACTCCTGACCGAGCCCCACCTGGATGCTTTGATGCTGTACAAACCCCCTGACTTGGAACTTGGATGCTAACTGTGGGGCTTGGTCAGGGAAAGGAAGCCCTCTGGTTGGGTCAGCTGACCTCAACCCAGTGGACTGAGATAAAGTTTCCTCCACAGGGTAGACTGGGGGGCTTGAGCCAAGCGTCAGAGGGAGCACAGTCTTAAATGTGACTTTTTCCCGCTCTTCCGAGGCTTTGCCTTGAGTTTTCTTGCAGAGGAAGCTGAACACAGCTGGGCGCCTGTTAAGTGTCAGCTCCCAGGACCACAGTCCAGATGGCAAGAAGCATGGCTGCGGTTCTGACCATCACCGAGCTGCTCCCACACACCATGTACTCTGCCATCTGGGACCCCCAGAGCCCGGAGCTTTCTCTGATGCCTCCGAGCCGGGATCCAGGGCTGCCTCGGAGGAACACCGGACGTCACGGGTCCACAGTCACCCCGAGGTGGGGCCCAGAGCACACTTGCCTGGCCGACACCTGCCACATCTTTGCACTGACTGCTCGCTTGTCTGCCACCTGCTCGGTGCCATGTGGCCCCCGGGAAACGGGGTATGTAGCTGTGTGACAGTACACAGGGCACGCCAGCCCCAGTGACGGAATCTTTCTCCGGGCGAAGCAATTTGAAGCAAAATACGCTGTAAATATTTGTTCAGCCTGGGAAAATGACTTTAATTGCATAATTAAACTCAGTGTGGATGCTGTTTCTGGACAGAACGACTGGGGAAAAGCTGAGACCACAGATGTCCCTCTGAGTTTGTTGACGAGAGGGACGAGCTGCATAATGGCAGAGACTTTGCCCCGGACCCCGCCGTTCCTCTGAGCAATGAGGGTTTGAGAAAAGTCAGGGGAGGTGGAGGAAGGACAGGAAGGCGAGGAGAAGTCCCCCAAATCAGAGAACCAACAGCAAAGGGACCCCCACCCCTCAGACAGGATTCGCGCTGTGTGTTCCGAGCCTTCGAATGTACATGCTGCCTTCCATGGCAACCAGTAACTCGAGCAAACGATCAATACACCGAAATGGGAAAAAATGACCGGATTGAATGAAATTTGCTTCAGAAGCAAACATTGCAAGCTGACCACTAATTAAAACCCGGCATTCCTCGCAAAAGTAACCACATAAATACCATCCTAGGTGGCAGAAGCTCGCCACAGAAGACATATGCCGTGTGGTTCCATTTATAGGAAATGTCCAGGACAGGCAAATTCACGGAGACAGATTTGTGGTTTCTAGGACTCACAGGAAGGAGGGCTGGGAGAGGGTGCAGGGTTTCTGTTGGGGGTGATGAGAACGTTCTAAAATCAGATTGTGGTAGTTCCCATTGTGGCGCAGCGGAAACCAATCCGACTAGGAACCGTGAGGTTGCGGGTTCGATCCCTGGCCTCACTCAGTGGGTTAAGGATCTGGTGTTGCCACGAGCTGTGGTGTAGGTCACAGATGTGGCTCAGATCCTGCATTGCAGTGACTGTGGGGTAGGCCAGCAGCGGCAGCTCTGATTCGACCCCTAGCCTGGGAACCTCCAGTCTATGCAGTGGGTGTGGCCCTAAAAAGCAAAAAACACATATAAAAATAAAAAGTAAAATAAAATCAGATTGTGGTGAGGTTTGCACAGTCCTGTGAATATACTTAAAAACCACTGACTTGTACATTTTAAGTGGGTGAATTTAGTGGTCTGTGAATTAAAGCTCCCCGAAATGATGGAAAAAAGAAGAGATTCCATTAAAAAAAATGAGAATCTCTCTTAATTTGCATTAGAAAGCAGCGGTCTGCAGAAGGCTCTGATGAATGAGGACGAGGGTCAGAGCAGCCCCCTGGGGTTCTCTCCTGGAAAGAGTCTGAGGGATTCGGAGCAAAGGGGAAAGGGATGGACTTGCTCATTGTGGAATTAAGTGCCATTTAATGCCAGGCCTCTGACCCTCTTCCCATCATGGGAGCACCGTGGAAATCATCTCAGCCACTGCCAGAGGACAAACAGGCTGCAAAAGTCATGGCAGCCAGCAGGTGGCAGAGCTGAGTCCCCGAATCCCAGATGTCGGTCCATGCCCTGCTCCCAAATGGGTCCTCCCTCAGCAGAGGGAAGACTCCCAGAGCCAGGAGGCCAAAGACCCCACCCCGGCTCTGACAGTGGATCAGGGGAGACATACAGCGAAAGCGAGAGCTCGTGTCACCGCCCAGGAGAGCAAGGGTTGAGTGTTGAGTGGAGGTGCTCTGGGCACAGAGGCTCCAGCTAGGTACGAGTGTTCTCTCCCCTCCCTGGTGGCAGGGGGACGCATGTCACTACAGCCACCGGACGCCTGCTGCAGGCTGGGGACAGACCCTTCTCCGCTGAGCCTCGGTTTCCCCAGCTGCACGAGAGTGCCCAGCCTGGCCCTGGGGAAGTCTTCCCTCTCCAGCCTGCCATAAAGTCAGGGCCATGGGGCTTTTCGGTGGGGACCCTAAGAGCTGGGATTGAGTGAGCCCAGGTCCAGGCGTGGGGACAGTGACAAGGCGGAGCATGGGCTGACTTCAGGGACAGGAAGGACACGTGGTCTCCACCCGCTGCCCACCCAGTGCCCCCCTCGGGGCGCCCCTTTCCTGTTGGTCCCGTTGCCTCTCACCTGCTGCTGAATTCTCCCAATGCCAGGACCCAAGTCATGGGCACACCCCCTGGACCCTCCATCCTGGCCCAAAGCCTCGCCCGCACACAGAGGACAGACAGGCACTCATGAGCTGGTTTTTCCTTCAGGGACAGGGGCTCCGATGATGGGGTATTCTGCCCCTAGCATCTCCTGGGGAGGGAGGGACCCCACTCTGCGGCCCAGGGGCAGCTCTGGGATCTTATCAGCCACAGGGGCACTGGCCTCTGGACGACCTTGGCTGTCATTCAAGTGCCAGACCCTGGAGGGCGCAGGGGTCCAAGCTACTTTTCAGGTATGGGTGAAGAGCGCTCCGGGGACCGGTCACGGTGAAATCCTCTGCCGTGGCTGAGAGGCTCCTGAACCCGGTGGGCGGGCACTCTGGGAGACTGGTCTGGCCCAGCCGAGCGCAGACCCTGGGCTTGGCCTTAACCCCCGCTCCGCCCCGCCCCGCCCCGCGGTGCCCCGTTAATAAAATGATGCCGTCCGAGGTGAACTCGGGTCTGGCCTCGATGGGCACGGAAGCTGTCTGTCTGAAATCTGGGCGAGAGTTTCATCACCATCGGGAGCAGAGGCCGGGGTGCCGGGGGCCACGGTGACTCAGACGGCAGCTGCACCCCGTTACGTAAAGCAGAGCTCGGAGCCATTAGCCCGAGAGGAGGTGAAATTTTGAATGAACTCGGATCATGAGATGCTTCCTCTCGACCCAGAAATTAAACATAAAGTTGGAGGGAGCTGTGGGCTGGGAGGCAGGGGCTCGGCCGAGCGTGCCAGATTGGTTGTTCCTTTTTATTTTTTATTTTTTTTCAACAGGCTGCAGGCAAGAGGGGACCAGAGGACACTGCGGGCTGTACAGTCAGCCTGGGGGCGGGGAGGAGATGGCAAATGGAGACAGTCTTTCTTCTCTTTTTTCCCTTGGACAGAAGCACAATAAATCTGAAATTCTGATCTGTCTGATTTCCTCCGTCTCTTCCTCCCCTAATAATGGTTATTTATCGAGCTCTTGTTATGTGCCTGGCTCTCAGCTAAAGACTTTAGAGACAAAGCAGAAGTGAATTAGTCTCCCCCTTACACCCCTCTCTTGATTTCCTAGTGGGGAGGGGGTCCAAGAGAAGAAGTAAACAGTTTTATTAACAGCGCAGGGCTCAGTGGCTCCTGTTCAGAAGTTTGCTGTGTGTTTCAGGGGCATCGCCCAGGAACGAGAGGCCTGAAACCCACCTCCTGACATTAAAGCACCTTGAAACCCACCGCCCTGGCCCGGGCTCACTGGGAAGGGCGCCCCCTGCGGTCTTGCGGCACGACCTCTCCCCAGGCGTCCAGGCAGGCGAGAGTCAGAGCGGGCCTCCCAGCCTGGGCCTCGGCAGGCACAACAAGGTGCCTGCCCCTTCCTGGGTCCCCTGAGTGCGTCTGCACTCAGCAGCTAGTGAGGGGTCCCTGCCTGGACAGGATGGCCTGACTTTGCCAGGAAGAGGCCTGCTGTCACTCAAGCCACCGACACCTCCATAGGCGTGGCCCTTTATCGATGGGGTCTTCCTGGATTCACAGGCCGATCGGCCCCTGAGAACAGACTGTAAGGCAAGCTGCCCTGATTTGACTCAATCCAACTTCAGGTCCTTCATGTCTGAACCCAGACGGTCAGGGGTTAAAGCCCCTAGAACCACAGGTGGAAGCAGGTCCCCCTCTGCTGCGGGCTGCGGTCACCCCACAAATACAGGGGGGCAGTGACTGAAGACCAGGGCCTGACTGAAGCAGCAGGACCAGCTTTTCCCGCTGCTGGGAGCGAGCGCACGTGCTCTGATGGGTGAGACGCCCGTGCCCTTGCCAGCCGGCTGTGCCTCCTCGAATGGCAGGTCCCCGAGACCAGCCCGTCCCTTTCCAACGAATCGTTATTGGAACGCCTCTGACGGCCCGGCACTTAGAGTCAGCCCGAGTGCTCAGCTGAGCTGATCAGGACCGTCCTTCCTAAAGAACTGGTCCCACGGGAGGCCCCGTCACTCTCCCAGGGTCACTGAAAAACTTTGGGCTTCAAGTTATCGGGAGCATTGTTTTCTGTGGATGAGCGTCCATAGCCCGACTTTCTGCCTCATTCAGAATTTCCGGGTGTCAGCCTCCTGGGCCACTCCCCCAGCCTCAGCAGTTCTGCCGGGACAGCTGAGTGTCCCACCCTCTCTTCTTTTTTCCCTTCCTTCCATCCATCCGGCCCTTCCCTTCCATTTCACCACCCATTTCTGTCTCCTCCATCCGCGCCTCTCCGTACCCCCACCTGCACACCTGTTCGCCTGGGGGATGTGCAGGTGTGCGCCCAGGGCCTGGGGTCGGGGCGGGGGGTCGTCTCTCCATCCAGCCTTCACCAGCTCAGCAGGGACTTTGAACAACCTGAGCCAGAAAGCAGGCTCGTGCCCGCCAGGAGCTTGGCCACCCGCAGCTTAGAAAATGACGTCCCTGTGTCATGTCATAATGGCCTTTGCAGCCCCTGCGTTCGCGCCAGAACAAAGCGATGGAGGAAACCGAACAGCTTCCCGGAGTCTTGCCTCTGGCAGGGCAGAAATCTAGGTCTTTCATGGTTTCAGACATAAGTGCTAGCCTGCTGTTATGTTAAAAACTTCAGCATCTGAAAAGTTCCAAGCTAATTTTCAGGGGGGAAATTAGACGCAAAGTGGCTTTTAAAACCCAGAGGATCTTGGGTTTAAAACCTGGTTGCCAGGGAAACGCCTCCAATGCTTCCTCGCCACCACATTATAAATTAACCCCCTTAACTGAAGGGTAATTAAGGTAATTTTGGTGGTGCTGCTGCAGACAGAGAACGGGATGAGGCAGCTGGGGGGAAGGGGCCCCCGACATTTTGGGGCACCCCCCGGGCCCTGGGGGAGCAGGACCCATTACCACCCTGGGGGCTGGAAGGCACCTTTGGAAGAGAATGGCGGCCGGCGAACAGCTGCGTGCCGTGTTCTGGGAAAGGCCAAGCAAGTGACTGCTGAAAGGAAGCCTTAAATGTCACGCCGCTACCCCGTTGGCTTCAGATAGGTGAAAAGCTCTGTGAGTCAGTTAATGAGCAGACGGTGAAGGCCGTGGTGTTCCGGCCCCCCGCGGCCGCGGTGATGTCTGCGGCGCCGGGCGGGCGGGAGCTGAAGCGACTGTTATCTCCGCCTTCCGGAGGGAGGCCATTTAGGTTTTCGTTTGTGGTCCCAGCCCATCGAGCAATCCATCAGCCCATATTCTTCTCTCTCTCCATCTGTTCATTCATCTAATTGCCCATCAGAGCGTCCATCCTCCTGCCCTCTGTCCGCCCGCTTACTCTGCCTCTACCCATCTGTCTGTCTACCTGTCGGTCCATTTTCCGTTCGCCTAGCCTCCCCCACCACCACACACACACTCAGTTTGAAGGATGGATGCCTGGATGGACCATGAGTGGGGCCATGTCCCCTCTCCTATCCATCTACGTCCACTCACCTATCCAGGGATCCACTTGCTTATCCATCCATCCTCCACCCACCCATCCATTCATACTGCATCCATCCATCCGTCCATCCGTG
>PVHT021183543.1:851555-959682 GCA_004024745.2 Catagonus wagneri | reverse complement strand
AGGCTCGGGGTGCCTCTTAGTCAATGCGACAGCACCCCGACGTTGGACTGGACCACCGCAGCGCGTGCGACCGCTCCTGGGAGAGGCCAGGACTGACCTGCAGTCTGCAGACCTGGGCAGGGCACCGGAAGGGGTGGCCGTCCTCGGCCAGGTGGCAGATCCCAGTCCCGGGAGAGGCGGCCTCGTTGCAAAGACCACCGGGAGCTGGGACCTGGGCAGGGAGCGCCCCTTGGCCTGTCCTCGGGGACAGGCACACGAGCTTTTCCCGAACCGAAGGGACTCAGGAGCACTTGTTGAGTGAACCACTGAGGACAGCGCGGGCTGGTACAAAGCACGACCACCTCAGTGCCCAGCACGGTGCCCAGTGTTGGGGGGAGTTCAGCTGACGGTCCCCGGGGCTCGTGGGTGCCAGCCGAGGCACTCACAGCAGGCGGGCTCTCTGGGCCCCCAGCCAACGCTCTGAGGTAGCCAGGACCCCAAAGGCTGGCTTTCAGGACTCGGGAGGGTGGGGGGAGGGGCGCAGCTTGCCAAGGTCACGGGGTGTGGAGGGCAGAGTGGGATCCGTCCCCGGGTGTGTCTGTGTCCACAGGGGCTCTGCCTCCACTGCTGCTGGCCCCCCAGCCATTTGCTGAAGGATGGGGCCAGGTCTGGGCTTCTGCCTGTTGCCACCGTCTTACTGGTTGGCGAAGTTCCGCTGAACCCCGGGGCTGTCTGCTGAGTGTTATCCCCATGGCAGGTGCTGGGGGTCCCGGGCGAGCCAGGTCAGCTGAGGCATTGGGGCAGAAACTTCTCGGCCAGAGGTCCCTGCCCAGGAATTAGCTTTGCCAACATTGGTGGGCTGGGGTGGGGGGGTGGAGCGGTGCTTCCCAAACCCAGAGCCAAGCCTGGGGCATCAGCTCCTTCCTGGATAAAAATCCTAGCATCTACCCCCTAGGAACAGGCACCAAGCACCCTGGCTAGGCCCCCCCACCCCGGATGCTGCCTCCATTCCCACTTTGTTTATAAGAAAGCGGAGGGGCGCTTGCGGTGGGTACCACCGCCTGTCTGGATCCGTGAGCATCTTGGAGTCAGATGACAGTGAGCGTTCCCACGGCTGGCACGCCCACCCGCCACAGCCCCCTCCCAGGTGAGCAGATGGAGGTGAGGCCGAGCCCCACCCCGTCTCTACAGGCAGGGAAACTGAGGCCGGGAGCTGGAGCGGGGCTGATCTGAAGGCCCCCGGGTTCCTCTTCCTGGCTGCAGACCGGCTGATAGAGTCATCCAAGGTCACCAGCGCCTGGGCGGCGGTGTTTTGACTTCTGGTCAGGTCCTTCTCCCATCACGACGCACCGTGCGAGGGGAGGGAGGTGTGGGGGCCGCCAGGGGGGCCTCTTTAATTCATGAGTTACTGGCAGAAGCACAATCTCGGGGGAAGATTGATGACCGGCTGCAGGTATTGGTGGGCGGATTCATAAAGCTGTCGGCAGCCGGCCGTAAATCAGATGAATATTCAAGATTCCGCCTCGGGAGCAGTTCTCGGCTCCGGCAATAACAGGCTGGATGTGCCGCAGGAAGGCGGCCCGGTGGCCTCGGGAGCCCTCGGCGCCCGGAAGGAGGCCCTCTCCACCTGCCCAGAACTTCTGCTTCTGTCTGGGAAACTTGGGCAGCTTGAAAGAGCGGGGGGGGGGGGGGGTTGCGGACCCCCCAAACCCACCTGTAGATCCCGTGTCACAGATGCCTTTTTTTTTTAAATCAAACATAATTTACATGCAGCCAAACACACGGGTCTCGGGTGGGGAGTGGGTGGTTTGGATCTTTGTGTATAACCACCACCTTGATCAAGTTCCAGAACATTCCACCATCAGCCCAGAAAGTTCCCTGGTGCCCTTCCCTACTGATCCGCCCCCTCCCCAAGCCCCAGGGGCCACCGATCTCTCCATCCCGAGAGATGGGCAGCCTCCTCCGTGGCAGACAGTCCGGGACGGACACGTCGCATCCCTCGGGCGCTACCTCCTGTTGTGCTGTTATCTCCAGCGCCCTTGGGGGGCCTCGCGGCCCGCTGCCCACCCTGCTGTGCGGCTGCGTGGATCTCTGCTGGAAGCCGCGGTCTTCCCCACGGCCGCCCGGCCTCTTTCTGGTTCTGCCCATTTAGGAAACGCTGCTGCGAATGCATCTGCTGTCTCCCTGGGCGTTTTCCCTCGGGGTGGGGGGGGGGCAGATACCCCACCAAGCGGACCCCCGAGGGGCTAGAGGTCCTGGTGCGGACTTTGTAGCCCGTCGTGGCCTTTGCAGCCAGTCGCCTCCCCCAGGCGCTGTGCGGTGGCATCTGGTACAGGTCGTCCCTTTATTTAACCCACCGAGTTTCCGAGGTCGTGCAGGATGACCGCCTCTCCCCTTCTCATGAATCCATAGGGCCGGAAGCCCGTCTGGGCCGAGTTCAGAAGCTGCTTCTTGAAGATCCACCTTCCAGATGGGGCTGAGCCTTGTTCCTGAGGCTGCTGAAGCCCCGACTCCGAGAAACCCTGGAGCAACCCCTGCCGTGGCCACCCATTGCCCCCGGGGTGCCCCGCAAGTTCCTCCCGACGCGGCCTCAAGGGCCTGTGGGATCCACCTCTCGGTCTCTCTCTCAGGTCAGGTCCCACCCCAGGGCCTTTGCACTGGCTGCTCCTTCTGCCTGGAGAGGGGCAGAGAAGAGGGGCGGCCCTTGGGGTCGTCTGGGTTTTCTCCTCTCTCAGCCTTGCACCCCCTGGAGCTGCCCCATCCTGGGGTCCCACAGGCTCACTTTGTGGGGGGTGGGGGCGCTGAGGGTACAGGAGTGGCAGAAGGACCCCTGCTGGCCTCCCACCTGTCAATAGACTTGCGTCCGGGCAGGGTAGCCTCTGCCCTTGGAGGCGGGCAGCGTGCTCGCTGCGGGTTAGGTGTGCGGCGAGGTCACTCGGGTGGCCCCATCACGAACAACCTCATCTGGCCAGGAGCCTGAGGTCTCCGTAAGGCCCACGGCCCTCAGTCTAGCGCGCGGAACCCGGCTTTCCTCGGGCAGGAGACCCCGAGCGGTCTGGGCTGGCTGTGGGCAGAGGCTGCGCTCCATGAAAAGCCGCCCCCCACCGGGGTTCACTGCCTCCCGGTGGGGAGAAGGAAAGCCTTGCTCCGGGAACACCTCCGTCTCCCAATTCTCGTGAGATCAACTTCCCTCCTAACTCTGGGCTCTGCTCCTTCACTGCTCTGGGCCAGCACCGCAGGGGGTGCTCCGTGGGTTTGGGGAGCTTTGCAAGTTAGTATCTGAAAGCCCTTCTCCACCCCCTGGGTCACCACTCCCCTGTCTGGACCCCCCACCGGCCATCGGTATAAAGCCAGCCTCGGGGACTCAACACCAGCCCAGGTCACAGCCTCTCAAGGAGGAGAAATGCAAAGCAAGCTTTGTCCTCGAGAAATGCCCCCCCTGCCCCCCAGCCCCCGTTCCAGCCTGCAGGGTCCGGGGGTGCTGAGAGCAGACGCCTCTCCCCCACCACCCGCTCCTGCTCCCCTCCCCAGGTGGCTTTGTCTGGTCCCCCTGGAGCTGAGAGCACCGAAAGCCTTAGACATTTAAGAAAGGGACCTGTCACTGGTCAGCCCCACTCGGGGGTCCTGCAGGGGCCCCGCATTTCTCTCTACGAGTTTGGGGGCTCCCCACCAACCCCTCAGATCAACTCCCCCAAAGGCAGTGACCCCAGATCTCCCCCCGGTTAAGATCAACTTTCTTGTCCTAGACTTTCAAAGTCCGAGAGAAAGCCTCAGCAACAGAGTCACGTCCGCTGGCAGACGCGTGCGTCATGGGAAACCGAGAGGCTGGCGATTGGGCCGCCTCTGCTGCAGCGCGTCGAGTCCCCAAACGCTTGAAAAACAACCTAATGTATTCCTGTCTGCAGCTCGGAGCAAAAGCTCATTTCGTGTCTTGTGTTTCCATTTCCTGAGGATTAATAGGTGTGGAGAGGGACTCGGGCTTCGTGCCGAATATTTATTTAGTCAATATACACATCAATTTAGCAAATTAGAGATTGCAAGCCATTCCTAAGCAATGCTGTAAAAATAATAGCTGTACTTTAAACTTGTAATGGATTTTGGTGTTGGGGGGGTGGTGGTGATTATGTGCCTGGCACTTTGTAAGCACAAAGTTTAGTTCGCCTTAAACTTCAGTGGATGTCTGAGTCATCGCGGGTGTTTGTTAAAAAAGCAGACATCTGAACCCCACTGTCTGGTTCACGGAAGGGGTCTGGGATAGGGTGGGCTTCGGCTAAAGTGACTCAGCATTTAGACTCCAACTCGGCTCCTTCTGACTGGGTGACTGCACAGGGCGGGCTTTCTCATCCTGGGTACTGCTGACTTTGGGGGCTGGGTGAGGGCCGTCCTGGGCATTGCAGGATGTTTCTAGCAGCATCTATTAGCAGATGCCATTAGCAGCAGTCCCCTCCCCAGTTGTGACAACCGGAAACGTCTCCATACGTTGACACATGTCCCCTGGGTTGCAAACTCTCCCCCAGTTAAGAACAACTGGTCCTAGAGCCAGGTTCCCAGTCTCTGTAAGCCTCCGTTTCTTTCCGGAGACCCTCGTTCCGTGAGCAAGATTTCACCCCTCCACCCAGAGAGAGAGTGGCTACCGCTCATGTTGCAGAGGTGAGAAAATAGGCTCAGAGAGGTGCAGGGGCTTGCCTGGGGGTGCACAGCAGGCTCATGGCTGAGTGGGGACATGCAAGCCATCTCCCGCTTCTTGGAATGGTCACAGGCTCCATCCGAATGACTCCTCAGAAAGGCCAGCTCTGTGTCCCTCGGCTAGGGCTGGTTTTCACCCCCTCTCTCCCCACTTCTCTTTCTCATCACTACGGTTCTCTTCATAGGGCCTCGCCCAGTAGCCCGCAGTTTGTGAGTGTGTTGATCTGGTTCTCATCTGTCCCCTCCCCTGGAATGTGGGTCCCATCAGTCAGCAAGCAGGGTTTTCTTCATCTTGTTCGCTGCCCTTTCCTCAGTGCCTGGCACATGATAGATGAATCCAAGAGTAACAGAGTGGCAGAACTTCTGGGCACATGGCTATGCTACCAAGTGCTGGCTAATGAGTTACAATCAGAAGTCTGGGAAGTATCCTAATCGGGAGGAAGCAAACTCTTTCTCACCTCTTTCTTTTAACAGATAGCTGGATTGGGGAAATGATGGCTGGAGCACAAGCAGCCACTTTGGGCTATGAAGTAGGAGCTCTGTATTGAGGATGAAGGGTCAATAAGGCAGAAAGGACCTGGGCTTTGTTGACTTCTGCAAGGTGCTTCACCTACCCCAGACTTCTTTCTCTGAGCTTTTCCCACATGACTGTAAAATAATCTGCTGTATTTAACCTCTTACCTTGGTCTCTCTGTTTTATGTACCACACTGAATCCTAACCCATGTTCTCGGCTTTTAGGAGTGCCCAGGATGGAGGAGGAAGAAGACATTGTTTGTTCTGTCCAGGATGCTCTCAGATCTATGGGTTTCATGAGGCCCTTCCATTAGAAGGAGCTCCTACCTACACTGTCAAGGTCAATGCCCCAGCCCGCAAGGTGAGAGGGGTGTTAGTGGCCCCATGATAGAAATGAAGCACTGAGGTCAGAGGAAGAACTCAGGAGTGGGGAATGGGCTGGGATCAAGCCTTGCCATGTCTGCGCAGGAACCCATGTCCCTTAGATGCCATTGCTGGTTCTCTGACTCTCAGTCAAATACTTCCATTCACTCATTCATTCAGTGACAGCCCCTCTGTGCCTGCTGGAGTCTGGGGACAGAATGGCAAACTATGGCTTCTGGAATCCTGGGGAGAAACAGACCCGTCCTTAACCAGGAAACAGGGAAATGGAGATTCTGACGTGCTAGGCTGGGAGGGGAAGGGAGAAAGAGGGGCTGAGGGCGCGGCTTTACACGGAGACAGGAAAGCGCTCCCCAGCGAGCAGGAGGTGACAGTGAGATGCGGTGAGGTGGGGAGGGAGGCCCCTGGGAGCCGGACCGGGGCTCCACAAGGAGGGCACAACCAGGGCAGAGGCTCTTAGACTGGGCGAGTCAGGGGTGCAGGAAGACAGCAGGGGCGGGTTGTGCTGGTGTGGGAGCACCAGCCTTGAAGGCGATTCAGGGAGGGTCTCAGGTCAAGGGTGGGGTAAGGACTACACGAGCTCCTCCCCAGGGCTTTGCCTGCGGGGCTGATATTTTCAGTATCTGTTCCTGTGCCCCGGGCACTCTCCAGGGGCGACCGTGACCCCGAGGGCCCGGAGATGCTCTTGGCGAGTGGGGCTGCTCACACTCCCTACTCCCCACGGGGATGGGGCTGGGGTGGGGGGGACTCAACCCACAGCTGCCAGCTTGTTGGATAAAGATCTCTGGAATCTTCCAGCTGGAATAATCTCGACCTCGAGGTTACCGGTAGTGTGTCCTGCACTGGCTCCCAGAGCATCCTTTCCAGGGAGGGAACCCACCCTGTGCAGGTCCCTATCCTGCCACCTCCGCCTCTGGGACTCCCTCCCCTCCCCCTCTCTCCCCCCCAGGGCTTCTCATCCTTGTCTCTTTTCTGCCCTCAGGAGAACCCGACCCAGAAGCAGTGTGAGCTCATTCAGGCCTCACAATAACCCTGGAAAGGAGATGCTTTCATTGCTCCTGTTTTGCAGAGAAGAAAACCCAAATGAAGCCCAGAGAGGTTAAGCCATTTGCTCCAGGACACACAGGAAGTGGCAGAGCTGGGACTGAGTCCAGACAGTCTGGTTCCTAAGTCAGTGGGCTAACACCTGGCCTGTGGCATAGTTGGTGAGTGGTTCTGATGAGCTTTGAAGGTCGACCAGGGCCGGGGCAGGCCAGCCTTCTCCCGCTGTTGTCTCTCGCCAATGGCCCGGCACCGGCCCAGCCCCGGGGGCCGAAGCAGCGCTCGGTAACTTGTCAGCAGCACTCCTGACCTGCCAAATCAGGAACTCGGGGCGAGGCCCAGGCGCTCCCCTGCGGATTCTGGCGCACTCTCAAGTTTGAGAGCCACCGGTGTAGACGAGTGATGTAGACATGACCTGACCTAAAGTTGAAAAGTTTCCTTCTGGGGAGTTCCCATTGTGGCGCAGTGGAAACAAATCTGACTAGTATCCATGAGTGGTGTAGGTCACAGACGCAGCTCGGGTCCCGCGTTGCTGTGGCTGTGTTGTAGGCCAGTGGTTGTAGCTCCGATTCAGCCTCTTGCCTGGGAACTTCCATATGCAGAGGGTGTAGCCCTAAAAAGACAAAAAAATAAATAGAAAAAAATGAAAGCTTCCTTCGGGCTGCTGTGACAGACAGACGTGGCCCTGAACCCCGGGGGGCACACACTTTGCCGGGGCGATGTGGGGGTCATCCTTGAACAATGACTCCTGGGAGCAAGCTGAGGGCGCACTGGAGGCCCCAGTGTCCCCCAGGCAGCTGGGGAGCATCTCAAAAGGGACTGAATGGTCCACACTGTGGATTCTTCTGGAAGGAGGAGAGACACATTCTTGCTGGCCTAAGGAAGCTGCTTGTCTCCCAAGAGGCTTCTCAGTTTGGGATGGACTCTTGGACCAAGACGGGGGGGACCCAAGGCCACCTTCCCCCTGGGGCGTCCCCGTGCCTGTGTCCTGCGTTAAGGGTGCCGAAGGCAACGGTCAGGACTTCACCTCCTTGTTCGTCACCAACGTGCTGGGCTGAGCCAGGGTCTTCAGGAGCACGGCTGCACCTCCTTAGAAGGACCTGTAGGGGGCGCCCTCTATTATGCAAGCACAGAGGTCTGACTCCAGAGAGCTTTTGCAATCACAAACACGTTCTGTTGGAGTTCCCTTCGTGGCTCAGAGGTTAATGATCCTGACTAGGATCCATGAGGATGTGGGTTCGATCCCTGGCCTTGCTCAGTGGGTTAAGGATCCGGTGTTGCCGTGAGCTGTGGTGTAGGTCGCAGACGTGGCTCAGATCCCACGCTGCTGTGGCTGTGGCATAGGCCGGCAGCTGCAGCTCTGATTCAACCCCTGGCTTGGAAACTTCCATATGCCACAGGCACAGCCTTAAAAAAACAAAAAGAAAAAAAATTAAAAAATAAAAAATAAGAGAACAAACACGCTCTCCCTGAGAGAAGCCCTAATAAATACGAATTTCTCCAATTTGTTCCATTTCCACGGCTGTGCGGGCAGCTGGGGCTGAGATGCATCTGGACTCGCTCCTTAATTGCTTTCTAACTTAATCCTTCAGCATTTTCTCGCCTGGCGTCCCTTTTTCATGCTATGCACTTGGGCATGTGTTCAAAGCCACACTCGTGCAAGTTAGGACCAGAAGGGACCTTTAAAGAATAACCAGTACGTGCTGGGGTGTTGCGGGCCGGACACTGGGCAAAACGCTTGACCTGCACTCAGGCATTTCCTCACCCACCCCCTTGGCCAGGGCGCTGCCCGGTTCACCCTCCCACCCAGGGCAAGCCGCCTCAGGGCCTCGGATGCCGGGGTGCACACCCCTGCTTGATTTCTTCCAGGGATGGGGAGCTCCCCTCCTCTCTCCCACTCAGCAGCAGAATAGCGTTACCCAGTGGGACCAACAGCCCCAGCCCCCTCTGAGTCCTCGAGGGCTTCAAGGCTACATCCCCGAAAACACTCGCAGGCGGCCACGCTGTGATAGAAACAACCCTGACTGGGCCCGAGCGTTTGTCCTTAGACCCTGCTGTCCTGGGATGAGAGGCTCTGCCGCTGAGGACCCAGCGCAGGGCCAGAAACAGACCCGGCTTTCCAAGCAGGCTTGGGGGCGCTGAACTGCTCAGTGCTGCTGTCACCCAGCATTAATCGGGGAGAAGAAGAAGCAGGAATAGGAGAAGAGGGCACCTGCCCCGGTGCCCTCGGGCCCTTGGGCTGCTCTGCGGGCGCTGCTGGGTCCTGGGGGGCCCAGGGTGGGGAGCAGCTAAGCCAAGCCTACGGCCCCACTTTGGGACTGTGACAGAGCCACCCATGCACAGCTTTCCCTGTGGGGCCAGCGTGACCTAGTCTCTTAGAAGGACCAGCCTGCGTGCTCTGCTCAGTAGCCTGCCGAGGTGTGGACCGCACTCCCCGCACCTGCACTCAGGGGGCTGCGGCGAGAATTACCCGAGCCGATACATGTGAAGGGCTTAGAATGGGGCCCAGCACCTTGAGAGCACATGAGAAAGGCGGACTGTGATCAGTCCCCTTTAACAGATGAGGAGACCGAGGCCGGAGAGGCTAACTGATTTAGGATCAATCCTCCTGAGCCCCGGGCTGAACTGGACATTAACCTTGACACTAACTCAGAACTTCCAAGGACTCAGGTCAATGACACAAATGATGAAAATAAGGATGCTTCTCGGGGCTGGCCCGGGAGGTGATATCCGAGCAGCTCCACCCCAATAAGAGGCGCTGTCATTGTCCTATTTACAGATGGGGACACTATGACCAGGGAGGCTCGACTCTGCCTGAGGCCACACAGGGAGCTAGGTGTCTCAAACAGCAGAGCACCGGTGCTTGATGACCACACAGTACCATGCATACTGCTTCCTCCTCATGGGCAGAAAAGGCTGGCTCTAGCCTAAGCCAGCACCCTTTACAGGGACACGACGTGACATGCCTGGAGGGGCTGGGCTGCTGTCCAGCTGTGTGACCCGAGGCCAGTGGCCTCCCCACTCTGAGCCTGGCTCCTTGAATTGGACATGGTGCCCATTGTGCAGAGAATGCCGTGGCGCAGAGGAGGGGTGAACGCAGCCAGTGAGGCTCCCTGCCCGTCCTGGCTCCTCCTCACCCCCTGCCCTTCCCTTGGGGCCGTGGGAGGAGGGGCCGGGGCAAATCCAGCTTCCGGCCCAGCCTGGCACGCAGGAGCCCTGGCCCATCCCGACCTGGCACGGCCACGCCCTGAGACGGGGCCCGTTCTGATGGGGGCCTGGCCCCGGGGGACGGGAGCTGCGGCTCAGAGGGGCTCTGCCCGGGGCAGGGGGCCGAACCAGGGGAGCTGCCCTGCGTGAGTCCCCCGCCCACGGGGCTCCCAGCCTGCCAGCCAGCAGCCCCCTCCCCAGGACAGCTTCCAGGTTCAAAACCAGTCAAGGAGCAAAGCCAGGCCAGAACTGCATGGCGCCACCAGTTCTGGGGAGTTTGGCTCTCCCGGCAGATGGGGGGAGGTCCACCCGTGCCCCCCGCACTGCCCCCACTCTGCCAGGACAACGCTTTGCGAGGTCTGGCTTTTCTTTATAAAAGTCCCCAGCAGTGGCGGGGTGGAGTTGGATGGGGTGGGGCCGCCACAACTGACCCAAACCCATGTCCCCGAGAGCTCAGGATTTTCCGGCCAGAGGTCCAGCCCGAGCCGGCTCCGTTAATCATTCTCCGGGCTTTGGAGAGCCTGTCCAGGTGGATTTTTCCAGGCCGAGCCCCAGCCACGTCCCCTGGCCTTGGTGTTTTGTGACCCACCCGGGGGAGGAGGGCGTTTGGGGTCGAGAGAGAAAGGCCTGAGCTCCAAGCGCCAGGGTCACACGGCCTCAGGCTCCTTCTAGAGCCAGGATGCGGTGGGCTGAGGCTAGATGAGAAATGGGGCCGGTGCCCGGGAGCTGGGCAGCCCCAGATACCCCACCACAGCCTATAGAGAGGGCCGGGGTCTCCTCGGAGCCCGTGCGAGTGCCGTTTCCTCACTAAGGACCTACTGAGCACCTGGGGCTGGGAGGCAGGCCGGGTGCGAACCTGAACGTGAACTAGAAGCGTGGTAGACTGCGGCGAGATAAGAAGGGAATATGCTCACGGGCTTACTGAGCTTTCGCCGCCCTTCGGGTGCGGTCCCGCGTGCGCGGCGCCTGCCCACCTCACGCTGCTTCTCCCCTGGGGGGCTGGGGATGGGGGCAACGCTTAGCGCCACTCTGGGGTGGGGCCGCTGAGCCTCTGTGACCTCAGTCCCCTGCCCGGGGCCCCACACAGGAAACGGCAGAGCAGGTGAACTCTGCGCGCCGCAGCCACCCCTCTGCGCCAGGTGCGGGACGGGCCCGGGGTGGTGACGGACCCGAGCAGCAGGTGGAATATGTCCCCATTTGGACCCGGCAGGGAGTGGACCCACTCATTCTGCTCTGTCCCGGGGACACCCACAGCCTCTGTCACCCAGGCCGATGTTGGCCCAGCAGCTCAGTGCCAACTCTAGGGCCACCTACAGTACAAGATGACACCTCCGTGGGGCCCTGGGGACCTCTCCGAGGAGAGCGAGCAGCGCCTCCTGCCTGGAAGGGGGACGCCTGAGTTGAGGCCTGGAGCCGCGTGAGGACCTGGGCAGGGCGCCCCGTGAGGGGACAAGCCTTAGGCAGAGGCTCGGAGGCCGGGGCGGGCGGGGAGCTGGATGCAGCAGCCGAGCTGGGGACGGACGGGAGGCGCAGGGAGAAGAAGTGGAGGGGTTGGAGGGCCGGGTCCGGCTGGCCCGAGGGCCAAGTTCAGGGCCAACGGGGAGCCGCTGAGGGCTGCACAGGGGAGCTGCCTTGCCCACGGCTCCCGGACTCTGGGGGTGAGAGAGGAGGCGACTGCCGTGTCTGTAGAGACGGTGCATCTAGGGGCGGCTTTGGAAGTGGGGGAGCTGGTGGTTTGAGGGTCTAATGGGAGAGTGTTGTCAGGACCCTCCCCCGGGGGTCTTTTCAAGAGAGATCTGTGGGGTCCTGGGGAGGACGTGGTCCCAGGGGTTGGGGACGCCCAGAGCCACCTGGCCAGGGGCTGGGAGGGGATTTGGGGCCGGAGGGGCGCTGCTCTGGGCCTTGCACACGGCAGAGGAGAGGCCTGGTCTAAGTGGGGAGCACGGCCCCCACCTCAGGTGGAAAATCTCTGAAGAGTTTCTACCATGCCCAGTCCCCGCCAGTCCCCTCAGATGTCCCCTGTCCAAAGCCAGAATCAACCAGAAACATCAATGCTTAACCTGGTGACTCCAGCGGGAACCTGGGCCACAGCGTCAGCACTTGGACAGAGCCCGCGTCTCTGTCAATATCCCAGCCCGGAGCGAAGTCCCGGCCCAAAGTCCCTGGCCCGCCAGTAGGATTCAAGTCCACAGGCTTGACTGGGGTGGGGGTGGGGGGCCCGACAGCTGAGGCCCCAAGGGAAGGGGTGCAGACTGCGGGGTTCCTGGCCACCCAGTCTCCCTGGAGCTTGACCGTGGCCCCCAGGAAACCCAGGAAGCCCAGGTGCCCTGGTCTCACCGGGGTCACAGCCCCCATAGGGGTGAGGGGACAGGACCACAGGGGCGGGGATGGGTGGGACAGAAATGAGGGCACGACACGGTCCTTAGGAGCTTGCTGTCCTGTGGAGGGAACAGGCCTGAGCAAGTCCCTCCGGCCGTCCAGGATGGACGAGGGTCCTTGGTGCAGGCTGGGAGGTCGCCAGCACACCTGCTTCCCCCGCCTGTCCCTACAAGGGCCGCCCCCGGGAGCCCCTCGCTGCCCCGGGACTGACTTTCTCATCTCGACAAACAGCTCCTGCTTCTGTGTCAGGCCTGTTTAAGCACCTCCGAGGCCTGGGCTCCCAAACCCCTCAGCAGCCTGCGAGGCTGGTAGGGATGGGAAACCAGGCACAGAGAGGTTGCTCACTTGCCCACAGCTGCACAGCCTGGGAGAGGAAGCTCTGGGCCAAGCCCCTGCCCTTGGGACCAGGTGGAGAAGGAGGCCTCAATTTACCCTGCCACCCTGGGTCCTGCAGAGGGCGGAGGGCGGAGGGCGGAGGGCACAGGGCAGAGGGCAGAGGGCAGAGGGCGGAGGGTGGAGGGCGGGGGGCGGAGGGCGGAGGGTGGAGGGCACGGGGCAGAGGGCGGAGGGCAGGGCCTCTTCCTTCTGGGTTCTAGGCCCCCGGCTTTAGTAAGAAGTCAGTCACCAAGACCAGCCGACCACAGCCTGCATCGGCTCCTGGGCAGAAAGGTGCTGGATGCTGATTCCTGGGGCCCCACTCACCCTGCTCCTCCTGGCTGGGGACCCGGAACCAGCTTTCCTCTGGAGGCCGCCCTGAGTCCGAGCATGGTCACTTCAGGCTGGGCGGGGAGAACCCTGGGGACAGTAACTGCCCTGGGCTGATCCCCGAGAAACTCATAAAGAAGTGGGCGAGGTTTATAAGACGGAGAGGTAAATATTGACTCAGGGAAGAGCCCAGAAAGGCTCTGTGATGGCGTCGGAGGTTGGGCAGGGCTGTAAACAGTGAGAGTTCGACGGGCAGAGGTGAGAGCAGGCGTCCCGGAGAGGCCACGGCAGGCGCTGGGCTGGAGAAGTCATGTCCGCGGAGCCAATGGGGGGGACGGTACAGGGGTGAGGACAGGTGGGAGGGGCCGGGTCCCCAAAGGCCCCAAGTGACAGGCCAGTCATCCAGCTTCAGTCCCACTGGGCCTCCATCAACCGTGGGCGTTCATTCATTCATTTGTGAAATGCATCCATGTTGTGTCTCTACTCAGAAGCCAGACAGGGCTCTTGAAATTGAGGGGACAGCAGACTGACTGACAGAAGGGGTCTCTGCCCTGGGGGAGCTGGCCGTGTCCAGGGATGGAGACTCTTAAGTCCAAGAGCAAAGAAGTAAAATGATGGTGGATGACTCTGGGTGCTTAGAAGGACAGCAGAGTGGCAGGAGGGCCCGGGTGACAGAGAAGGCCTCTCTAAGGAGCGGGCCCTTGAACTGAGACCTGGAAGATGAGCCAATGGGAGGACCGCAGGTCCAGGTCAGCCTCCTCCCTGAGCTGGGGTTTGGAGAAGCGAGCTCCCCCGGGAGGGTTTTCTGTGGGGGCGAGTCTGACGAGATGTATGTGCAATGTAGAGTCCTGGGACCCACCTAGGTCTGCGGGACTCGCTTTGCAAGGGGGGGCCTGGGGATAGGCCTGTGTGCACACTCAGGAGTTGGGGACTTTGCTGGACAATCAGGTGTCGTTTTGCAGGAGGGGACGGTGGGAGGGAGAGAGGAAATCAGCCGGAAAGCTTCAGCGAGAAGTAGGCAGCAAGGGACGGGGGCTGTGAGGCCTGCAGGTGCCCACGGGTGTGACAGAATGAGGGTGGCAGAGGCCTGGGAAGCGGCCAGGACAGAGGCACCCCAGTGGCCCCGAATACAGTGGCACCCCAAGGTCACTTTAAGGACACATACCTCGTGCGGATGGCCACGCTTACTGTGCAGAACTGGCAGCTCGGGGTTTGGGGGTCTACAGAGACGAGGTGGGAGTAGGGGGTTCTTAATCTGAAGCTCCAGCCCCGGAATGGACCTCAGCACGCAGCCCCCAGCCTAGCATCCTGGGCCGAGTCGAGGCAGTCTTTGAATCCTACGACCCCTGTCCCACTGCCCCGTAAATTCCAAAACTTGGACTCTCTTTGCAAAAAAGGTCAAGGGCGCCACCTGGTGGCGAGAGCCTTGGCCACGGCCAGCTTCAGGTACCGCAGTGTCCGGGCATGGGGGGGGGGTCACACGTTTATACAGTTACCCACTTCATGCGTGTGCCCTGCGGGTAAAGCCAAAGACCCAGGTGAACTGAAAGAAGCCGGCACCTGGGATTTCAGCGAGGGAGAGCCTTTCTTCACATGTACGCTGGCTTCCACCTTTTCCCACGCACCCAGATATTTTTTGATCCAAAAAGTGCATCACACCCCCCTGCAGAGCCCCGTGACCTGCTGGGATTGTCCCTTTGAGGCACAAGGCCTCTCCGTCACCGAGGGTTCTTTGACGACGACACAACGCAAGCCGCTGCGCACACCCTCTGGGTGTGGCTGGGGGCGACTCGGGCTGGCAGACTGGCTGTACGGAGGCAAAGCGAGCCTTCCAGAGTTTTTGGTTTCTGCTGTTGCTGTTCTTGAAGAAGACTGAAACTTCAGAGGCCTCAGCTCCGTGACTCTGCGACGAGAAGGGCGTTTCGCCAAATCCACATTCGGACACAAAGATCGCGGCGCTGGGGACCAAGCACCCCGGGCTCCAGCGTCTGCTCCGAGTCGCCTGGCCACCCGCCCTGGCTCCTCTCAGAGCTGGAGGGTCCTGACTGCCAGGAGGGGCACACCGAGACTGGAGCACAGCAGGGCGGTCGGACCTGGATGTGATCTTGCTTTCAGGGACCTCAGTTTCCTCATCTGTGAAATGGGCCAAATCCCAGTCTGTCTATTTCACTGGGCTGTTGTAAGAGTCAAACAGGCCACCTCCGTGCACAGAGCCGGTTCCTAGGCCTGAGTGCAAATGCGGACTCAGGGGCTGTGGGACTAGGACCAGCTCCGCAACCACCTGGCCTGTTGTCACCGTCAGCAGAGGGGGCAGGCTGTCATTGAGTCACGACAGGTCAGCCCACCTTTGCTGTCACTGGCGCCGAGGCTGTGTGAGAGACCATGAGCTCAGAAATGACAGCTGCCACGTCCACGGACGTCCCCTAACGTCCCCAGGGGATGCCAGGCCCTGCCGCAGATGACCCCAGCGACACGCCTTTTATTTTTTTGGCCTTTTGCCTTTTCTAGGGCCGCACCTATGCCATATGGAGGTTCCCAGGCTAGGAGTCTAATCAGAGCTACAGCCGGCCTATGCCACAGCCGCAGCAAGGCGGGATGCAAGCCGAGCCTGCGATCTACATACACCACAGCTCACGGCAATGCTGGATCCTTAACCCACTGAGCGAGGCCAGGGATCGAACCCGTAACCTCATGGTTCCTAGTCGGATTCGTTAACCACTGAGCCACGACGGGAGCTCTGAAACCCCCGTTTTGAGGAAGGGAAAACTGAGACTTAGGGAGACTCAACAACGTTTCCAAGGGCCCGTGATAACAGCAGGAGCCCTGATGGTGCCCAGGCCTGTTTCCCCTGGTTTGGGTGGGAGCAGGCAGCGCTGTCAGTGTCCCCGAGGTGTGACGTGTGTGTGTACACGTGTGTGTGCCGTGGTGGGAGGGGGCTGGCCTACAGGGAGGCACCCCCCTGCCTTGGGAACTAAGCTGTGTGTGCACGGGGTGGAGGGGGCGGAGTGCTGAGGGCCCAGGCGGTGACACTCGGGGTGCGTCACAGCCCAGAGAGGGCAGCCACTGCCTGCCATGTTGCCTGGGACTCACCAGGGGGGTGCGGCCTCTGACCGTCCTGTTCAAACCGATGTCGGATTGAAGGGCGGGGCTCCACCGGGAGTCGCGGGAGGAAGGGGTCCGGGGAGCAGCACGGAGCGGGCGGCCTCTGAGACGTGGGCTCAGGAGGCGGCGTGGCGGGGGCAGGACTGTCGACAGCACCGGCACCGGGGCCCCCAGAGCCAGACACCACTGCCTCCTGCAGAACGTCTGGAGCCGAGAAGGACCGTGACGGCGTTTGGCCCGTACGCAAGCTGAGGCTCAGACACCCAGACACCTGCCCAAGGTCACACAGCAGGAAACGGTGGGGCTCAGCCTTGAACTGCGGTGGCCCTGAGCTCGTGCTCCTCGTCCCACACGGTCGTGGAGACCTGGGGCACCCACCCGCGTGGTGGGCCCACGTGAGGACGGGGCGCTGGCTGTGCTCCAATGGGCCCTGCACTGCTGCCCAGGGGGTCCCCACCCCACCCCACCCGCCTCCCAGACCAAGGCCTTTCCCAGCCGAGAGGTGGGTCTCCCACCTGCCAAGGTTTCCTTTCACACCCAAAGGGGTTGTTTCACCCACTTCGCCCCCTGGGTTTGACCTTGGCCATGTGACCTTGGGCAAGCAGCTTGACCTCGCAGTGTCTCAGCGTTCTCACCACGCGAAGTGGGGCGAGGACCCCTTTCTTACAGACCGAGTGGAAGGATCGAGTCCGTGCAAAGAGAGTTTCTCAAACGTCGGGGCTCAGGGCTGCCGTGCCCTACGAGGGACCCCGTAGGAGCTGGGTCGGGACTTCCTGGGTGCCCCAGCTCGCAGGGGTGCCTCATGAGCTCTCGTGGGCATTGGGTTTTCGGTGCTGGCATTGCGGGAAGGGAGGGCAGTGCAGGGATTAACCTGGAGCCTGTGGATGGGCTTAGGGTGCCGGGCGGAGCCCCAGGACCATCGGGGAAGCATCGTGGGTCTGGCCGCTTTGGGGGAGGGAATGAGGAAGCAGCGCACCCCCGCCCGGCCCAGGCTGGAACCCTGGAAGCTCTGGAGCTCAGCTGGGTGAGGGTGGCAGCTGCCAGCGGCCAGGCCATCTGTGGCCAGCAGGTGGCGCTCGGCCCAAAGCTGTGAACGGCTGAGAGCCGGTTCCGCCACTGCCTGCCTGGGACCTGGGACCTGGCTGGGACCTGGGAATTGGGACCTGGGGCCTGGGACCTGAGACCTGGCTGGAACCTGGCTGGAACCTGACTGGGACCTGGGCCTGGCTGGGACCAGGCTGGGACCAGGCTGGGACCTGGGACCTGGCTGGGACCTGGGAATTGGGACCTGGGAATTGGGACCTGAGACCAGGCTGGGACCGGGCTGGGACCTGGGACCTGGCTTGGGGCTGCTCTTCCGCAGATGCTGTCCTGCCACAGAGACCAGCCAGAACTGATTTGGGGTGGGGGGTGGCTCTTTCCCAGGGGGTCTCTGGGGTTCCAGCCACAGCTGTGGTCCTTTGGTGCCCTGGGGGTGCCCAGCTGGAGCCAGGCTGGGACTTCTCGGCCTCAGAGGTCTACGCAAACCCCTGGAGTGGTTCGATCCCGCCTCTGATGAACGCTAACTGGAGGAGCTATCGCTCTGTCTAAAGAAAACCCTTCTGGCTTTAGGAGAGAGCGCCCACCTGCCTCTTCCTGAGAAAGGGGCTGGATGGCAATTTTAGCCATTTCCCTGGACAAGGGCCTGATGTCCCCTCTCCTGCCGTGCTCTGCACGGCAGCGAGGTTGGGGGGCAGGGGGGCCGAAGCACTTCCCTGAGGGTCCCCAAGGCTTTTCCTCGCCTCCCTGGTTGCTGTTGAGCCGTCCTGTGTTATTTGACCTGCAGCATGGTTTTGCCTCTGAAGGCTTCTAGAACCTTCTCTTTATCCCCGATTTCTCCCAGTTTCATCATAACAGATGTCTTGGTTGAGGCTTTTTTAGTCACTGTGCCAAGCAGTCATGGTTTTTCATTGGACCTTTTCAAAAATACAGTTCACACCCCCATTTTATTCAGTTCCTCCACTCATAAGATTTAGGGCTTTTTAATCCTGTAAATTTCTCGGCTCTGTTATTGTCCATTTCATAAACAAATTCGCATCTGCTATCTGAAACATTTTTTCTCAACGTTTTCTCTCAACTCTTCTATTCCTCCCCTCCGCCCCGTAATCAGTTTTCATACTTCAAATGTCAAGAGCTTGTCCTCACTCTCCTAAACAGCCTCTTTTTGAGCAAACCATTCTTGTTCCCGGGGGGCAATTTCGGGTCCCCCCCTTGGAGGGTGTTAGTGATGGAGCGCTGATGTTTTCTTCCGTGTGTTGGATTTTCTCAGGGTCCTCCTAAGTCGCCTTCGTGTCAGGGAGCTGTTTTTCTGACCTTCCGACTGGCAGCTTCTCTCAGATGTCTCGTGAAAATGTCTTTTTAAATAAAAAGGCCAATATGTGCGGAGCCTTCTGTAACCCAGGCTACTGCGGACCCTGTGTCTGTCCAGCACGCACACTCCCGAGTTCAAAGCTCCTCTGCCCACTCACTGCACCTTGTCCCCACAAACATTCCACGCAGGAGGCACAAGAGGAGCTCCTGGCGTCGTCTGAAGTGGGAACAGAGGCACAGGGAGCCAACCCCCGGAGTGGCTCGACCCCGCCTCTGATGAAGCCTCACTGGAGCTCCGTCTAAAGAAAACCCTTCTGTGTTGGGGGGGATCCTGGGAAGAAACACCCACGTGCTCTTCCTGAAGTGGACACGTGACCTTTGCCAGTGCGACAGCCTTTGGTCTCCTTCCTGAGGAACAGGTCCCCAGCGGGTGACTGACCTCACTTCCCCCATCTTGGCGGGAGCATGTTTGACCCCACATTAACCAATCAGAGGACTCCACTCTCCCTGATTGGTTCAAGGATCAGCATGTGATCCAGGCTCAACCAATCAGAATCCTCCCTGGGACATTCTGCCAGCAGCATTTGGCCTGAAAATGTCTCTTTCTGCTGGGGATGCTAAGCTGACAGGCCAAAAGCCGTGGGTGGGGTCGGCCACATAGCGTCTCTCAGAGAGACAGCGAAAAAGAGGACTGACAATAATGCTTGGAGTTCCCACTGTGGCTCAGTAGAAATGAATCTGACTAGTGTCCCTGAAGATGTGGGTTCGATCCCTGGCCTCGCTCAGTGGGTTGGGGATCTGGTGTTGCCATGAGCTGTGGCGTAGGTCACAGATGCGGCTTAGATCTGGTGTGGTTGTGGCTGTGGCTGTGGTGTAGGCCGGCAGCTGTGGCTCCGATTTGACCGCTAGCCTGGGAACTTCCATATGCCATGGGTGTGGCCCTAAAAAGCAAAAAAAAAAAAGGAAAAAGAAAAGGTTTGAGCCCCTGGATCCAGCTATTCCTGCAGCTATCTCTCAATTGCTCAGTTGCATGAGCAAATAGATTCCCTGTTTAGGTTTCTGTCACCTGCAGCCCAAATGCTTCTGGATTACTCCCTAGACTCCTTTTCTTGCTCTCAGCCTCTAATCCTGGCTGTCTGCTAAAGCCGCGCGAGTGAGCGATCTGGTCTAGGCTCACCCTGAGAGGAGCAGAGAAGCTGGGATGAGAAAATAGAATTGTATTTGTGAGCAGGTTATGGTGAGTTTGGAAAGTCACTTCTAACTCATGGAGCAAATCCCTCCTCTCCCCTCCCCAAGCTCCCCCCCCCCCCAATCCAGCTCTGGGAGCTTCGAGTTCTATGTGCGCCTGTGTCACCGCACGGGGGAGAAGGGTGGAGTGAGCTAGTGAGCAGAGGGCTGGGGGATGGATGGGTTTAATCGTTTTCTGCTTTTAATGGTAGCTAGTTAATTTCCTTCCTAAAGAGACCAGCTTTGCCTTTCACCTCCAGCCCCCATCAACCACCGACAATGCTGTGTCAGCAGGTTTATGACATATTAATTATACAGAGAGGGGAAATCTCGCAGGAAAAATGAATGTTCTGGCTTGGGCTGCAGGTGGAGCTGAGGCTGAGTTCCAAGATGCATTTTGATCACCCACTGATACAGGCCTGGTTAACCACAGACCTTGGACAAGCTTTGAGGCAAGCGGTTACTTTCCAGCTCACCGCAGAGGGAAGACGATGCCAGAAGGAATGAGCCAAAGCACATTTCAAGCCCCTTACAGCTGGTGGCACATTTGCAAACTGGAGATTCCGTGCAGGAATGACTTGGGGGCCCCCAGGTCCCCCTTGTGGGCCAAGGAATTCCAGCCCGTGGGACAAAACCCTCCCTTCTCGTAGTGGATCCAGCTCCCTTGTGGCGGGGACCTGGAATATTTGTGCAGGCAGAGCAGTGCCGGTCCAGAGCTCAGTGTCAAGTCCAAAAACTCCTCCCACTTCTGTGCTCTTTGCACTGTTCTCTAGCAATCCCCAACCTGCCGTCCTGCGCTGAGGAAGGCATCTCGTTCTGACCGCCATGCGTGGCCTGGGCTGTGCCCTGCCTAGGACACCCATTTCCGTGCCCCCATCCGCCTCCGTCTGCCGGGTGTCGAAGAAGCTGCAGGGCTTCTCCTCCGCCCGGGGAGCCTCCTGGCGGTGTCTGGGCCCCTGCTCCACGAACCCTTAATTCCCCGGGGTGATTCGTGCTCAAGACTCCTTGCCGTGTCCCGGGCCCGCCTCTCCCACTGACTGTGAACTGCTCGCTGAGGGCAGGGCGCTGGTGTCCCCTCTCTGTGGGCCTGGCACTCAGGAGGTGAAGGAGCCTGTCCAGCACACGCTGGAGGGTCAGGAGTGAAAAGACAGGGCCTCTGTGCACAGTGAATTCACCGGCCGATGCTGGGGGAGACGCACTTGACTTCTGAGGTTCTGGTGTGTCTGCCACCATCCCCTTTCCAATAACTTTATTTATTTTTTTTATTTTTTATTTTATTTTTTAATCATCTTTCATTACTGAGCGCAGCTGCTTTTTTTTTTTTTTTTCCGGTAACTTTAGAAAATAACCCGTTCCTCGCCCCTAAGCCACGTGACTGGGAGTGACTGAATTTCCTCCTGGTTCCAGGGGTAAGTCACATGACACCAGTTGGCCAATCACAGCATTCCGTTCCTCTGACCAGTGACTAGCTGGGAGACAGGCACGTGACCAGTGTCATCCAACATGGCTTTTGCTATTGGGAAGAGGCACCCTCCTTTCACTGGGCAGCTAAGCTGGTGACATGGGGGCCCGAAGCTTCCAGTGACCATCTCTACCAACACAAAGGAAGGGAGACAGAGGGATGGAGAGAGGGAGGCTAAGACCTAAGACGTTGTCTGAGCTCCTGGATCCAGACATTCCTGAAGCAGGATTTACGCTTGGACTTGTCCATGGTAGAAGCCAGCACATCCCATTTTGTGCTAAATCAGATCCCGGCTTTCTATCATCTACAACCAAATAAGTGTTGATGAATACAGAGACACGTGAATAACAGGCGGTGAGGCTTGGGTCTGATGGCGAGCATGGGAGGCCTCAGGAGCAGAGAAGAGACACAGGCGGGGCAGGAGAAGCCCTCCTAGACAAGGTCCTGTCTCAGCTGTGTCCTCAGCAGACAGCTAAGGAAAGGCAGTGGCAGAGGTGAGGGGGGACATGCTGCCCTGAGAAACCGAAATCAAACCTGACTTCCACACTAGGGGGACACATTGACTCATCCAGTGGACAGATGCAGAGACAGACTCAGGAACGACTGGATCCAGGAGCTCAAACACTGCCTGCGGACACCCCTTTAAGGGACACCCTCTAAGCGCTACATGTTGGTCCAGGCGCGGATCAGCACATCAAGGCGTGCACCTCAAGACCCTCCCAGATGAGCTGGAAAAGGAGATAAAAATTTGTTCAATGATGTTCTTTCCTGGGGCCCTGTGACGAGCCAGCCCCTCCTCCCCCAAGGCAGACACTGCCCCGGGGGACAAGGCTCCCGAGCACTGGACTCTGTGGTCCAGGGGCGGAGACTCCGGGGAGGGAGAGAGGTGCGCCTGAGGTCTGGGCGCAGCGCTGGGAGGTGCGGGCCCCGGCTGTCGGGAGCCTGAGCGCGCAGGGGGCGGAAGTCCCGGTCCGAGGTGGCCCGCCTGGCTAAGTGGCCGTCTTCATCTGTCTTTTCCCACCTTCCTCCATCGTCCCTCCCCAGGTACCATCCCCAACCCTACCCCACTTCTTGGTTCTGGAAACGCCACTGGGCCCACCCCTCAAGCTTTTCCTGATGGTTGGTCAGCTGGGGTCACTTGAACTTCGGGCTGACCCAAGGCCTCCCTGGGGCCTGGAGGGAAGGAATCTGCCCCCTGCAAGTTCAGCTAAGATCTCCTGAGAGATCGAGGCCAAGGTGGGAAGGTTCTAGAAAGTTCAGGTGGTAAAGTGGCCAGGGGGCCGTGATGGGCCTTGAGGAGGTCAGGCCATGTGTGAGAGGCAGCAAGTGGGCGGCCCTGCTGGACGGAGGGTCGGGGAGAGTGGCCTGGCCACGCTGGCTGTCAGTCCTTCTTCTCCACACTCCGAGAGGCCCAAGGCTGCTCCTGGCCACCAGCAGCCCTGCCCTCGCCCCACGCCAGGCCCAGCCCAGATGCTGCCGCACACTGGCCACGTGTCAGGAGGCAAAGTCAAAAAGGACATTTATGGCAGCAGAGAGCTGGCTTGGGCTCGCCGGCACCCGGCTCTTGCTGTGCGAGTCCGGCCTGCAGGCTGCCCGCTCTGAGCCACCCTTCCCCAGGCCCCTGTCGGCCGTTCTGTCCACTCAGTGGCCGTCACCTGCGGTTCTGGGACCCTTGCTTCCGAGACTCAGAGCTTCCAGCTGGGAGGCGAGCATCGCAGTATCACGAGGGGCAGCCTGACCGCCGTCGGGAGGGACCTGGCTGCCGAGTCCAGCAGCTCCGGAGGGAGAGTCTGGGAGAGAGACGGGGCCCAGGAACACGTGAGCCGCCTCGCCTCGAACAACTGTGTGACCGAGGCGATTTGGTTCACGGGGACCGAGGCCACTGCCAGTGGCCACGGGCTTCCAGCTGGTTGGCCTCGTGTCCCCATCTCCTGTCCTGTCTCACCTGGGCCGTCATGCCCGCTTCCTCAGCCCCCTTTGCTTTTCCCACGTGGCAGACCTTTAAATAGCGCACCGCGTCTCGCGGCCCCCGCTCAGAACCCCCAGGCCTCCCCAGCTCACTTCTGATAAGACCCAGGGCTTTCTTCTGGGCCTCCCGGCACCGAGAGGCCTGGTCTTGCCCCTGGGATCCACGGCCTCCTGCCCCCGGGCCCCTGTGCGTGAATCTGAAGATCAGCCTTGTTCCCACTCGGGGCCTTTGCATTGGTTGTTCCCTCCACCTGCAATGCTGTTCCCAGCTCTGTACTAGGCCACCTCTTCTTCCCCGCGGGCCTCGGCTCTAATGCCTCGTCCACCCGAGCTGCTCTGACGGCCGGGCTGGGGCAGTGCAGCCGGTCACGGCCTGCGTGCCGCCCCAGGTTGCACTGGTTTTTACAGTACTGGTCTCGAAAGCCTTGAAAGGCTTGACCGCGATGCGATTGTCTGGTCCCGCCTGGACTCTGAGCTCCCTGAGTGGGGAGCATTTGTCTGTTTTGCTCATGGCTGTATTTCCAGGCATTTGCGGACCGGAACAGGGCTCGAGTGGGTCAATGAATGAATGAATTGCTCCTTCCTTCCTTCCTTCCTTCTTTCTTGGCTGCCCCCACAGCATGTAAAAGTTCCCAGGCCAGGCACCACAGCACTGACCTGAGCCACAGCAGGGACAAGCCCAAACCCTGAACCCACTGAGCCACCAGGGAACTCCAAGAACCGCTTCCTTCTAAGACGTGAAAGATGGAAGAAACATAAGACGGCTAGAGCATTATCTGGGGGGAAGAATTGGTGAACAGGGTGACTAAGAAGAGAAGGGGGATCCCGTTCCAGAAGGTTCCAAGGAGGGCCATCTTTGTGGGCATGTGAGCTGGGCAGTCACGCAGGCCAGTTCAGGGGAGTCTTTGCTTGGTTTACTGCTCTGCTGTCTCTGTCTCAATATTCTTATTATGTTTTGAACAAGGAGCCTTGCTTTTTCTTGTCACACTGGGCCCCACGAGTCTCATCACCAGCCCAGGGGCCCCAGCAGTGTGGGAAGCTCATCTAAGCCTCGCCACAACACGCCAGGCACAGGCTGTTCTAAGCGCCCTCTTTTTTTTTTTTTGCTTTTTAGGGCCGCACCTGCAGCACATGGAGGTTCCCAGGCTAGGGGTCTGATCAGAGCTGCAGCTGCTGGTCTACACCACGGCCACAGCAACGTGGGATCTGAGCGGTGTTAGGGACTAGGGCGTGACTGCTGCAGGAGGGAACAAAAGAGAGGGAGAGAGATGGCGCAGGGCCCACCGCCTCAGGCTCACCTGCGTCCTCTCCTGGCCCCTCAGGCTGCGCCCCGCCTGCCTCGGGCTCTGAGCCTCCTCCGGGACCAGCTGTCCCTGGGCTGACGGTCATCCTGTTGCTGTCACCCACAGTCGTGTCCTCCAGGAAGCAGGAGCGAATTCGGACCCTCTGGGCCGCAGCGCCTTCAGGGCGAGGTCCTGGTTCGGTGATTTGAATGTCAATGGAAGCCTCTGGACTCATGCCAGAGACAGAGCCTGTGGATCAGCCAAAAGGAGAGATGCCGGGTGGGTGTGTGAGCGGCCCCCGTGGCTCTGGGGCCCTGACCCCCAGCCTGGCTCTCAAGTCCTCTGGCCGGTTCTTGTCCCGGCACCTCCCCGCAGTGGCCCTCGCTGAGCTCGGTCGACAGCGAGATGTGGCCGCATGAGGTCCCCCTGCGTGTGTCCTTCCCGCCCACGGGCTGCCAGCTCGGGTCCTCCCTCCTCCCGCAGCCCAGCCCAGCGGACCTGGTCCCCCGGGGTCTTCCCCTGGGACGCAACCCCTCCCTCCTGCTGCCTCCTGCTCCCCGTCCCCACTTCCCGGCGGCCCTGGAAGGCCGTCTCCATCCTGGGCTAGCATCTTCCTGTGGCCCGCAGCCTGGTCCCCAGCCCCCGCCATCTGGGGCCTGCTTTTCCCAGGCAAACTTCAGGAAAGAGCTGTCCATACGCAGGTCACCTCGGACCCCTGGTTTCTGGACCCCTGGACCTCCCTTGGCCTCACCAGCCTCCCCTCTTCTGGCAACTCGGCCCCTCGCAACCCCAGCTCTCCTCTCTCTGAGGCCTCCGCTGTCTGTCTCCCAGCCTGTCTCTAGATGACCAGGGCCAGGGACCACGCGGCCTGGGCCCTGCCCCCACACTCCTCGGATGCTTTTCCAGGCCTGCCGTCTCCTTTGTCCCTGCTTCAGCTGGCCCAGGAAAAGGTCCCTACTCATTGTACAGATCCAGAAAGTCAGGTTTCCCCTGGCAGGTGGGAGGATCAGGAACCCGAGGGCTAGCTTGAAAGAGCCACGGGCTCTACCCTGCAGTACGGCCTCCTCCGGGTGGCAGGGAAGGAGTTTCCCATCATGCCTCTCTCCCCACAAGCTCAAGTTCCGTCTGGCGTGGAGCCAAAGGAGGCGGGGTGGGGGTAGGCCAGCGAGCTGTTCTCTGGGTACCTTGGGGGCCGCCATAGGCGCCGGGGGCAGGGCCCTCGGCCGGGAAGCTGTGAAGAGTCATCTGGTTGCCGTGGCCCATTTGTACCCGTCTGAGCACGGACTGCTCCATGCAGATGTCCTGAGGGCCCCAGGATCCAGCCGGCGGTCCCCGGGCTGAGGCGTCAGCGGGCACCGTTGGAGGGAGGGAGACAGGAGCCGTAGAGCCTGGCAAGGGACATAGAAACATGACCCCTGCCCCCCCACAGACACACACACAGTCCTGGCCAGGCAGGGGCAACGGGCCTCTGAATTCTTTCTGGACACCATCCGACTGGAAGTGGCTATTTCAGGCTCTGGGCCGGAGAGCAGCTTAGCACAGGGTCCCCGGTTTTCAGAGCGGATGCCTGGGGAGTCCCCGGGGTACTGAAAACCGGTCCTCTGCTCCCCAGCTGGTCTCACGCCTCTGAGCGCAGCAGGGGAAAGCCTCCTGGGGGCTAACTCTATGGACACCGAGTGCTCAGAGCCTCTGATATTGCTTTATTTTCTCAGCACTAATTTTTATGGTGACCTTTGCAGTTTTCCAAGTAAGGTAATGCTATAAAAGTTTACTTTAAAATAAATTTGAGGAGTTCCCGTGGTGGCTCGGTGGAAACGAATATGACTGGTAACCATGAGGACACAGGTTCGATCCCCAGCCTCGCTCAGTGGGTTAAGGATCCCGCATGGCTGTGAGCTGTGGGGTAGGTCACAGTCACGGCTCAGATCTGCCTTTGCTGTGGCTGTGGTATAGGCCGGCGGCGGCAGCTCTGATTGGACCCCTAGCCTGGGAACCCCCATATGCCGACCGTGTGTCCCTAAAAAGTCAAAAAAAAATTTTTTTTTGAGTGGAACAAAATGATAAATCATTGAACAACATTAAGTAAATCATCAGCCTTAGGTGTGGCCAATTTTGGGAAGGTGAAGTTCAGAGGACTGATGCTGGGAAAACGCTGATGAGCATTGTAGGACAAGGTCTCTCATTTCACAGCTGGGGAAACTGAGGCCCGCAGCGGGGAAGCGCTTGCTCGCGGTCACGGGAGAGTCCCAATATTTAGGTCTGTGCTCTCACTCATGTCCCACGGCTGGACTGATAGGCGGCCTTCTCCCCACAGTGCCCGGTACGGAGCAGGCTCCACTGGCTTACTGTGTCCATCAAAGCTAGGACGAACCTGGTAAGAGGTACCCCGGTGTCTGAGATGTTAACAGGTGGAAAAAAAAAAGCGTGCTTCAGAACAAGCAAAGGGCTCCAATGACCCCTTGGGACATCCTAGTGATGGAGAGTGAATTGAATTATCTCTTGTGGGAAAATTTCAAGTCCCATCGAAAATGAGGCAAAAGGTGTTGGGATGAAAGTAAAGCAGGAGAGGTTTGATCCAGCCGCAAAGAGCGCTGTCCTGATTCTTGGGAAAGCCATAGGGACCTTGGATATCTGAAAGCTGCCCTTTCCCCCAGAGGGCTGAATGATCTCCACTCCCTGTCCCCACCCAGATGGAGCAGGTGCCTGGCAGGACCCTTCTCCTGGGCATCTCAGAAGACTTACCACTTTCCCCAGAGGCCTCGTGTCTCACTATGACATTGCCGTGTCCGATCTGGATGTTTTCAGAGTTTGCAATGGAAATGCAGCTGTTTGGTCCCTTCTGACAGATCATGTTGATTGGATTTTGCTGGTATATAACTGGGGTGGACTGATTTCTAGAATCTTCTGCAAAATAAGATTCCACTCAATCCGTGTATACCTCTCTAGAGGTCAGGAGTTCCAAGGACTAGTTGGCAGCACCAAAATCTCCTGGGCAGCTTGTTAAAAAACAGATTCCCAGGGGCCCACCCGGGGGTTCTGTGCCAGCAGGTGCAGGGAGGGTCGCAGGAACCGGCGTTTCACCAGCTGCCACAGGTGCGGCAGAAGAGCTTTGCTTGGACTTTGTCCTGCAGGCCACCTACCCGTGTGTCCCCTGCCACCCCTGGAGGAGGAGGAGGCCTCACCGCACGCCCACCCTCGGCCCCGCCCACCGCGAGGCAGCCACGACCCTGACCTCTGCTTCCGGGCCCCCTCTCCCTTTAGGGAAAGCTGCAACATGGCTGTCCGCGGGCTGTTTCTGGCCACGCGATAAGCTCTGCTTGATATTTTTAAGAATTTGGCTTTGTCACTAGCATTTAACTTCTGGCTCGGGGCGCTGAGACCCCCGTGGTCACAACGAGCAGGTGTGTCAGCCCCACGCGGGCTCCACAGATGGGGCCACATTCCCACTTTCAAGGGGCCTCGGCTCCTGTGTGAGCCCCTTCCTCCATTAAAAAAACCAAAACAACAAAAGAAAACAAAACTTAGCATTGCAGTTTACGACTGCAATGGGATAAAAAGCAATATAATCTCGGCTGGAGTCATTATTAGCTATTCATTGTCATGACACTCTCCATTTTTTTCTTCAGATTTTAAGAGAAATTAGAACACTTCCGTGATCCCCTAAAAGCACTGTAGGCTCTGGGCCCTGACGCTGCTGTGTCTAGTGGGTAGTTGGTGATGGGAATCTGAGCCCAGCTGGGCCTTCTCTTCCAGCAACTTTCAAACCCCAAGCTGGGCAAAGTGCTGGCAGAAAACTGTTAGCACACTCAGGCTGAGGCCTGCAGCCTGGGGCTGGTGCAGTTAGGAGGGGACCACGCCTCCAGGAAGCCCTCCCTGGTCGCTCCGCCAGCATGTCCCCCCCGCCCCCCGGTACCCGCTTCTGAGTGACCCGTCACCAGGACCACAGCAAGCTGCCGGGGGGTGGGGGGTGGCTGACGAGGCAGAGCCCAGCAAAGGCCAAGTGCTGGGTTTTACAGTTTCTCTTCGCAGCTCTGCCCCCTGCCCCGTCCTGGTGTGGGCAGCAGGCGAGGGCCCTACCTGGCTGATAGACCCCCCAGGCGTTTGACTTCTCGTCCAGGGTCAGGAGGTGCAGGTTTCGCATCAGGTACAAGTCAGGGTTGACCTCCTTCGCTGTCTTCATCCCCAGGGCCTGGGCAATGCTCAGGGCCTTATGGGGCCCCCGGGCTTCCAGAAGCCTGTAGATCTCCGTCTCTGGGAGGCAGGAAGGCGGCTGGTTAAGGTGGACCCCGGAGCTGGGATCCATTCCCCTGCTCACCCGCTGGGCGACCTCAGACAGACCCAGCCCCTCTGTGCCCGCTTTCCTCATCTGGGCAAAGGCCCCAGTAGCGGTGCGCCCGGAGGTTGTGCTGGGGACGCCGGGGCTCCCCGGGGGCCCCAAACCGCGCCTGGTACGCAGCAGGGGCGGGAGAAATGCCAACTGCCCCGCAGAACGATGACTTCCCAGCCTTTTAGCGTCTTCCTCTGAAAAGACTGCGTCCCGCCTCCGAACACTCTTTGGGGACCTTCAGTGGGTGAGGCAAAAGACCCCGGAACACCCAGCATCTCAAGTGGCCGAGGACAGGTGGGGGCAGGGGCCCGGAGCCGGCAGTAAGGATGCTCACGCTGCTCGCTGAGCTTGGGGCCAGGCTTCCTTGGAATCGCGACTGCGTCCAGCCGGGGTCTCTCTGCTGGAGAGAGAAAGACAGGTCAGGGGGCATCCGGACGCACGGGAGAGGGGGCGGGGGCGCTGCCAGGCCAAGGTGGGCTGCTCCGTAGAAGGCCCCAGTGCACACCGCCCCAAACTCGGGTTCCGGAGTTAAACCGGCTTCCCCCCCAGCCCCGGCCCTGGCAGCTGGGTGGCTTCCCTGCTCAGCAGCCTCTCTGGGAAGCTGGGGACAGAAGGGCGTCTGCTCCCCCGGGGCTGTTGCAGGCTGGTGGCACCCCGGCAGCACGCTGGCCCTTTGTAAGCACTTGACCTATGTCAGCGCTTCTGGTCCATGGGCTGCAGAACTAGAGAAGCAGCTTTATGGGATGCTGTCTGTTCTCCTATCACCATACCACTGTCATTGTCGTCATTATTACTATGTATTACTACTGTCAGTGTTTGCTAACCACCTACTATGTGCTGGCCCTGTGTTTGCTGACCACCTACTATGTGCTGACACTAAGTTCAGAGCTTATTTTTTTTTTTTAGTGCTGCACCTGAAGCATGAGGGAGCTCCTGGGCCAGGGTACAAATTGGAGCTGCAGCTGCCGGCCACAGCCACAGCAACACTGGATCCAAGCCACGTCTACGACCTACATTGCAGCTTGTGGCCACGCTGGATCCTTAACCTACTGAGCAAGACCAAGGAGCGAACCCTTGTCCTCATGAATACTAGTCATGTTCATTGCTGCTGAGCCACAGCGGGAACTCCCAGGGCTCAGCCCTTCGTATCAAAGCCTCTCGAAATCCTATAAGGCAGCCCTGCTGTTACCTCTCTTGGCCAGAAAAAAAACCAAGACACAGTGAGGGGACAGCAAGCGCCTCGGGGGGCAGAGCCCGTGCGGGAACCCGGCCCCCACTCAGGCTGCGCCGCTGCCAGGACCGCCCGTGCAGAGTCCCTCCCCTCCCCTCCCCACCTCGGGGACCACAGGTTACCCCGCTCTGCCGGCACCACTTCTCCAGTCGCACCGGTCCCACCATCGCCCAGGCACCACGTCGCGGGGCCCAAGAGGGTGAGCCCCCCCTTGGACGCCTTCTTCATCTGGTAGAGGACTTGGTTGAGTTTCTTCTTGGGCGCCTGGCACTTGCGGACCAGCTGGGATGTGGTCATGGGCGAGCCGGCGTCTCCCAGCACCTGCAGGATCTTCTGCTCAAGGTCTGGGAGGGGTGGGGGAGATGGGGGGCAGGGGGAGAACTGAGCCCCCGCCCGGTTTTAGAGAACAGAGCTCAGCCTGAGTGGGAGGCCCGGGGAGGGCGGTCCCGGGCAGGGGTCCGAGCGGACCCACGTGGTCCGAGGGCCACGTGGGCTGGTCAGAAATGACCTTGGCTGGACAGCCTATGGCCAGGGGAGGTGCCCGGGCCTCCTGGGCCTCCTCCGCCTGGTGTGAGCCCTGAGGGCAGGTGGGCAACCCAGCCCTGGACATCCTCAGAGCAGAGGGGAGTGGAGGCGCGGGGATGCAGGAGGCGGGGGCCGGAGCGCAGGAGGAAGGCCGGGTGGGGAGTGAGCCCTCAGCCTCCTCTCAGCCTCACTGTCCATGTGAAAGGGGTTGCTATTCATCCTCACCCAACCCGACATTCAGAAGCAGCTTTTTCTGGAGTTCCCCTGTGACTCAGCAGTAACAAACCCGACTGGCATCCATGAGGACGCGGGTTCGAGCCCTGGCCATGCTCAGTAGGTTAAGGATCTGGCCTTGCTGTGAGCTGTGGTGTAGATCACAGACACGGCTCAGATCGCCCGTTGCTGTGGCTGTGGTGTAGGCCGGCAGGTGTAGCTCCGATTTGTCCCCTAGCCTGGGAACCCCCATATGCCACAGTACACGCCCCCCCCAAATACTTCTTACAAAGACAGAGCTGAGACACATGCCAGGCAAACCCTTGGAGATGCAAGGCAAGCCCCAGGCCCGGCAACGTGATCCTATGCCTTCTGGGCTTTTCCTGGGTTCTTAGCGGGCAGCCTTGTGGGGGAAAGGGCAGTTCATTCGCCGATTCTGGGCTGGGCGCTGTGGCCTGCCCTTGTGGGTGGAACGCCTGCATCCTTGCTGGGCACAGGTGACAGGCGAGCAGAACACCCGGGTCCCCCGCCTCTTCACCCGCCAAGCCCTACCCCACTGCGGGGTACCATCTAGGCCGCTGCGGCTTTGCCCAGTTTGGAAAGAGTCAGTGCCCCTCGCCCCGCCTCCCCAAAGGGGAACCGACGCCGCGAAGCCTGGGCTGGCCTCCTTGGCTCAGTATCCTGGCTGGTGAACCGGAAGGCGTGACATGGACGAGGTGCGAGGGACCAGTGGGGACCCCAGGGGACAGCCCCTGACCGGTACCTGCAGGTCCCCTTGGGGAAGTATGGCAGGAAGCTGGGGAACAGCCGGGGCCCCTGGGCCACACCCTGTCAGCAGCCCTCCCCAGCGTGCTCTGTGTCCTGGGTCCTGAGCCCCCCGTTTCTGCCACCTGCCAGCCGTGTGCCCTCTCTGGGGCCCCGTTTCTCCATCTGTGAAACAGTCAAACTTGCGGTTACATCAAAGATTGCGGTGAGGATTAAATGAGCTCACGATCACAAAACGCAAACCAACAAACAAAAGGCCCCTGGGGTTAGAGCCCACAAGCTTTTGTCGCGGCCTAGAGTACAGCAATGACTCAGTAACAGCTGGCTTTCCCCGTGCGCTGCCCGGAGCCCAGTTTCCCGGGAGAGAAGGCAGCAGAGAAAACCACGCACACGCCCGGGGCCTCCCGTCCAAGCAACTTCCGTGCTTCCGCAAAACAAGTGTGAAGACAGGGGCTCAGGTCCCGGGTTCAGTGGGGTTATTTCGCCTGCAGGGTTCTCACGTGGAGGATGGAACTGTCATCAGGCTTGGCGCGGGGGTCTTTGCAAAACGCACACCAAGAAAAGATGCCCCGGGGCCGAGCGAGGCTCTGATGCGATCCCTCTGCTATCAGGGCTGTGATCCGGCCGAAGAAAGGAATCAGAACAGAGGGCAAGTCCCACCCGGAACGTCCACTGGTCCTTACAAGATACCTGCGTCTCCTGGGTCGGCAGGGGTCTCAGTCACGATGGCAGCAGCCGCTGGGAGCCCGGGAGCCTCGGGGACAGTGGCCATCTCCGGCTCCGTGCCCTTGAGAAGGTGGGTCCGGCCGAGGCTGAGTGTCCTCTCGTGACCCAGCCTGGTGCTTCTGGCAGCCGTCACAGCTGTCCACACCCCCGGAAACAGAGTCCTCGTCAGCTGAATGATCGGAAGCTGGGGAAAAAGAGAATGAAACTTCTGCGTGTGGTTTTCGAAAGAAACAAAACTGAAAGCAGAACTGAGCCAGATAGAGTTAGCGTTGCGACTAGATGTTGGCAGGGAATCGCAGAGCTGCATAAGCCAGACCTCCCTCTGGGGCCGGCGACTTCGCTCTGAGACCCCCACGCGCGGGCCGAGACACCTGGGTGGGTGCCTGCGAGCACCCTTGCGCCTGTCAAAACGCTGGCCCTAAGCAATGAGGCGATGAGATCCTGCCCTATAGTCCTGGGAACTATAGTCACTTGTGATGGAGTGTGATGGAGGATAATGTGAGAAAAACAATGTGCGTGCGTGCGTGCGTGCGTGCATGTGTGTGTGTGCGTGTGTGTGTGTCTGGATCACTGTGCTGTAGAGTAGAAAACTGACAGAACCCTGTAAACCAATTATAATAGAGAAAATAGCAATCATGATTTAAAAAATTAAAATAAAAATAAAACAAGAGAAAAGAATTTAACAGTGTCACCAAAAAAAAAGGAAAAAAAAGCAAAACTCCAGCCCTTTTTCCTGAGTCCCCGCTACACGCTTTACAATCCTGCACGCACCCGACCCATCAGCAGGGTAGGGGCTAATACTGGTCTCTTTTTTCAGAGAGGAGACTGAGGCCACTCAGGCACTCGTCCCCAGAAGCCCCTGGGATCAGGGTCCGCTGCAGAGGGCAGGAGGGGTGCCCGGCCGGTGTGCCCAGGGCGATGCCATCCCCAGCGTTTCTGCAAAGGGAGGCGTTCAGGAGCAAGGACGGCTGCGGGAAGGGTCCCAGAGGCTTGTCTCAAAGCTGTCTTCGTAAAGCAAGCAGGGAAAAGCCCGATGGCAGGGCCCCTCTCAGAATAACAAAATTCCAATTTTGGGAGGTGAGGCTGAAGGTTCCGGGGGATTTCATTAGAACCCAATTCAACAAAAACAAGAAACCCTGGAGTTCCCGTCGTGGCGCAGGGGAAACGAATTTAACTAGGAACCATGAGGTTGCAGGTTCGATCCCTGGCCTTGCTCAGTGGGTTAAGGATCCCGTGTGGCTGTAAGCTTGTGGTGTAGGTCACAGACGCAGCTTGGATCTGACGTTGCTGTGGCTGTGGTGCAGGCCAGCAGCTGCAGCTCGGATTCAACCCTTGGCCTGGGAATCTCCATGTGCCATGGGTGCTGCCCTAAAACCAAAAAAAAAAAAACCCAAAAAACCCCAAAAAAACCCAATAAACTGCAATGATAATTTTGTTCCCCTTATTTTTTTTTTCCTTTTGCTTTTTAAGACCCCATTGCGGCATATGGAAGTTCCCAGGCTAGGGGTCAAATTGAACCTGCAGCTGCTAGCCACAGCCACAGCCACAGCAGCTTGGGATCTGAGCCGCATCTGTGACCTACACCACAGCTCATGGCAACAGCAGATCTTTGACCCAATGAGCAAAGCCAGCGATCGAACCTGCGCCCTCATGGATACCAGTCGGATTCGTTTTCTCTGCGCCATGACGGGAACTCCCTTGTTCCTCTTTAATATAAAACAGGAGAAACATATATTTCTATGGGAATTGACAATATTACTTTTAAATGCGGAGTGATTGGGAGAGTGGAGGGAAATTGTGAGGCACCCTCTGGCTGGGGGCTCCCTCTGGGCCCCTATAGGCTGCTGGGAGCTGCCATGCCAAGACTGGCCACGAGGTGGCGCCCGCTCACCAACCTGGGCCCGGGGCCCCCTTCGCCTGGTCCCTCTGTGTTGGGGGTTCTCTCACTTTACCCTCATCTTAGGAAAACCCTGACTCCATCTGGCCCTACCCCGGCTTCTCCTTATTCTCCTTGGCCTCTCCTTGGTTCCTATATGCTACTGACCCTGAGTGTGAATACGCCAACCTAGGTCTTAACCCAGGCGCCTGGTGGGCTTGCCAGTCAGGCTGAGGGACTCCAGCCTGATCTGAGAGTCAGATTTTTCTTCTGGTCCGTGTCCCTCTGGACCTGTTCGGATGGCCCTTTCGCCTTCCCCTGTGCCGCGTCCCTCTGTATCTCCATCACCCCTGTGCCCCCCAAGCCGTGTGGGGCCTCCACACTGGTTCTCTGAAGGTTGCCATGAGACTGCCACAGCAGCCGCTGCACAATGAAAGCCAAGCGTCGCTGGGAGGTGCCTCCTGGAGGAGGCTTTCTTCTCCAGGCCGGTCTGAGCTGCAGCTCTGCTCCTTCCGAGCTGTGTGCTGCTGCACCTCCGAGCTGCAGTTTCTTTAATTGTAATGCAGAGATAATAAATAAGACAAAACCTCTCTGTTTGACACTTAGGTGTTCGCAAAATATGCCTCGTTTAGAAAATGCTGTGTGATGGATCTCCATAACTCCAAAATATAAACACTGGGGAAGAGAGAGAGAGCAGAGAAACAATTTAATGCGGGTGGGTTTTGCCTCTTCCCTTCCACAGCATTCCGTGGCGTGTCGAATTCACAGAAGCTGTGAACCGACTGAGCACTTCGCTACACTGAGTGGGATTCTCACTCTTACAGTTTGAATTATCATGTATTTCCTCTTCTTAATTTAAGAGACTTCTAATGTGATTTTGACTACAAGGATTGCCTTTAACTGAAATACAATGGCTTAAAGGATATCGGCACTTCTTTCTTTCTCCTGTAACAGTCTGGTGGGCAGTCCAGGTCTGATGTGCCACACCGCAGTGTTGAGACCCAGGCCCTTTCTATCTTGTTCCTCTGCCATTTGTGGCCTGCATTCCCAGGTTGGCCTTATGTTCTAAGATGGCTGCTCAAGCTCCAGCCATCACAACTGCATTCCTTACAGCAGGAAGGAGGCAGGGGAACGTATCTCTCCTTTAAGAAGACTCCCGAGTTGTGGAGACATTCCACTGACATTTCACCCGTCTCATGGCCCAGCAAGGGAGGCTGGGAAAGATCTGTATTCTGGGCCACCACACACCCAGCTAAAATCCAGGATTCTATTACCTGCAAGTTGAGGACAACAGATAGCAGAGGCAACTTAGCTGCCCCTACCATGGCAAGGCTCTATCTTTCTCCCCAAGAAAGGGACAAGGAAACCTCCACTATGCCTTCCGGGATGTCCATTCATAAGAGCCTATGTACTGAGCCGGTCTGAGGTTGAGGTCAAAGGCAGTTTCTATACTCTCAGAGCCTCCCGTCCAGTGCGGACCACAAAAGGGGAGAGGAAGGGAGTCTGGGACATCGGGAACTCCTGACTCTGCCTGGGAAGGACCTCCAAGGCCGTACGGAGTTCCAAGATGGCGCCACTGGAGCCCAAACCCCCTTTTTGCTTGGAAAGCTCACTCTCTTTTCATGGCCTGTGTTTTTCTGGAAACTATTAGAACTCTCCGCCCAAACCAGATGATAATTACATGTTACCCATCTCGAGTCTTTAAATTTCTCTCTCTCTTTAAAAAGAGAGATATTTTTACCGCACATTGTGTTGGCGAAGCCCAGTATCCTTTCTACCAGGCAGCCTGGATGTTATTACCGCATTTCCCCTGTGAATTCACCCCAGAGGGAGGCAGTGGAAAGGCCTGAAGGCACCAAGTGGGGAGAATAGTGTGGCTCTGGCCAGGGGCATAGGTCAGAGAGGTGGCAGAGAGCGACAGGGACGGCGCAAGACCACGGGGGTCTCAGAGGAGGGCGAGGGGCCAAGGCCAAGCCGGGGGCTGCGGGAAGGCAGCCTGCAAAGGGGTGGGTCCCCAGGTTGTCTGCCCTGGCTCCCCCCCCAGGTTCACTGCCCCGCAGGACGGAGCTCGGTGGGCCTTCTCGGGTCCCCTGTGTCCCCTGGAGTCAGACAGACCCGGGACTCCGATCCTACCGCCCCGACTTTGTAGGTCTGCGCCTCAAGCCCGTCGTTGCTCTTTCTGAGCCTCGGTTTCTCCTTTTGAAAAAGGGCATCGCAGCAGCTCTGCCCTGGGCTGTTTCGAAGCTTCCACGAGATACGTACGGTCCTAGGAGAGCGTGGAGCACGCAGCCTGTGCTCAGTAAAAGGGAGCTGTCATGTCTTCATTGTATGACCCCCCCCCCATCGCTCTCTGAAGTGACGTAGCATTTATTCATCTGGTCTAGCACCAGAATATTCCTTGGGCCTTCATCACCCCAGGCTGGAGCCTGGGGGGGAAGGCTGGTGGGGGTGGCTTGGGCCAGGTCCTGGGTCCCCCGCCACTCCCGGCAGTGCTGACCTGCAAAGGGGAGCTGGGCGAGGGGGCGCACGGGTCAGCGGGTTGGGCAGGGCTCAGGGCGTGACTGGAACCTGAGCTTTTGCCCTGGGGGCTAAGGAAGACGCTCTGAAGTTTTTCACCCAGGGGTGAGTTAGGGATTCCGAGAGGCTGCCTGCAGTGCCAGAGGTGGGTGAGGGGAGAGGGGTGGGGCCGGTACCAGGCTGTTTTCGCACCCTTCTTCCCCCCAGCAACTCTTTGCAAAAGCCTTTCTCCACCTCCCCCCAAAATAGAATGAAATGAATTCACCTCAACTTTGATTTTTATAATCAAAAGGTTTGAGGATAATGCTACTTCTAAAATTCTTTGTCTCCAAGAAATTAATTTAGTTATGATTGGCCACAATTCCTCCACTGAGGGTGCAGTCTTAGGAATCCTTGCAAAATGAGGAATAAATTCACCTATAAATTTGTTTCAAACGTAATGAAGTATAATGAAATTTTTATGACGACGAAACGGAACAATGAATGAACTTGACAGCATGTTAGGTTTTCTAGATGTTTAATTAAACATTTATCGCTTCTGATTTCGCATGGTTTTCTCCCGCCGTATTTTGGAGCACAAACATTTTCAAAGGCTCTGAAAACATCCTCAGGCCTGAGATGCGAAGCCTTCTCCACCTAGAAGCTTAAAATGGGGAAAGGCAAAATGAACACATTGTACATCACTGCATTTTTTTAAAAATGGGGAAATGCAGAGAGAAACATCCTGCGGGCCCTGCCCTTTGGGGTTGGGGACCCAGGGTGAGGTGCGGCCAAGGTGCTGCTGAGGGTGGGTCGGCGCAGGAGCAGAACCCGGTGGCGTGTTCATTCAGAGCTTCTTTTCATTTTAAATGCGTCTCATATGCTAAAATTTGACTCAAAGCCTTTTTTTTTTTTGGCTTTTTGCTCTTTTTAAGGCTGCACCCGAGGCATATGGAGGTTCCCAGGTTAGGGGTTGAATCGGAGCTGTAGCCGCTGGCCTACACCACAGCCACAGCAATGTGGGATCCGAGCCGCGTCTGCGACCTACACCACAGTTCACGGCAACGACGGATCCTTAACCCACTGAGTGAGGCCAGGGATCGAACCCGTGTCCTCATGGATCCTAGTCGGATTGTTAGCCGCTGAGCCACAACGGGAACTCTCAAAGACTTAACAGACCTCATGGGCTTAGTATGGACCCTATTTCCAGTGTTTTATTTTAACTCATTTCTTCTAACAACACAATAAGGACTATTAAATCTGCATTTTACCGATGAGAAAACAGAGGTTCAGAAAGATGACTAACTAAGTCACCCGGTCAAGGTCACGGAGCTAGTGGGTGGAATTGAGGGTGGAATTGAGGGGGTTTAAGCCAGGCTATCAGGCTTGAGAATCCAAGCTCTTAGCAATTACTTCTATTGCTATGAACAGGTACGGTGCCGCACACCCTGGGATAAGAAATGGCACTTCCTGGAGTTCCCGTTGTGGCTCAGCGGTTAACGAATCCGACTAGGAACCACGAGGTTGCGGGTTTGATCCCTGGCCTTGCTCAGTGGGTTAAGGATCCGGCGTTGCCGTGAGCTGTGGTGTAGGTTGCAGAGGCAGCTCAGATCCTGCGTTGCTGTGGCTGTGGTGTAGGCCGGTAGTTGTAACTTCAATTCAACCTAGCCTGGGAACCTCCATATGTCGCAGGTGCGGCTGTAGAGAAAGTCAAAAAAGGCAAAAAAAAAGAAAGAAATGGTGCTTCCTATGCTGGACAACTCAATAGGGCTTATTAGATCTGTCAGGGAAATAGCTGGTCATCGTTTTTCTAAGATTTCTTTGAGTGCGACCGTCTCAGCATAGCTGCTATAACAAAAATACCACAGACCATTACCTTTTTCTTTTTATGGCCACACATGGGGCACCCAGAAGTTTCCAGGCTAGGGGTCAGATTGGAGCTGAAGCTGAGGCTACGTCACAGCCACAACAACGCTGCATCTGAGCTGCATCTGCAATCTATGCCACAGCTTGCGGCAATGCCGGATCCTTAACCCACTGAGCGGAGCCAGGGATGGAACCTGCGTCCTCAGGGAGACAACATTGGGTTCTTAACCTGCTGAGCCACAACGGGAACTCCCAAAGAAGTGGTTTAAACGGCAAACATCTGTCTCTCGGTTCTGGGGCTGGAGGTCCAAGGTCATGGTGCTGGCGGATTCAGAGTCTGGTCCATAGATACTGGGTTCTCAGCTGATGGGGATTTGGGGGAGCAAAAGCTCTCTCATGACCCTTATAAGGGCGCTAATCCCATCACAGGAGCTCCATCCTCATAACCTCATTTAATCCTCCTCACCTCCCAGGGGCCCCATCTCCTAACACCGTCACGTTGCGGGGTAGGGTTTCTACATCCGAATTTATGAGCTGCCCTGACCCTCAGTTCCTCGCAGTGCCCAGGCGAGCAGCCCTGTCCCGAGTCCTCAGAGGCTCAGAAACCTGACACGGTAGTAGAAAAGTCTCCATATTTAAGATTTTTGTTCTCATTAGCACTTTTTAAAATGATTCCATGTTGAAATATTTTGGCTATATGGGGGTGAAAAAAAGACTGGGTGACCGTATGTCCACACACCCAAGCAGGCACACACAGCCCTGAACACAAGTGCACACACATACACACACGCACGCACACACGAGCCCCTCCATATCTTCTTCACGGGGAGCTCTCTAAGGTACTCTGACCTCACTTCACTCACCACCACTTTACAGTTTGCAGTCTGAGGCCGGCACCCCAGAAACACACCTGAGGCACCCGAGTGCAGGTGCCATGTGGGAGGCGAGGCCAGGAAACACTGGGAGAGCAGTGGGGAGGGCCAGGGGCAGGATGGACACTGACTTGGGGCTTGTCATCCAGCAGGTGACCTGGGTGTCCTGGGGCATCAGTGTGGCTGGGAGCGCTAGGAATGCTGGGAGCATGGAGAGTATCTTCTTGGGCTTCCCCACGGAGGGCGAGGGAGCAGAGGTGTTTGCCCTCACTCTGTCCCTGGAGGAGGCTTGTTCCTAATGGTGTCAGCCTCCCAGCGTGACTGGCCTGCTCCATGGTGGGCAGAGAAGCTTCTGGAAGCCAGAGAAAGCCACAGGCAGAGGGACATAGGTGCTTCACCTGGAAGTTGCACCCGTGTGGACAGAAGCAGAGTGAAGGGGATGGGGCACTGAAGCATCGGCTCCTGTTCTCCGTGCCAATTACTCCTCTCAGGAACTGAGGCCCCGAGGGGTTAACTAGCTGGCAACAGCCAGGGGGTGGATTTGAATCCAGATCAAAGGATCACAGAGTCCGAGATGTGACCCCACATTTTGCAGCCTCCCCCAGATATGCCCACGCCTGTAAAGAGCAGGCAGGAGTCTAGCGCCATGAATTTTAAAAATTCGTTTTTACATTTGCTCACTCGCTCAAGTTAGATGCTTTTAAAGACAAATTTAATTATTTTGAGCTCGATAAAAGCCTTTTAATAAGCTGAACATCATGATTTCAGCCCTCTGCTTTCAGGGTTATCAGTCATGGCGAGGAGGGGGCATGAAGCAGAGGGGAGAGTGGAGGGGACCTGGGGGAGGAGAGGGGCAAATCGTGGCAGCTCCTGTGCACACGGACACACACACACACACACACACACTCGGATGGATATTTATTTTACAATTTTCTTTGCACATTTAAGCCCATCGTTTGTTCCAAAGCGTTTGATTGTGAAGCTTTTATGTAATATTTTGTTTTATTTTTAGAAACAGTTCTTTTACTTCAGGACAACTGTACAAAGTGTTAAAGAAAATGCGATGCTGATTTGGCACAGCATTCCTGTGTGTTCTGTCTCCCCCGTTGGCTCACACATTCTTTCTCACTCCGAACGTTCCGTCTACGCCTGCGACTGAGACAGGAAGCCAGGCACACATGCTGAAATAATTTCAATAAATATCAACTCTAAACCAACTTGAAGTAGTCAAAATGGCAGGGCTGGTTCAGACACCGCTGCCTTCCCCAGCTCGGTGGCAAAGACGGCGATGTGGACTGCACGCCACCAGGAAAAGCTTTCTTTTTTCATTATTAATGTGTTTACTTGTCCATTGTAACGGCACCTGCTGATTTCAGCCTTCCAACCTCCTTCTGACACCATCACCCCAATTTTCTTTTGCAATACCACCTCCCCACTTAGCAACCCACATGGATGGGAGGAAGCTGACCCCACCCCCAGGTCCGGAGGGGAGCACGTGACCCGAACCAGGCCAATCAGAGTACTCTCTTCTTGCCGCTCTGCAGTGATTGGCTCAGGGACGGGCACGTGCCCTAAACCAGCCCAGTGGGATTCCATCCTGGGACTTGGGATCAGAGATTGCGAACTAATTCTCTCCCACTTGATTTAGAGCTGTCAGGAAATGAACCAGGAGAGCGGGTGGCCCAGAGAGGAGAATCTGGCTGAAAGGCAAGTCTGTAGGGATGAGCAGTTGGATGGCGACAAACGCCTTCCCAGCATGGGGTGCGCACACCTGCACGGTCTAGCCCAGCCCTGAGCCCGGTGCCCCTCGGGTACAAGAGTCAATGATTCGCGCTTCTGCTGAAGCCGGTCTGTTGCTTTGGGTTACTCTTACATAAAGAATTCATGGAAACGTACACTTTTATCAGACAGAAAACTAAACTATTGGACGGACTGATTCAAGGTCACTTGATGGACAAATAAGGATTGGAAAAAGGCATTTTGGAAAGAGGGGACGGAGGGGGAGGATCCTTCTGCTACGTGCTTGGCATGTGACCTCTGCCTTTTCCCCCTAGTCTGGGCCACTCTGTGTACCTGTAACGACATTAATGTGACCAGTTCCTTTCTTTTATGCAAACAAGATAATATCACCAGTGTACAAAAATCTATTCACCGTAGAACAGTTTATGAAGGTGAAGAAACTGTAAACGACCTAGATGTCCAACCAAAGGCGATCATTGAGCAAATTAGGAATCCTATACAATGGAATGCCCTGAAGCTATGAAAGAAATGGGCCATATGATCATATTTATGGGTAAGGAAAAGTGTCGTAGTGTATTAAGGAGAGATGTTTATAAAGCTAGAGTATGATTCCATTTTAAAATATACGTGGGAGTTCCCATTGTGGCTCAGCAGTGATGAACCAGACTAGGATCCATGAGGCTGCAGTTTCGATCCCTGGCCTCACTCAGTGGGTCCGTGCGCTGTGGTGTAGGTCGCAGACGCAGCTTGGATCCCTCGTTGCTGTGGCTGTGGTGTAGGCCGGCAACTGAAGCGCTGATTCCACCCCTAGCCTGGGAACCTCCATATGCTGCAGGTACAGCCCTAAAAAGCAAAAAATAAAATAAAATAAATAAAATAAAATATGATTACATATAAGACAGAAGAATGCCTGGAGAGAGTCTGGGTTATCTCTTGGCAATGCGTAAGTGCTTTGTCTTTTATATTTACTTACTTTTCCTACAATGAATGTGGACTTACCAGTTTGTCTTCTCTTCTGGGGCTGCCTTAACGAAATACCACAGCAGACCAAGGGGCTTAAAGAATAGCAAGTAATTTCCTCACAGTTCCGGAGTTTGGAAGTCTGCAGTCAGTGCCCCGAGCCGGCTGGGCTCTGGCCAGAGCTCCCTTCTTGGCTTAGAGATGTTTCTTTCCTGCTGGGTCCTCTGAGGCTGAGAGAAAGAGAGGGAGGGAGGGGGCTGGGGGTTTGGAGCCCCAGCTCTGATGTCTCTTCTTCTAAGGCACTAATCTCATCCGGGGGGGGCCCCACCCTCGTGACTGGGCCTAAACCCAGTCACTTCTCGGAGACCACATTGCCAGATACCCTCGTGCTGGGGGGTAGGCCTTGAATATTTGAATCGCAGGGCGGGGGAAAGGGGACACAATTCTGTCCATAGCCCTTGTAATAAACCATAATAATGGGAGTTCCCCTCGTGGCTCAGGAGAAACAAATCTGACTAGTATCCGTGAGGACACAGGTTCGATCCCTGGCCTTGCTCAGTGGGTTGAGGATGGGGTGTTGCCATTAGCTGTGGTGTAGGTCACAGATGTGGCTTGGATGTGGCACGGCTGTAGCTGTGGTGTAGACTAGAGGCTACAGCTCCGATTCAAGCCCTTGCCTGGGAACTTGCATATGCCGCAGGTGCAGCCCTAAAAAGACCAAATAATAGTAATAGTAATAATAATAATAATGATAATAATAATAACAGAACTCAAGTCTTTATATTGAATGAGACTTCGCAGTGCACTGAACTATATGCACAGAGTCACAGCAAAGGAAATGGCATTGACTGAATTTCAGCTTTAGGATCTCCTTACAGATAAAGCACAGAGGACAGAATTATGTTACAGGAATGTTACTGGTCTTGATAAGTTGGAAGTAAAAACAGAGAGAACTCGGGAGTTCCCTTGGTGGCTCAGTGGTTAACGAATCCAACTAAGAACCATGAGGTTGCGGGTTCGATCTCTGGCCTCGCTCAGTGGGTTAAGGATCCAGCGTTGCCGTGAGCTGTGGTGTAGGTTGCAGACGCGGCTCGGATCCCGCGTTGCTGTGGCTGTGGCGAAGGCCGGCGGCTACAGCTCCTGTTAGACCCCTAGCCTGGGAACCTCCAGATGCCACGGGTGCGGCTCTAGATAAAGGCAAAAAGACCAAAAAAAAAAAAAAACCAGAGAGAACTCAGGTAGAAAGGATGTGAAAGGAGGGAGGGAGGGAGGGGTGTGAGCGGAAGGGCAGGCCGAGGGCAACTTGCCGCATCCTCAACTTGCCTGGGGGCCGGAGACACTGTCCCCGCAGAGGGCACGCAGCTAGAGGGGAGGCTAACAGGACTTGACGTCACAAAGACAGCCAGAGGGGACCCTCGCCTAAGAGCACGTCTTTATTGTCTGCAAGGAGGCATGTGTCAACGTGCTGAAGGCTTTCCTGGCAAAGCAGGAAGCCGGGCGGTAAGGGCTCAAATCCGGGAAAGTGCGCGTTAGAGGTGGACTCTGGGGTTGCGGTGAAGCGGGAGTTTCCCGAAGGCACGGGTGTGAGAGCTGCTGTTGCCCCCGGGGACCAGGCTGAGGGCCTGGAAAAGATGGGACGGGGGGCGTTGCCTTCGATCTCCTCCTTTACTTTGATAAAAACGTCCAGTATACGCAACTGAACACAAACGCAACCCCACCCGTTTCAGACGCTAAGGGGCGGCAGGGCGCTGATCCCAGAGGCGGTGTTGGCGAGGACCGGGTCTCACCCCCCCGGCCAGGTTCTCCCCCGCCCCCGGAGGATATCAGGTGGTCTGCAGAAGGTGCCCAGCCAGCCAGGCACAGAGCTGGGTCAGGACCCATGCCTGGGGTGTGGCCGGGGAGTGTGCTCAGGTCAAGGTCAGGCAGGCCTGGTTTCTGACTGCGTGGAGAGAGTCTGGGGGCGGCGGATGAGGAGACGGTGTGGGATGGCGGGATAGAGGGTCCCAGCTCTGGCAGTCTGGGGACATGGTGACATGAGTGGCGGGACATGAGTGGCGGGGGCGCAGCTTACTTCTCTGTGCCTCGGTTTCCGTGTCTGTAGAATGGCGGTGTTGGGAGAATGAAAGTTGTCGGGAAGTGCACCCTTCCTGGGAGTGTGTATTTATCCTGCATAGACAACGCGTATGACCTTGGCTCTGACCTCAGGCAGCTCAGTCTCCTGGGGCCAGAAGTGGGGGGTAGGGGTGAACCATGAACGCCACACGCTGTCAATAGAAGGACACAGGGAAGCAGCCAGCCCAGGCTGGGGCTGACAAGGCCTTGTCTGCTAGAGCTATACTAAAAGTCGAGCGGGCGGGGCTCTCCTTTTTGATTAGAACTCTTAACTCTCCTCCGGGCAAGGGAGAAGCTTGGTTTTGTCCCCACCCTCTGTGAAGGGCGGGGGGCCGGGGCGGTGCTGGTCCTGTCTGCTCTCAGCCCGGAACCTGCAGGCTCATCCAGAAGTGTGTTCTGTGAAAACTGTCCTGGAGCCCCTGGTTAATGAGGGCGGCTAGTATTTGTCTACCAGGTGCCCTGTGGCTTTATCTAATCAGACGCCAAGTGCAACCACATCGCAGGTACTGCCGCCAACCCATTCGGCACACCGGTGACTGAGGGTCTGCAAGGGCAGTGACTGGGAGTGACAGGCACCCTGCTCGCTCCACCCAAGGGTTACGAGCCCAGTTCTTTGTCATTGCTGAGGTTCTTCTTCGCCAGAGAGGGGAACAGGCGAGGTGGCTGTGTGCCGGTCACTGCCCCGTTGCAGGGCTCTGTGGTCTGAAGCTTACAAAACCGGCTGGGGCCAAACATTGGTCACCCCTGGGGACTGATACAATTTGAGCTGATTAAAAAAAAAAAACAAAAAACTTTGATCGGACAGGAAAAGTGGTCCTCTTTAGAGAAATCAACAAGTTTCTGTGGTGGGTCCCGTTAGCATCCCACCCAGACCTCCTGGAATCCCATCCCCTGCTCCATGAAGGTTGTTGCTAAGAGTTGCTGACCCCTGGGGACATTTTCAGAGGGCCAGTCTGGGGCTCTTGGGACCCCTCTTTGGCCCACTGTCACACGAAGAGCCAGGAGCATCTGAGAACCGACCTCTCTCCCAGGGCGACTTGCATCCCCAAACTCGCCACAGATCCCGTGGGATCAGCCTGAGGCTGGGACTTTGCCTAAAACGGTCCCCCTGGCACAACTTCCCCTCCCTCTGTCCTCTCACCAACTCCCGTCCCCATCCTCCCTGGGAGCACAACCTTGACATAGCCTTTCGCACAAGTCCAAGCCACTGGAAGAGCCCCACCTAAGACAGTTTCTCTTGCAGACCTTATCAGAGCGTTCATCAAGCCATAGTGGATGCTATCTGAAGTGAGAGGAACAGTAGGCAATGTTTTGCAAACTCGTTTACCCCACTGCCCTCCAAAGTACCACCCACCTGTGCAAGAGTTTCCACTGGGCTTCCCGAATGCTGCCTGACCTAAAATCAGAGAGGCTGATGGAATTGCTCAAGGCCACACAGCAGCTCAGAGGGATCGCTTCCTTCCCAATAAAGGCGTTCAGGGGTTGGCGCTGAGGGTCGTGGCGGGAGTCAGGGGAAAGCAATGTAGCCATAGAAATGAAAGAGCCGCCTTCCAAAGAATTGTAAAATTTATTGTATAAGTATTGCAGCTTCTCAGAATGTCATCATTGCCACTAATGATTATTGATACACAACAAGCGATTTCATCAGGCCTGTGGATTGGCATCCAAATGCTGAGTCTCACGCAGCAGCCATGTGGCGCCGCACCCAGCCGCGTGCCACAGAGTGTACATACGTGAAACTTGAACAGAACTGGGGAAACAGGGCTGCAAAGGAGAGCGGTTCCAAGGCCAAGGGAGCAACGTAAAAGTGTCGCCGTCGGAACAGCCACCGTGAAATCAGGCAGGCGAACAAGAACGCAGCGTGTCCTTCTGAGCTCTATAGTACAGCAGAATTTGAAGCGCGGTTTCCGGAAAACCAAACCAAATAGAACATCTTCTTTCCTTTATCATCAGGAGGTTTTATGGATCTGGAAGCTTGGTGTTGCACGTAGAAAAAAATGCTAATTCTCTGAAACGTACAATTCACAGAGAAGACAGACAAGGACAGGGGACGGATGCAGTCTCTGCCCCGGGGCTCGCCAGACGTGGGGGACAGGAGTCACTCTCAGCTCCAGGCAAAAACACTGGACTGTGCACAGCTCTCGGTACACTGAGCTAAGTCCGTCTGCGTAGACCTGGGCTCAGTGGGGGGAACGGTTTTCCGCCCGAGGAAATGTGATGACTGACAAGCAGGCAAACGAGAGGATTAGAGAAAGCCGAGCTCCGCCACCTTCTCTGAGCCCAGCCTGGTCCCCCTCCAACCAGCCAGTGCCGAGGACCCCCCTGACTTTCCACCGGAAAAGGGGGGCCTCCCAAGGGTTGCTCAAAGGCTTTTCAAAGGCACGACAGCCAACATCTAGAGGAAGGCGTGCGTCCTCAGGGCGCTGGGTCCGGCAGCAACCAAGAGCTTTGCAGAAACACACCCCACGGCTTTCCTGGGAGGTGCCCCGGCTTTGACAAGCCACCCTGCCACGAACTTCTGCCACGGTCATCCGCGGAGCCCGGAGCCAGCCCAGTGGAGGCCTGGACTGCAATACCGGGGTGGGAGGGGGGCGCTCTGTCCTCAAGCCAGCTGAGGTCAATAACCCCCGCCCCTGCTTCCTTCTAATTCACTGCCATTACGCAAACGCAGAGCACGCCGCCAAGCGACAAGATTCAAGGTTCGGCTCAAGAGGACCTTGGTGACATTTCGGCCTGGCTCTCGGCTGACGCTACTCACGCAAACAAGGGCCACGTCTAGGTTTCCGACCCACGTGGGAGTCCAACGAGTACCTGACCAGAGGCTGAAGGGGCAGGAGGGGCGGCCTGACCGAGGGGGGGCACGTCGAGGTGGAGGGAAGGCGACAAGGATGGTTTTAAAGAGGCAGTGGCCCTCTGTCCACCACGAGCGGGGAGGCCAGCCCCCGGGTGAGCGGGGCACTGTCCAGGAACGCTACTGCCTGGGGACAAAAGGAGCCGACTGCTTTCTCAGTAAGGCACTAGGGAGACGCTTCACATAAAGGAAAGTACGTTTCTTTAAAAAAATGTTTCCTCTCTACAGGTGTCCCTGTACCTTTCAGGACAAACTCTCCAGATTTCTCTGCAGGACCTTTTCAAAGAAACCTTCGGGAGAGAAGCCAAGGTTAGGCTGATGACCCCACGGGGAGGCCGGCTTTACTGCCAAGGTTCCAGAACTTGGTGCCAGCTGATGAGCGGGCACTCAGACACCTCGGTCGCCTACTGGCCATCCTGTCCTTACAAAGGTACATAGAGAAAGAGTTCAAATGGTCAGAGCCTCAAAACCGTTCTCGAGTTTTCGTTTTTCAAGCAATAAAAGAAGTCGCTTAAAAATGGTAGTTATTGCCTCTCACGTCTTTCTCTTACATGAACCCGCTAGTCTGAATTCTGTCGGAAATGAGGACCCCTCCGTGGGATGGGGGGAGGACGAGGCTGCTCTTCTGTGTCCCCCCCACGGAATACCACCCGGTTCTCGGTGCGAGTAAGGACCTCCAGCCCCTGGTACATTCCTAGGGACCCCCTGCTCCACCCTCTCTGCCGTCACCTCTACTTGCGCACGCGTGTGCCCACCTGCACGCCAGCAGCTAAAGGTCCCGCTGAAATCTACTCCGGAAAATCTTGGCAAACAAAGAGTTGGGTCTGCTAAAGATGCTTAAGAAACACAGATACATAAGCACATCAACCACGATGGTTTCCACGGGGACGGGAATGAAAATGCAGAAGAGGAGAAGGGGAGAAATTCTGCTTCTGCGTATGTCCTAAAGCTTTGCATTAGTTTCACTGCCTTTCTAGTTTTAACCCTTTCGCAACGTCCTGGGAGAAACCTGGGTGCGTTTGCTTTTTCTTCTATGGTCTTCGGGTTGTGGGCCTGTCACAGGAGAATCGACACATACAGAGGACAGACAGGGATGAGGTCACGTTCCTATAGTCCTTTGGGCCTTTCCTCTACGCCGGTGGGCTGCACCCACCGCGGCCAAGAGAGCCTGGAACCCGCTGAATCGCCAAGGATCCAGAGCCACCCAACCGCCCCGGCGTGGCCCTGGCAATACGGGCAGGGGGCCAGGAGCACCTTTGTCAGCCCCTTCCTATGGGGACCTTCGTGGTTTAAAGAAAGAGAAAAAACTAAGATTCCTTCAGCAACTGTTTATCTTCATTTCGGGAAGAGCAAAGCCCGCCTCCTGGAACTTGCTGCCTTTTGTAATAACTTTCCTATTTCGTTTGCGATCCAAAGGCTGTCCTGGCCCAGAGGGGGGAAAAATGCGTCTCCTTGGGGAGGGAATGTTTAACAGGTACTAAGTGATCACCAGCAGGAAAGCAGCCCCCTGGGGCCTCCTCCCAGCAGGGTGGGGGGAGGGGCCACCCTCTGCCTGACGCCGGCCACACACGAAATTCCAACATTTCTCCTTCTCCCTTAGAAGTCTCGACAGATGTTGATAGGTAAGTTTCCATCAAACGAGCACTGACATATTTATATTAAAAAATAGTGCAAAAGCTCAACATTTATATAAATAACTCTAAACCCCTGCTTTGTAGTTTTTTTTTTCTTTACAAGGTAATACACACTTTCTGAGTTGGCACTCAAAAATTGCCATTTTTTTCTCTTCTAGTTCAGAAAACAACTTTTTTGTTTTGTAATAGGCCTCTTCTAATACAAAAATACTCCTGCCCTCGCACATACAGTTTCTCTTATTTTATATATATTTATATATATAATATTGCAGATCTTTAAACAAAGGTTTTGTGCAAATATGTCTTTAAAGTTAAGTGAAATCATAAACAAACAAGAAAGTAAGCATTCACGCACGCTGCTCAACTAGAAACAGAAAAGACTAGTGTAGATTTTTTTTTCTCTTTTGCCTTCAAGACACAGCTCAACAAAGAAACATGGGTTTTTTTTCTTTTTTTTTGCAAGCTTTCTTAGCTTGTGCATTCAGACCAGACAGAACATGTAAATATTTATACACAGAGAGGTGGGAGAGGATGGTTACGCGTCAAATTTTCTGTGTGTCGCCCCGTCCTCCTCTCTTTCTTTCAAGAAGTGCGGAGTGTTTCGCTGTATCACTACTGCTGCCCCGGCCTGGCTCCCCCGCCCCGGGACTCCTAGAGGGGGTGGCCCTTCTGTTTATCCTTCTCTTTGCCCCAGGCCGCCGTGCTCTCCAGGGGGGCGATATGTGCGGGGTGCAGCCGGGTGCCCTCCAGCAAGGAGGGCGGCCCGCTGGTCTGCTGGTGCTGGAAGGTGGAGGCGCCGGGGTAGTGGCCGATGACCTCGCTGTAGGTGGGGGGCGGCCCCTCCATGCGCCCACCGCCCCCGTAGCACGTGGCGCTGATGCCCGAGTTACTGCTGGGGGGACAGGGGCCGCCCAGCACAGCGCTGTCCATCAGGTCGCTGTCGAAGATGGTTCTGTTTGGGGGCGCGCGTACCGACTCGCGGTTCAGCTCCAGCTGCTGCTCAGGGTCCCGCAGCTGGAGCGTGCAGGGGCCCTGGTAGGGCGGCGGCTCCTCCCCGTCCGACAGCGAGATGGTGGGCGGCAGGTCGATCTCGTGCTGCAGGTACGGGTAGGTGGGCTGGAAGCGGTGGAAGCGGTCCCTCTGGGCGAAGGGGGGCACCGCCAGGCGGTCGGTGGGCCGCGGCGGGGCGTACACCTGCGGCTGCAGGAGAAAGGGCAGCGTGAGGGCGCCCCCTGGCGTCGGGCTCGGGGAGGGACAGGGCGGCGTGGACTCTGCCGGGGGTTGGGGGGGGGAAGAGGCTGAGCCGGGGGTCCAGCCTGAGGCCGGCGAGCCCTGGAGCGGGCTGGAAGGGGGGCAGCCTTTGCTCTTGGGTGGTGCGCAGAGTGTGGGCTGCTCCCGGGGTGGGGGTGGGGGGTAGGGCGCTTCTGCAGAGAAGGGCTGGGGTGAGCCTCAGACGGCCACACTCTACAGCAGGGGTGGTGCCTCCCCGCCCAAAGGGGACCAGCTGGGCAGGTGGCCACTGACACCCACCACGGCGGCCCTGGGGGAGGTGGGGGAGGGCAGGTTGCGCCGGGGCTCACCTCTGGGATTCCGCTAGCTGACACCGTGCTCTCCGAGGGCCAGAGGCATCCTTCCTGTATGGGGACGGAAGAGACGGGGTCAGTGGCCTCGCAGACGTGGGAAGGCAAAGGGGCAGCCGGACTTGGCCTCTGGGAGGGGGCACCATCCACTTCTCTGCATCCCCACCGAGGTCCCCCTAACCCTGGCCTGGACGCTTTCCTTGGACACGACCACATCGCTGCTGTCACCCATCTCTCCACTCGCTCTGCTGTCCCGGAAAATGCAGCCTCCGAACTCACTCTGCAAACTATACATCTGCGTGTGTGTGGGGGGGTCCCTTCTCCTCAAAACCCTCCAGTAGCCTCTGTGGACCTTAGAAAACATCCAGATGAACTCCCGAACGGATGGATAAGAAAGCCAAGGTGCTTGCTGTGCAGACTCGGGCAAGTTACTGCATCTGAAAATGTGGGTAACTCTTGGAGTGGAAGAGCTGAAAGAGGCGAACTTGCAGACCGCCCGGGGTGCACGTGGCCCTCAGGGAGCCTATCAGGTGCTGGGTGCTACCACGGCTCTCCAACCAGTCACGCTCACCCCCCATCTGGCACTTCAGAGTCTTAGCGTGCACCCCAGGGCCTTTGCACTGGCTGCCCCACTGCACAGCGGGCTCCTGGCTTTGAAACTCCAGCGCCCCCTGCAGGCTTTCTCTAACACCGTTATCTAAAGGGCCTGCTCACATGAAAAATCCTGTCACCTGCTGATTTCCTTCAAAGCATCTGTCATATCTGTAATCGCCTCGTGCACATAGTTCTTTAGCACTCTATGGTGTCTCTCTTGCCCCGTTATTGTGAGCCCTGTGTATAGATGGGGAAATACAGGAGTGTTAATTAGCAAAGTGCCCCGTGCAGTTCCTCCGGTCAAGGAATGCAGCACCATTTCGGTGCTGGTGACATGAGGGGACAGCCCCAGGCCTGGGGTGAGGGGTGCCTGCCTTCCTTTAGTCGTATTGGTTTATTGAGCTAAAACGAACATACATATAATCAACAGCACCTATTCAAAGTATATAATTTGGTTACGTTTGGGCATTGGTCTATACCGGGGACCCATCTCCACAATCGAGAAAATGAAGGTTGTCTATGACCCCAAAGCTTCCTTTGGGACATAGTTTCTTGAGGGTTCCCAGGTTAAGTAAGTCTCACCTGCAGTCTGAGGATGAATGGTGGGGAGGGCTGCAATTTCCTACATGGCCACTAGGGGGCTCTGTGTCTCTCAAAACTGTCCCATCAGGAATGCATTTACCCAACAGGCTCAGTGGGGTCTCGGCGCAGGGATGCAGGCAGCAGACAGACACCATGACTGTTAATATGGTCACCAAGGGCCATCTGGTTACTGATATTAGAAACGCCTTGGTGCCAGGCACGGTGCTAATTAAGCTCTTGGAAGCACTAACTTAACTCTTCTGATCGAACCCACAAGGCAGGCTGAGGCCGGGGGGCTGCAGCACTGAGTTGGCCCAGCTGGTAAGAGGCCGTGTTGGGGTCCAGGCCTCGCCCGCCTGCCTCCACAACTGTCTGGGCTCAAGCCGGCCCGGGTGGGCCCCCAGCACCACCTTGCAGGTCACGGTGATCCACCAGCGCCGAGGCTGTCACTATCTGTCGTTGGCATGATTCGGTACTTCCTAGCTTCCCGGGAAACAGCCCCGGTGGGGAAGTGCGGTCCAGAGCAGCAGGGCTTGCCTGCAGGAGAACTCACCCTCGGACAGAGGAGGGAACCAGCTCCCCCAGGGTCACCCGGAAAAGGGGCCATGGCCGGACAGCCAGGCTGGGGTGGGCCTGGCCCCAGGCAGACAGCGGCTGCTGCCTTTGGGTCTCTCTGGGCGGTCATGGGGCCTGAGACGCCTCAACACTCACTTCAGGTCTAACGAGCCTGGTGTTTACCCAGCCAGGCATCCCCAGGGGCTGGGTAGACGCGGGGGTGGGGGGCGCTTTCTTTTAGCCTCAGAGACACAGGGGCTGTCTCCCCTTTCGCGGTAGCAAGGGGTCCCCCACACCAGAACCTCTGTCAGTTCCCCCATTCTCGCTCAGTCCATCGTCCCCGTGACCTTTGGGGGTAGGCAGGGGAAAGCCTAGCTTTGCCCAGTCTACAGATGCGCACACTGAGGCTCAGGGGGCCAAGGAGTCCCGCCAGGAACACGTGTTACTACTGGGCTGGTGTTTTCTCCTTTGTCCAAAGTGCCCTCACTCGCCCCAGCACCCAAGGGAGGAGAGAACGGGCCGTGGAGAAGCTGTGTGTGGCCCTGGGCAAAGGTTTCACCCTCCTGAGTCCCAGCTTCTCCTCTGTAAAGTGGGGTCCCCGGCTGCCGAAGTGGGGGTTGGGCACTGAGGGCAGGTGCCCCGGCTAGTGGTAAAGCCTTGGCTTCCTTCCAAGCTGCAGCGCTGGTGTCCCCCCCGCCCCCAGCCCCCCAGGGTTCCCGACAGAGACCAGCCAGGATGCTCCCGGCTCTGGCCCTGGTGACGTAGCGAGGCCTGACGCCAGCGGAGGTGCCCTAACCTGCTGGGGACAGGCCTGCCAGCCCGACCTGGCTCACCCCACAGACTGGGCAGGGCTGCCGGCCCCGGGCGACCCCTCGCACAGGGAGGCCACTGCCTGTCTGTTCTGTCACCGCCTCCCCAGCACCAGGTGAGCACAGGCTCAGGGTGCGCTCCGTCCTCAGCCCCGGGCGGCCCGCGGACCCGCTTCTCCTGGGATCGCAGCCCACCGCGTGGGCCATTCAAGGCTGTTCAAGGACACACTGCAGGCGTGGAGCTGGGAGCCACCCTTCGCCACCCCGTGGGCCACCTGCCGAAGAGCACGGGCGGCGGCGTGTGGGGTCGGCCCTGAAGGGGCGCTCAGGTCCCGAGTGGGGCGCGTTCTCACCCGAGGGGCTGCTCCATCTGCAGCCTGGACGGGACGTGCCTGGGTTTCCAGATGCCCAGCCGGCTCCCAGCTCTGGAAGCTCAGCACGCTGCGCTTGCATAGGGACCGCAAAGATGGTGCAGCGTCGGCCCCTCTGAGCCCCGCACCCATGCTCACATCTTCCGCAGGGCCCACCCTGCCTGTCCCCTGGGATCCCGGTGACAGCCCCTTCAGCTTCCGTCAGAGCACCCACCCAGTGCCCCAGACAGCAAGTCTGTGGGACCCGCCCGCGGCCCCAGGAGAGTCCTAGACACGCAGAAGGGCTCTGCAGACACCTGTCCAGTGAACGGAGGGACGGTGGACGGTGGAGGGAGAAGTGCTTGCGGACGCACAGCCAGCAGGGGCTGGGCCCTTTCCCGCGATGACTGGGGACCAGGGCCCCACCGCGTGGCGGTGCCTACGGCCTCCCTCCCCCGGGCCGCTGCCTGCAGCCGGACCGCCCTCCCCCCACACCCCCGCCCCGGGCCGTCTCCCTGCTCTCGGTCCCCAGGAGCACCCCGAACCGCGGCACTCCCTGGGGGCATCCCGGGCCCCTGAAGTTCCCCGTGCGGATGATGGGGGGGGGCACACACTCACCGAGGACAGGGCGTCTTCCCTCCGCCGGCCCTGGCTGTGCCGGCCGATGAAGGAGCGGGCGGACAGCTTGTAGTGGCTCAGCAGGCACGTGATCACCACCACCATCACCATCACCACCACCACGATGACGGTGATCTCCACGAACTCCAGCTCCGCTGCAAGGGCAGGGGCCGCGTGAGGCCTCGGGGCCCCGGGCCGCCGGCTGTCCCCACAGCCCGACCCTCGCGCCCCACCCAACACGTACCCGCCGCACCCTCCCACGCGGACGGACAGCTATCACACCCACGCCTGTGTACTTCAAACGCTAAAGGTGTGTTTAAAACACTAAACACACCGATGTGCATTCAGTCCCCACGCAGGACGCGCAAACACACCACCCTCGACAGGACAGAAGCACGTGGACCAAGTCCGCCCTCGGGGAAGAGGCCTCGGAAAAACCAAATTCCAGGAGGCTGCCAATGCTGCACTCTCGTTTCTTTTTTTTTTTTGCAGGGGGGTGGGGTTGTCTTGTTTTTCCCCCAGAAGGCGGAAAAACCCTCAAGTGCTGGAAAAGGAAGAAGGTTATTTTGATCGTGCCGGAGCCGGGGCGGTTTCTGCTGACTCGAGCGGGCCCGTAGCGGGCGGCTCTGCAGCTGGCCGAGCTCGGTGCCAGCAGAGCCCCCAGCGGCGGAGGGCGACACGCTGGGGACCCGGGCAGTGACCTGGCGGAGGGGGCACAGCCGGCATTGCCGGGGTCACTCTGCCACCTCCCCCAGCCCAAGGCCACCCATGAGCTGGGGATCTGCCTCTTCAGACCCCGGAGGGCGGGCAGGAGGACCCGCCCCCCCAAACCAAATAGCTGAGGGCTCCCAAGGGCACAGGTTCAAGCTCAGGGCCACCGACTCAGCCCTTCCCCTTCGAGACAGACACGCGTGGGTGGAGCAGCAGGGGCGGCCACAGGTGGGGAATAAAAAGCAGGCAGAGTGAGATCCACTGTGTCACCGTGTGCCCCTCGCGGGGGCCACCCCCCGCCACCAGCCTCACTTTGCCCTCGGCTCCCGGGGGAAGCCGGCGCGTCTTGGGCGGACGTTCCTGTTGGTACAGCAGCAGAAGGCCCCGCACACACAGCCCGCCCCCCACGTCTCTGCCCACCGCCCCCTCCAGGGCCCTGCAGCACAGCCACCTTCTCAGGCCACGCGAGACCCTAGCCCACTGTGTCCGTGTCTGGGGACACGGTGGCTGTCACAACCGGGGCCTCCTGGAATCTAGAGGGTGGGGCCGGGGTGCTGCTTCGTGTCCTGCAACGCACAGGACACCGTGACAAAGAATCCCTGTTCAGGGCTGGGCGTAGAGACGGGAGCGTCTTTGTCACTGTGAGACCTCACGGGTGAGGAGACGGAGGTGCAGAGGTCGACTGACACCGGTGACAGGTGACACTGGTGACAGGTGACACTGGTGACACATGACCGTCCAGTGAACCTGCCTCTGCACCCGGGAATCCGACCGGGAGCTGGGCCTCTTGCTCTACCCCCGGGGGGGACTCTCCCCCATCTGGCCCTGGGGGCCAGGAAGAAGGACCTGGCAGAGACCTTGAGCCCCAAGCAAGCTGGCCTTGAACCCTCTGAGGGACCGCTTCACTTTTCTGCCAGGAGGGCAGCGGGGACCCTGGGTTGTGCAAAGGCCCGGCCTCTGGCCTTGGACGCAGAAACGCTGGCCACACCTCCTGCCTCCCCAGACAGGCGGGTCCAGGGCCTGGGCAGGCTGGCCTGGCTCCGCAGGGCCCAGGGCCCGTCCCTTAAGGCCCGGGATAAAGCTGCCCATTCAGGGGACACACAGGCCTGCTTTGTGCAACACCCACGCCCCCTCCTCAGAGGGGCCTGCAGCCCCTCCCGGCCCGCCGCGCACTCCATCCCAGCGGGGACCCGGGGGTGGGCACCCTCCATCCCTCCCCCTGATGGCTCCCGGCCCTGCCCACAAGCCTGGAGGAAGGTATCTGCCCATCCCCCAGCCCCGGTGGCCTGCAGGGCCCTGGCCGAGCCGCTGCCTCCTCTGGGTGCCGTCTGGTGGCTGAGCCAACAGAGCCAGGGTGGTGGGGGCAGCGACTGAGGCCCCGGCGGGTCCAGTGGGTGTGGACAAATCCCACAGCTCGCTTGATCCCCGAAAGAGCAAGAGGACCCGATTTCTGGGGGCTGGTGTCCCAAGTCAGAGGATCACCCCAGAAAGGAGCCCAGGTGACCCCCTCCATCCCTGGGCTACGGCCCCATGCAAACCCACGTCAGGGAAGAGAAAGAGAAAGCACCAAGCGTTTCTAGGCTCAATCCTGGAAACCAGAGTCCTGGAGTCTTGGCCACGGGAGGAGGGAGACCCCCGAGGTTCCTGAGACCCTGTGGCAGCTGCAGGGCCAGCAGTGTTTCCAGCGGGACCCCCAGGCTGGCTCTGTGACCCTGACTCAGCTCTGAGTCCAACCCAGTTTCCCCAAGAAGGAGGAGCAGGAGGGGCAGGTCGATGCCCCTGGCATTCAGGAAGGGCTCGCTCAAGGCGACAGTGCTTCGTGGTGGCTCCCCAGTACCCCAGTTACAGCAAAACAAGGACGGCCCCAACCCATGAGCCCAGATAGAACAGGTCAAGCAGGAGAGCAAAGACATGGAGGCACAGGCGGCACGGTGGGGGGGAAAGGGGGGTGCAGAAGAGGCCCCCCCCACCCAGCCAGCAGGCAGAAAACACCCTGGGCTGTGTGTTTTGGCCTCGGCCATGGGTGAGGGGCTCTGGTCATGCCAACAGAACCAATCACAATAAGCTCTCATTCTCAAGGTGCTCGTTCCAGGAGCCACTGCCTCTGTGGGACATGAACCCACCTCTCCGAGAAGTGCACCATGAGAGGACTTGCTGGGGGAGGTGGCCAAACGGGGACCTGCAGGCATTTGCATCCACGGCCCCAGCCCCTCTCAAAGGAAAAGAACGGAGCTGCAGGTCCCACCCTCTTCACACAGGCTTGTGCTGTCCAGCTGGCACCAAGCTCACCTGGGTCACCATCCGGCTTCACATCACCTGCCTGGCCCCTTCCCCTGGGCGGCTGAGGTTTCAGCATCCGTGCCCAACTCCTCACTCCTGCTCCCACAGCAGGCATCAGTAATCGAGCAGGAGCTCCTCCTCACCAGGTCCACAGGCCTTTATGCAGGCGTTGCTAGTTGAAACCGAACAGAACAGCTTTCAGGCAGGCTCCCCATCTTCCAGAAGCTAGGAACTATGAGTGAAGCTGCCTGGCCTTTGAGGCCAGCCACCTATTCAAGGGTTTTACAAGCCCTTGGAAGGCTAACACCTGCAGAGCCGGGGGCTGTGGGACTTCTGGCCAAGAGAGGAGCTCCCAAGACGTACAGCCATACGAACCCTGCCCCAGTTCCCCAATCTGACCGGCCTCCCCGCACCTGGATGCTCGCAGGGTGGGTCCTACCGCTGCCCCACACGCAGCTCCAGTCTCCTGTGTCTGCGGGACTCTCAGCAAAGCCTGGTCAGAGAGCGAGAGGGGGCAGCACTTGAACCCCTGCTCCGAACGCGCCTCCTCCGGTCTGTGAGGCACGAGCCGCCCCCACTGCCATTTCGCAGATGAGCAAAATGAGGCACAGGGAGAAGTCGCTCCAGATCAAAGGGTGGGGCCGGGTCTTAAACCCAGAGCCTCCTGGAGGGGGCTAGAGGGTGACAGGGCCTCGAGCTCCCGCTAAGTCCACCCAGCTTCCCCACGGAACTGCTGGTCTCCCCTCCCCACACTCGAAGCAGCTGTGACGAAGCCAGGCCCTACACCTGCCAGATGTGTGACCCGGGAGGCTGCAGGTACAACCCAGGGCTGGGGGTGGAAGTGAGAGCATGAAATAATAGATGCAAAGAGCTCAGAACAGGGCAGGAAACAGCGGGTGCTCCAGGGTCCCGCTGCCACAATCCCTGATGCCCCTGCGGGGATAACAGGCCCCCCTCATCCAGGCTGACTCTCTGCAAACGCTGAGTGTGCAGAACCGGCCTCCGCCCCGGGGTCACCCAAAAAAGTCACCCAGGGGGTGGCTGGACTTACAGGCACTGGTCCCTCTGCTCTGGGAACCTGCGCAGAGAACAGAAGTCTCCGGGGAAGAAACACCGTATTTCCGTCACTCCGGCCAGGGCATCAAGCCTGCTCCCTGGGGGCGGTGGGGAGCGGCTCTGCCATTTTTCTTCGTAACTTCCCCCTCCACAGGCAAAGTAAGGTCACTCTAATTGAACTGAGCGTCCTCTTTCCTTGTGAATAATTTCAAATTAACAGGTGCGTCTGCTTCACTGGAGCTGCTTGACCCTCCTTTTGTCTTCTCCAGAGACAGATGCAGTCGCTTTGAGATGCGTGCACGGGCGTCTCTGATGCTTTCCCAGCCCATCTGACGCTAGTGACAGAGGCAGCTGTCACCAAGGGCCCCTCGTGAGCCAGGCACTGCCGGGATCCCAACAGGCACCGCCTTGCTAAACCCGAACCTCATTCTGTGAAGCAGATGCTAACGTGACCCCCTTGCCGGTGCCTTCAGGGCTGGGCTGGGCTGACAGCCCCACACCCAACCATCTGAGTACCGGGGCCCCAGAATGTCAGGTGGCTTCAAGCCGGGTGCTCGTGTGGAATGGAACCTGTCACCGGGCTGGATCAGGACTTCCTGGAGCATCAGTTGTCACGTGGTCTATGAAGCCAGCACTGCGGCCAGTGGTACCCACCTCCCCGACAGGATGGAGGAAAGTCACAGGACAGTTAGAAGGGACCTGGGCCGGGCACTCGGGGCAGCTCTGGGCACCTTCCATGAAACCACACAAAGACACTCACAGCTGCCCTCTCCTCTGCCACTACCTGAGTGTCAGCACCTGCCTGGGACAGGACCTGCCCTCTAAATTCCCACAGCCGCCCCCGAGGTGCCGCTTTGGTCCCATCAGGCCACAAACCGAGCCAGAGAACAGTCCTGATTCCACGGGTGCCGCCCCCAGCTGCTGGGGGAGCCGGGACGCGATCTCAGAACGCGGATTTCAAAGTCCAAGAAAAATTACAGCGTGGCTTGAAGAGGAAGCCGACTGGGTCAGAAGCGTCCTCAAACTCCCCACCAGACCTGGGAAGAACACACAGGGCCCCGCGTGTGACCCGGAGAAGCTGTCGTCGTCACGGCTGGGGAGGGTTCAGGGCGATGGGACTTGTCACCTTGGCACTGGCCACCGCGTGGCAGGTGTTCCCATTCGGGCAGGTTAAGTAAAGACGCAATTCTTTTGCGTCCAAGTCTACAGCTCCCTGTTCTCAGATGGAGCCAAGACCCTAACCCAACGCAGGGGCTTCTCGGTTCCAAGCCCTGTCCGGCCACTGCCCAGCTGCAAACGGGGAGAGGGCAGAACGCAGCATCCGCTGAGCGGGCACGACTGTCATCGGGTTTTGGGTGCATAATCGGAGTGGTGGCAGCCGGGTTGCTGGAGCTCTTTTTTTGTCCTCTTTCCTTGGCTGGAGAGCTGGGCCAGAGTCCACCTAGCTCCTGCCAGCCCACAGGAGGTTCAGAACAGACGACCCCCCGCCCCAGCGCCCCCCCTCGTGTCTGCTCCGGGCGGAGGGGGCAGCCGGCGCGCTTCCTGGTTAACAAGCAGCCCGTGCAGGCGGCCCTGTCTGGCCTCACGGCCGCACACCAAGGAATTAGGAATTGGCACTGTCTGAAATTTATGAAAATCTAATCTCGTTAGGCCTGCCTGGATGAGACTGGCTGGGGCAGGCCTCATTGTCATTCCGCGAGCCCCAGCCTGCCTGGGGTCCCTGCCACTTCATTTACTGCCCCTCCTCCCCCCGCCAGCCCCCCGCATTTGAATAAGAACCCAGCCTTTTCCCCCTGGAATTTCAAATAAAATCGAACTAGATGTCAGAGGAACAACTCTGCGACGGCTCCCGGTTGCCATTTCAAACACCCCCACGCCACATTTATTTCTTAGGGTGAGGCCAGTTATAAGAAAAAACTAGATCTTTCTCTTAAGGTTTGGGAAGTGGGCAGTGACTGCAGGCCAGCTATTTTCCTCATTTGTAAAGACAGACGGCACCGCTTACCCGGCGCCTACTCTGTGCCAAGCACGCAGCTGATGCCCAAGCCCAGAGCCCTGCGATGCTGTCCACTGCCGTCTGGGGTTGAAGGCAAACCAGTCCTAGGCTGGCTAGATGAGGGGTGAGACCGGGGGACCCCCGGCCCTGCACCAGGGCCCAGGGCTCCCCGCACTGCTGCTCATGGCAGAATTTAGGGCGCAGATTCAGAACACGAGGTTTGGCTCAAGATTCCTGGGTTCGAATCCCGACTTTGCCACTTACATTGTGACCTTAGGGAAATCAGGCCTCTGACTGGCCCTGGGGGATCAGGGGCGTGTACTGGGATGGCCCTCGGCAGGGCAGGGAGGGACCGGACTGAGCCCCTTGTGTGACCTGGCTGAGGAGCCCAAGGTGATACCAGGTGTCAGGCGGTCCTCTAGTCGCCAGGCCTGGCCTCCCACTGCAGCTTGTCCCACGAGACTGTGGCTCCCCGTCTCTCCTACCGCTGGCGGGACTGACGGTCCCTTGGGGGGAGGGGGTGCTGGGGGGCAACCAGGACCACAGAAGACATCCACGCACACAGCTGGCCCTCTGCCTGAGTCACTTCCAGCCTGGCCGCGCAGGCTGGCTGGCTCCCTGCCTCCCTTCCCTCTCCCGGGAAGGACACACACGCCCCTTCCCTGCTAAGCTAGGCCCCCCGCCACCCCCCAGGCTCCCAAGCACGCGGGTGTCGCTCACCAACTCTTACTCATTCATCCACCCCGTGCCGGCGGAGGGCATCTCAGACGGGATGGCAGACTCAGCTCCGTGTCCCCCCGGCCAGAGCCTAACAGAGAAGATGCCACACTACTCCGTCCCGGAGGTGGTGGAAGCATCCAGAAGCCCAGGGGGACCACAAGCAGTCAAGGTGCGCTCATTAGACAATAAATACGGGGCCAGGCTGAGAGGGTCTTGACGATGCATCATTAACCCCGCATGTCCTGCTTGGCTGTGCGACTCCTTGCAACTGGGAAGATGCCTTGTCCTGGATACAGGCCAAAGGCCCACGTCTATGCCCAAAGTGGCAGAAGCCTCACCCTGCACGTCCCAAGGTCATCTTTTGGGAGGTGGCCTCAGAAAGGGCTGCCGCTGGCAATGGGCGAGCCCTGGGTCTGAAAGTGCAACGTGGGAACGGGTGAAATGAACTCCAGGGACAGCAGAGGCCCCGCATAATCATTTTAGAACCTCATGATTAAATGCTCCTTCAATAAGAAAAGACAAAACGGTGCCTTTTATCTTTCTTGCTATTATCCAAATGGAAGGAACTAATGGGATTTTTTTTTCTATTGTCACCGACATTGAACATCTTTAAACACCCACTGTCAGCAAAATATCAATCACCGTTCGAGAGTTATTGGCAGAATGGAGTGAACTCGCGGTGAGAGGGCCGATTCTGTCAATGGCCACGCTGGAGGTGCGATGGAAAGTTATTTAAGATAAATCAGACACGTTGTGTTAATTGAGGAGAGGACGGCTGGGAGAGCGAGTCGTCTGCAGTGCTGTGCCAATGACCATAATCATCCTGGCAGACACCTTGGCTGTACCCACCAAAATCTAAAATGCAGGTGTTCCTTGATGGCCTAGAGATTCAGGATCCGGCTTTGCCACTGCTGTGGCTGGGGTTCGAGTCCTGGCCTGGGAGCTTCTGCATGCCACCAGCATGGCCAAAAAATAAAAATTAATAAAATTGTAACATTCCCCCCAACATACATTCAACTAGGATCCATGAGGATGAGAGTTCGATCTCTGGCCCTGCTCAGTGGGTCAGGGATTCGGCGTTGCCAGGAGCTGTGGTGTGGCTTGGATCCTGTGCTGCTGTGGCTGTGGCACAGGTTGGCAGCTGCAGCTCCGATTCGACCCCTGGCCTGGGAACCTCCATATGCCTCGGTTGTGGCCCTAAAAAGCAAAAAAAAAAAAAACCAAACAAAACAAATCTAAAATGCACACTATCTTGCAACCCAGCAACGCTCCCTTCTAGGACTGTATCCAACACAAAAAAGCACAGAAAGATCCAAGAGCGTGTATTTACTAGGACACCTCTGCAGGGCTCCTTGGAAACGTGAACAACCAGTGTCCGTCTAAATCCCACGCAACAAGTCCCAGTACATCTCAGCAGGAAATCACAACGGGGCCACTAGAAAGACACACACGTCTACAGTGGGGTTTCCCAGCCATGGCCCTGCTGGCGCTTTGAGCTGGATGATCCTCTGCAGTGGGGACAGCACCTGTAGAGTGTTTAGCAGCATCCTTGGCCTCTACCCACGAGATGCCAGCAGTGCCACCACTGCCAAGCTGCGACAACTAAAAACGTCTCCAGATGTTGCTCAGCGTCTCCAGGGGGCAGAACTGCGTGGCTGGGAACCTCTGGTCTACAGGTGTGGTGATGGATGGATGTGTGTAATTACTGCTGGGCAGAAATACTGAAACAGGAACTGTATATATAATAGGGACCCATTTTTACAGCAAAAGCGGGGATAAGAATCAAATGGTTCGTGACGGTTACTTTTGGAGGGAGCAGTCTTTCCTTTTTACTTTCTGCATTTTGACGTTGTTTGCCCTGGAGTTTCCTGGCAGCTCAGTGGGTTAAGGATCTGATGTCACTGCTGTGGTGCCTGAATTCGATCCCTGCCCCCGGAATATATATATATACTTTGTATTTTTCAACTTTAACTTAACCAATCTTAATTAACATACCAAAGGGGCTCGGGCGTGCGTGCATGCGTGTGTGTTTTCCAATGAGGCTGACAATGCGACTGCCCTCGCCACTCGGGGGTCACCGTGTGCTCCTTGGAAACAGCAGATGTTTCTCTCAATTACCGATTTTCGAGAGCCTGGTGTTTCCTAACATGAGCTGGGAGGGCAGCGCCCGGAGAGGGGAGGTGAACGGGGCTCCGCTTCTAAGCCTCTCAGACAAAAAAGCTCAGCTCTGAATCGGCCCACAATGAGGCCGGCATTGAACCTCTTCTCAATACCTCCTCCATCAGCCCCGCCGCGTGCTGCAGGGCCCGGGGTCGGCCGAGACCGGACGGTCGGGAGGGGTCTCGGTGCTGGCTGGGTGTGCTATCCTGGGTCTCACGCAGGGCAGAGGTGGGGCTGTACACCGAGGGCCAAGGCCAGACGTCCGTCTGGAGGCACCGGCGAAGGGGTGAGGGCTGCACCCTTGGGCTCCCGGGAACTGAATCAGATTCTGCAAACAGGAGTTCCCTTCGTGGCTCAGTGGTTAACGAATCCAACTAAGAACCATGAGGTTGCGGGTTCGCTCCCTGGCCTTGCTCAGTGGGTTAAGGATCCGGTGTTGCCGTGAGCTGTGGTGTAGGTTGCAGACGCGGCTCGGATCCCGCGTTGCTGTGGCTGTGGCGAAGGCCGGCGGCTACAGCTCCTGTTAGACTCCTAGCCTGGGAACCTCCATATGCCGCGGGTGCGGCTCTACATAAAGGCAAAAAGACAAAAAAAGAAAAAAAGATTCTGCAAACCCTGGGGCAGGGTGGTCTGATGGTGACAGGCGCTCTGGGGCTAGCCTGCCTGGAGCCAAACCCCAGCTCGACCTGTGGCCAAGCGTGTGACCCTAGGAAGTTTCTTCAAGCTCTGTTCCTCAGTTCCCCCATCAAGGAGGCGGGCACCAGGAGACAAGCGGGGCAGACGTGGAGCCGGGTGAACGCATAGCAGGTGCCTGGTATGCGTCACGTGGCCCATCGGCTGTCGTTCACACCAGCTATGTGCTCGGCCCGACGCCGGCTCTCCTGGGCCCCAGCCTCCCGCTTTCATTGCTAATTGCCTCCTGGTGGCCTGCACGGTCCTCTCAGCCCGGCGGCAGGCTGCCGGCCCCACCAGCAGAACCTCTGCCCAGACCGGTCACCTCCCGGGATGTCCCCTCGCCTCTCCCTCCTGCCAACTCAGCTTCTGACCCCAGTTCCCAGCCCCTGTGGGTACTTCCTTCTCTGGCTTTCTCTGGCGGTTTGAAGTTCTCCCATGTACCCAGCGGTTAACTTTGTAAATACCATACAGCATATCTGCCATGACTTCCAAGAAAATGTATGTGTCATTGCTTAGCCTTCCCTTTGTCTGCATCTTATTGCCACTGCTAGTCTGTCCACTCCATCAGGATGTTGTCTCCTTGTCCCGCAGCTTCCTCACAGCCAGCACAAGATTGGCAAACAGGAGTCCTTCTGCCCAGTCTGTGGTAGAACTCCTGTTCAACCCTCAAAACCCAACTGTCGTTGCCCCAGAGCAACTTTTACATCCTATTATGGCGCCAAGCCCAGCTCCAAAGATGAGGGTATCCCCTTTACCGGACCCTCCCCTGTGTCTGGCCCAGCACTCAGGCAGCAAAGAAACGTGTATTGCTCATACGTGGTCAGCCAAGCAATAGGGAGCCTAGAACCTCGAGAGCAGTGCAGGGGCCCAAGGTGTAGACCTGTATGTGACACACACCTCTCTGGGCATGATTCCCCTCGTTCAGACGCCATGGCCAAATGGTGCCTCGCTCAGAGAACCACTATGAGATTCCATGGAAAAATGGCTCTCACAGTGCCAGGCTCACAGCAAACCCTAAAGCAACAGTTATGATGGGAGCTGGTGCTAATAGGTCAACTTCAAGTTCTCACCTCCTTCCCAATTCCTCCGCTTGGAGCAGAAAGAATGGGTCCCTTGTGTTATGGACGGAATATTTGTTCCCCTCAAGTTAGTATGTTCAAACCCTAAGTGCCCCAAGCATGGCTGTATTTGGAGATGGGTCTCTAATGAAGCAATTACGGATAAATGGTATGCACAGGGTGGGGCCCTGATCCTACAGGTTAGTGTCCTTATAAGCAAAAACACTGGAGAGCTCATTTTCTCTCTCCGCACGCACACCAAGGAAAGGCCATGTGAGGACACAGCAAGAAGGCGGCCATCCACTAGCCAGGAAAAGAGCCCTCACCAGAACCCAGTCTGCCGGCACCTTGAACTTGGACCCGCACACACTTACACACCTTGAATAGGACGGGCTGATATTGAGAAGTAGGCTGCAAGCCAAGGAGGCAGGGAACCCGCCCTGGGGTGGGGGTGGGGGGCGGAGGGAGCACTATGGAAACGCAAGCCCACCCGTGGGGACAGAGGGACAGCCAGCAGCACCGCGGGGCCGGGTGTCCTAGCTGCCATCCTCTCTCAGCAAGAAACTCGACAAAAGCCACAATCGCGCAGCAGCAATGGCCCCCTCGCTCTCTCTCCGCACAAAACGAGCAGCAGCCGGCAAAGGCCGTGTCATCAGGAGCCAGACCGAGTGGCAAGGCGACACGCAGGGTCCCCGGGTGTGTGTGTGGGGGGAGCTTGGCCCAGGAATTCCCTGCCGCCAGTTAATTTACAGGTTTGTGCAGGCGAGGATCCGGGGAAGGCGGCCGGACACGCGGACGGTCGGCCACTGTGTGGACCCTCTGCCTGGGGAAGGAACCAAGGCTGGGAGAAGCCTCGGCATGGAAATGACGTCACCCCTGCAGGACCCCCCCCCCAAAACTGATGGGGGCCCTAACATGTGTATCTGACTCTCTCGAGAGCCTCGGAGTCCAGGTCTCTCTGAGGGCGTCTGTGTGTCTGTCTCCCATCTTTGCACACATATGTCCTTCTCTCTCAGGCTGTCTGTCTTTCTGGGTGTCGTGTGTATATGTGTGTGTGTGTGTGTGTGTGTGTGTGTGTGTGTGTTTGTCTGTCTGTCCAGACTCTTCCTTTCCTCCTTCCTTTTCAGGCAACAGGCAAAGTAAATTCCCAGAGGGCAGTTACAAGCCTCCCAGACCAGACGCCAGACGCCTCTCCCAGACCCCACTCCACGGGTGAGGCTATTCCAGCCCCTGGTATCATTTCCTTTTGAACATCTTCCAGCAGCACAAAATCCCCAACAGCGTCAAGGCCCAGGTTCTGCTCCCTGAGGGAAGCAGAAGCTCGGGGGGCGGACGCGGCAGCGCGGCGGGAGGCAGGCGGTCCGGCTCTGCGTTCGTTCGAGTCCAGATGCCGCCACTTCCTGCGTGTGTATGACCTTGGGCGGTGACCTGGCCCCCTGGCCTTTGTTTCCCCCTCGCAAAGCCCGGATCCATAACTGAAGCACCTCCCAGGATTACCGAGGGTTAACCGAGCAGGCAGAAGCGCACTGGCTCTCCCAACACGAGCAGTACACAGCAAGTGCCTAATAAATGCATGAGATCATGAGACTTGAAAGCAGGCGACCCCACCTGACCAGGCATGAGGGACACAAGGGCGTCTATGCACAGTCGTCAATATTCCAGAGTGGGGGTGCTGAGCAGGTACTTTCAATTTAAAGGGTAACAACTGGGAGGAAAAGAAAAGGATGGAGAAACAGACAAGTTCTCAGGGCACAGACCCACCCACATGGGAGCACCAGGCGCAGGTGCTTGAAGGGGTGGCCGGCGGGGCTCCTCTTCCCGCCCTTGCAGCTCATCGGACGCAGATCCAGTCTACACTGTGCTCAGGATGGAACCCACCGCCTACACGGGGAGCCGGAAGGGTCTTCCCAGGCCGAGGCCGGGCACACTTAGGGGTCCCCCCTCAAGAGCAAAAGGTGTGCCTGCGTGTGCTCCCTCACCTCCCTGCTTCCTCCGATGCACTGATGCCCCCGCCGGTCTCTTCTGCACCCCTCAGCCAGAGCAATTTTTAAGAAACACCAATCGGATCCCTGACTTATACGCTCAGATTCAAGCCGGGCGGGGCCCGCTCAGCCTCATTTCTGCACCCGTCGTCGCCTTCGCAAGCTCATCACACTCCAGCCACGCTGGCCTTTTCCCCTGTTCCAACCCCAGGACCTTTGCACGTGCCGTCTTGTCATGCGACCTTTCGTGTTACCACCTCAGGGAGGCCTTCTGGTCGCCCCATGTCAAAGGCACTCACTCTCACCGAGCTGTGAATGTCCCAATGGCCTGTCGAGGCCACGAGGGGCAACGTGGTGTACAGACAGGAGGCTGGACTCTCTGCTCTGTCCTATGACTCTGCGCCTGCTTCTTCATCGGCACCCCGGGGCAAAGGAGCGCCCCCTCGCCAGCCTGCTTGAGGCTTATAACGTACCCAGAGGGTGCCTGGCACAGGAGAGAGCAGCCTCAGTGTGCACGGCTCAGAATAATGACTTCTTTACTGAGTCACCTGCCAGTCTATTGCTGATTTCACCTCAGCAGCAAGAAAGCTGCATGCAAAGGCCCCTGTTTATCTTGCTCTCGCTGAAGTCTTGGTGGTTAAAACCGTGATTGGCACAATCCGCTGCCTCAATTAATATCTGAAGGGAGAAGGAATTCACAGCCAAGGTCCACTCTCCGGGACTTCCACCTCCCCCGAGAGGCCGGAGGATGGATGCGTGGGATGAAAAGTGGGAGGGCTTTCACAAAACTAAATATGCCACCACCAGACGACCCAGCAATTACACTCCCGGGCTCTTAGCCCAGAGAAATGAAAACTTATGTTCACACAAAAACCCGTGCATGAACGTTCGCAGCGGCTTTAAGTGTGACAGCCCCAAACTGGAAGCGGCCCAGAGGCTCTGCAGCAGGTGGAGCGGTCAAAATAACCGGGCCGCTCTGTGGCCCGGAGCGCGACGGAGAGGAAAAGAGACACCGACACGCACACGGCGACCTGGGTGGGTCCTCGGAGTTAGGCCAAGTGAAGAAGAGTCAATATCAGAAGGTCACAGACAGTACGATTCCACGCATGTAACAGCCTCAAAATGACAAAATCAGAGACGAACAGATTCCCGGTTGCCAGTGGCGCATGTGATAAAACGCACAGAACCAAGCACACAGGCAGGCACACACCAGTGCACGCGCACTTACACGCGCACTCAATTGGGTGCGGGAATCCGGGAAACGGGGATAAGGTCAGCGGATTGTACTGAATGGCAATATCCGGCTGGGGTACCTGCGGAAGGCGGGGCTACAGGGGAGGCGGGGCTACAGGGGAGGCGGGGCTACGGGGGGATGCCTGTAAGAGCTCGCGCTGCCTTATTTCTTACAACCTTCAACCGTCGCAACATAAAAAGTCGAAAAAGAGATCCCGCTGTGGTGCAACCGGATCGATGCCATCTCTGCAGCACCAGGACGTAGGTTCAATCCCGGCCTGGTACGGTGGATTAAAGGATCTGGGCCACGGCTGCGGCATGGGTGACAACTGTGGCTTGGATCTGATCCCTGGCCTGGAAACTCCATATGCCACGGGAAGGCGGAAAAGAAAAAAAGAAAAGTGAGTGGGGCGCAGCAGGGGCGGGGGGGGGGGGCTGTGTCCCCTGAGGCCCTCCATGACCCTGGCAGAGGGCAATGCCAGCTGCTTCAAGCAACTCCCCGGGGGCATACACAGTCCAGGCCTGCTGCCGGGAGGGTGGCTTACTGGAGGGGGGGTGGGGGGGTGGCAAGAGCAAAGACAGAAGCCTCGTCCCCCCTCCGGGCCTCCCCGTCTCCCGTTCACAGCACCTGCCATCTGGCTGCTGCAGCCAGCCAAATGAAACCATCTCTCGGCTGTCATCTTTCCACACGCAGGTCTGGCTCCCAGGTTTGAGGATGAAATCCTAAACATGCCATTTAAAATGTAGAAACGAAGACGGAAGATTTTAAGGAAACTGTAAGCCTTGTGTCTCCCACCCCACAAAGAGCCAAGCACCCCCACACACTTCTTTCCCAAAGGACCGGAGAGCAGCCTGGGCTCCTTCACACCACTGTGTCCCCAGTCCACCCCCAAGGTGCCCAATACAGGAGGTGAAAGGTCATGCCTCCCCAAGGTCAGAATCCCCGTCAAGTACGGATGTATTGCCTATGATAAGCTGACTGCAAACTCTGCCGCCAGGCGCCACCTCGGGCTCAGAAGAGTCAGGAGCTGCAGGCATCTCTGAACCGCACGAGCATCCTGGAAGCCACCTGAGTGTCCTTTTGTACACCGCTTACCTGTCTTCTCAGCAAACCCGTAGTGAGTGCTGGCCCCTCTGCACCTGGGGGTCCCGGTCAGCCCTGTGCTAGCTCAGGAGAAGGGACGTCTGTCCCCACAGGGCTCCAGTCCACTGCGGAGGGTCTGAGGCTGAGCCAGAAATATGCAAATGAGCACCACTCATTCTGGGTGGTTGGACCAGAACGCGGGAGGGGGGACGGGCGGAGTGGCCGGAGGGGGGGTGGCTCCTCGGATGGGGAGTCAGGGACTGTCTCCGAGGAGGTGGCCTTCAAGCCGAGACCTGAAAGAGGAGGAAAGGTGGGGCGAGAACACTCGGCTGGATGGAGTGCCAGGTACAACTGCCCCGAGGCAGGAATGTCTGTCCCCGGCAAGGACAGGAAGGAAGACCCAGGCCTCTGGGGGGACACGGAGCAAGGGTATGCGGCGGAGACAGCTGCCTGGGGGCCTGGCAAACTACCCAGACTCCCCGGGGGCACCCGTGTGAGCACAGGCAGCAGAGAAGGTCTGAGCGTGAAGGCGATTCACTCTGCAGCGTGACTTTCCGAACAAGGCCACGCGCGCGGACTGCTGTGCAAACTCCTTCAGTGCTGCCGGCCGCCTGCGTCCAGGACCGAGCTGGCATCTCCGGGGGGGTGCGGGGGCCTGCAGGATCTGGTTCGTTCACAATTGCCCTGCTGTGGCTTAACGCGTCTGGCTCAGGGCTGCATTTCTTCGGTGGAGCCCTGCTGAGGTTACACTCGGGTCCCGGAGGGAAAGCCAAGGCCAGAGCTGGATATTGAAATAATTATGGGGAAGGGGAGAGGCGACGGGCGGGGGAGCGGATACCCCCGGACCCTTGGAGTGACTCGGGCTGTGAATGAGGCTGGAACGAAAACCAGCCTATGAGACACGGGGTCTCGGCGGCGGGGGCAGGGGAGCAGCAGCCTGGAAACCCCCAACGCGGGTCAGAGACAAAAAGCGTGGGCCAGAGGGGACCTGAGCATTGCTGGAGGTCACGGAGCTAGCGAGCTGGCGCCAGGCCCCCAGCCCCGTGGAGAGGGGCCGCCCACACGGGCACACCCGACCAGGGTCCCCACGACGCGCCCCCCCTGGGAGAACAAGGGCCATGACCCTGCCTGTCTTTTCCAGGTGGTGGGGAGCCTGGCTCCGGGTCACCGAAAGCCCGGGGAAGCCTGGCTGGATGAGTAAACGGTGGGCGTGACTTCTGCCCCAGACACACCCGTGGGGGGGCGTTGGCCCCGGGGCCTTGGCTGGGCCTCCCAAAAAGCATTAAGCGCAGCCTATCACTTAAGACTCCCAACCGGCCACCGCGGGGAGTCCTGTCGACACCTAAGCTGACCACGAAGAGACTGCCAGCCTGCCTGCACTGGCCGCCGCCCCAGATGCAGGCCCTTAGGATCAAGGCCATGGCTCTTCCTGCGGACGATCCTGGTCATCAGGGGACATCTGGCAATGCCTCCAGACATTGTGTTTGCCCCCACTGGAAGGGGTACTGCCCGTACCCAGTGGGTGAAGGGGCCGGGGTGCTACCAGGCACAGGACAGCCCCCCTGGACGGACTTGTCCTGCTCAAATGCATGGAGGTTGAGAAACTTCGGCTTAAAGGCGACAATAGGCAACATCCAGTGTGCAGGGCCTGCTGCGCCAACGCGCGTCAGGCAACGAGAGTGCTCTTAGGCCTCCTCGTGGAGACGGCGGCAAGGACTTAAGACACACGGCTGCTTTAAGGAGTGACAACAATCCACTCTAAAAAAACGTGACCTGAAAGCAGACAAACGAGGGCAAGGCACGTGCCGCCTTCCCGCCTGGACTGTGAACTGCGAACGGCCCGCTGGAGCCGCGGCGGCTCCCTGGTCTCAGATGCGTGGCCCACGCCAGGCACACAGCAGGTGCTCCATACGTGCTTGTGAAATGAGTAAGTGACCAAGAGGGAGGGAGCGCAGCTGCTGCCGGCACGAAAGCAGTTTACAGGCCCTTCTCTGGAGGAAGGAGAAAGAACGGACGGGTGGGGGCCCACATCAGCGATAAAGGGGATTTCTGGAACAGGCTGTCAATCTGTAGAAAACCAGGGTCGGTGACAACTTCTCCTTTCTGGGTGTTACGCAATCAGCAGGCAGACTCTGAGAGCCCTTTTACCCAAACTCAGAGAGACCACAAGCTTAGGGGCCTCAGTCAGTCTTTTTCTTTCTCTTTTTCTTTTTCTCTTTTCTTTCTTTCTCTATTTTTTCTTTCTTTTCTCTCTCTCTTCCTTCTTTTTTTCTCTTTGCTTTTTAGGGCTGCACTTGCAGCATATGGAAGTTCCCAGGCTAGAAGTCGAACCCAAGCTGCAGCTGCCAGCCTACGCTACAGCCACAGAAATGCCAGATCCCAGCCATGTGTCTGTGACCTACACCACAGCTCACGGCAACGCCGGATCCTTCACCCACTGAACGAGGCCAGGGATCAACCCTCGTCCTCATGGGTGCTAGTTGGGTTTGTTACTGCTGAGCCACGACGGGAACTCCTCTTCAGGCAGTCTTTACAGAGAGCTTTGATGTCCTGGGTGCCCGGGGAGTGGGTTCCAGATGGGAGGCGGGGCCCTCTGACTGGCTGGGGGCTCCCATGGCCATCTCCCGCTGGTTCTCCAGGTCTTGGAGCCCCCACTCATCCACCCCAGGTTCTACTGACAAGGGTGAGGCTGTGTCCGGGCCCATGGCAAAGTGTGCTGTGATCGACTAGTGATGTCTGCCCCTGGAGCCAGCAGGACAGACAAGAGATGTGTGCATTTCTGACTTCTGGTGGTTACCACGAATCCCACCTCCCCGGGACGCACCATGCCCTACAAACCAGCTGCCCACCTGAGACCCAAACTCCAGCACAGGCCCCCTTCCTGCCAGGGCAACAAGGCGCAGGCCTTGATCCAGCAATTCACAGGTGAGCTCGAGAGAGAAGCTACCTGGGTTTTCTCTTGCTGAGAAAGACACTCAGGCACCTGCACCAGAGCGGCCCTGGCAATGAGAAGGGATGGGGTCCTCCTAGACCTTGCATGTTTCAGAACACAATCTGTATTCTGAGACAACCACAGGCTCACATGCTGTAGAGGCGGATCCGGACACCCTTCGCCCAGGCGCCCCCGGCGGCAGCAGCTGGTGCGCCTGCATCACCTATGGCTCTCCCAGGTGAACTGGAAACTCGGGGACTTTTCGGTCCATCCTCGCTTTGCAGACAAGGGGACTGAAACCTCATCTCTTCCCCCTCCAGGTGCCACAGCCAGCAGACCCCCGCGCCCTCCCCAGCTCCTCGCCCTGAGATTCTCTGCCCCCAGCTTCCCGCCGCTGGCGGGGTCTCACCCCTCAGGCCCCAGCACGTGTGTCACCCCCGGAGGCCTTCTCGACTCAGGTCCAGCGCAACCACCGCAGGCCCGGTCACAGGCCCCGTCTGACCTCCCCTTGGCATCACCAGCATCTGAAACTACTTCCGCTCCGGACCGCTGCCTGAGCTCCGTGAGGCCGGGACCGACGCTTTCAGCCACCGCCGTCCACCTCCAGCCCCCTCGGTGGCACCTGGCAGGAGCTCAGGCTCAACCGTCTGACGGATGCACACCACGGCCGCTCCCCCAACGCTGGGCCACCCTCTCCCCTGCCACCTGCTGTGTGCACCCAGACACCTGGAGGGGCTGAGCTGGGGGTCACAGTACATCGACAGCTGTGGTTGGGGTTCAGAACAACCCGGGCGCTTTCTGGACTCAGAAAGCCCAGCTCCACCACCAATTCGCCACGTGACCCTGGACAAGCTGTTTCTCTCTGAGCCTCAGGAACAGACACCCAAGTCCCCCCTGCAAACCTAAGCGTGAACTGCCCCCTGACAGAGGCCCGGGTTCTGGGTCTTCCTGGAGCATCAGAGGAGCCAGCTGCCCACCCTGGGGGGTCCCCCGGGATCAGCCTCCAACTGCCCCTCCTGACAAAGAGGTGCCAGCCGGGATAGGGACGCACGGCCGACAGCCCACACTGAGAGGGTGGGGCGCGGCTACTCTGACCGGGCCTGGGACCCCCCAATTCTCCATTGAAAAAACCTTGCAAAGCACCCACTGCCCACGAGTCCGCATTCCCAGTTGCCAGCAGACACCAAGTTCTCCTGGAGGAAGAAAAGTTCAATTGATGAGCTATAAATATTTCTGCTAAATGCTGCCAGGGAGCTGGGCTTTCTGGATGAGCAGGCCCCACTGAAAAGGAAGGCGGTCACCAGATTTATTTCGAATTATGAAAATAGATGCTGTCTCCCCGCCACATCTGTTTTGCCTGACAAATATGCAGCAATTCGCCTCCTGAATAAGGCAGCACACCCAGGCTGTCTTGAAACTGCAGCTTTCCCGACTCTTCAGAGAAGGGGAGAAAAAAAAAAAAAAAGCCAGGCCTCCCATATTTGAGACTCAGACACGAGACTTTTTTCAATCTTGCCTCTCAAGCTGCAGGCTCTTGGGGCGTCGGTGCCACATACATCCTTAAACTCAGCTTCCAAAGCTCCCGTCGCCCCTGTGTGAACCGAAGCTGCTTGTAAGAGGGCACGGGGATTCCTGCTGCTCTTGAAAAGGAAAAAGGAGACCGGGAGACATATGATCAAGTGCAGAAACACACACACACACACACCCAAAAAGTCCCCCCAAACTCAAGCCAAGAGTGCATTTTTGATGTGCTGGAAAAGGCCAATTTTTGGAGGGAACACTCATACTGGTGGTATTCGTTTTTCTCTGCCACGCTGGCTCGGTGACTGGGTTAATACCATCCTTTTCCTTTAATTACTCCAAGACAGACCCAATTACAGCGCAGACACGCCTGCCAGCCTGAGGAGCTGATATTTAATAGCCCATCCGTCTTAAGGACCAATCTGCTTGGGAGCCTAGGGAGGAAGTGGGGCCAGGAGTGCGTCTGCCCGCAGTACGAAGTTGGTGACGCTGTTCCGGGTCGCTCTCTTTTATTTTTCCAAAAGGCCCCGACCCTCCGCCTACTTCATTTGGGACTTTTCTCCTTCAAGACGGATGTGCCAGGATAACGCGGGAAAACCTCGATTGCCCGTCTAACTCAGAATCTTGCAGCACCGTCACACATCAGCCCGTGCAGACGTTCAGGCTAAGACGACGGAGAGGACCAGGCTGGGGACCCCACGCGGTCCTCTTCTCCTTCGGCCCCGCAGCCCGCACACAGCCAGCAATAAACCAGTGCCGGGCACGATGCAGGTGGCGGTGTCACAGGCCACTCCTGCCTATGGGTTCTGTCTGTTTGGGGGGAGAAATAAAAGGATCAGGTCAAGAAGCCCGGGGTGTTTGCAGCACTTTTCTCTCCCGTCTCCTGCAGATGAAACGTTCAGTCCCCCACCCACCCCGCAGGGAGGTGGAGAGACGCTGGACGGGCTGGTCCTGGCAGAGATGAGGTGCAGTTTAGGGACGGATCGCAGGAGGCACCTGGCGAGCCGGCCATCACCCCACCTTTCGTGGCCCCACACCATGTAACACGCTAGGGCAGACTGACGGCTGCAGGGTGGAGGGTGGAAATTCACCAGCTGCCACAAGGCCAGGTCAACAGCAATAACAACAGTTTTCGCGGGGAGGGGTGGTGGGGAGTCGTGAGGTTTGGTCGGGGGGCGGGGGCGGGGCCAGCGGGGTGGGGCGGCCGTGTCTCAGCCTGCAGCCCCGGTCCTGCTTCCTTCCTCATCTTATCCTCATCTTATCGTGCAGCTGGCCTGCAGCTCAGCTCAGTTTCCTAACCCCAGGGCCTTGCGCTCAACTCGAATCGGGAGGGGGAGTCTCAGAACCGCTCCCCCCCCCCCCCCCCCCCCCCCCCCCCCCCCGCTCTGCCTCACACCGCAGGGTCAGGAAACTGCCCCAAGTGCCTGCTTTCCCGCTGCTGGCAGGACAACACCTATTTGCGGGTTCGAGTCCTGCAAGGACGGCCATGGGTGTCTGGGGGCCAGAGACCCTCCAACCTCATGGCTTTGCCCCCTTTCACTGAGGCAACAGTCCCCCGGTTGCTATGGCAACGAGGTTAATGAATGCATCTATTTCAAATAACTGAGACCTCGGACCCCATATTCAAGTCGCCCCGCTATTTCCATCCTTCCAAAGCTAACCTCTGGTGTCTTGTTTTATTCGCCTAGGTGTGCCACCAAAAACAAAAAGAGCAAAAAAAAAGAATGTGAAGGAGTGATAAGCAGTGCGTGGGGGAAGCTGTGGGGCGAGGAGGGGCGGGGTCTCTGCCCATCCTTCAGAGAGAAGAAAACCTGGATGTCACTTTCTCTCTTTTTTTGGTGACGGTATAAAATTAGCACAGTCAAGTAAGTGTGTGATAAACACAAAGACGCTGCCAGAAGGCGAAGTGCCTTAATTTAAGGGAGGGAAGATGGCTGGAGAAGGTGCTGGGGGGGGCGGTCAGATGGCGGTGGGAGGGTGGCGCCGGCAAGCCCTCCCGCCCAGTGTCCCGTCACCAGAGGGAAAAGCCATTTCCCCGCGAATGCACATCTGCAGGGCGTCTAGACAGTCATAAAGAGGACAATTAAAGAAAGAGAAAAGCTGCAAGCCACAGTCACCCCTCACTCCTCCTCGCCAGGGCACCCGGCTGCAGCTCGCTCACTGCCCAAACAGGCGAAAAATTATGAAAACAAGAAAAGCCAGGGTGGGCGAGAGGGGGAGGCCGGGGTGGGTGGGGGAGTCTGGACCAAAAACAGTTTATGAGCAAGTGTTTTGAAATTCTGCTTTAAATAAGCCGGTAAATGAATTCAACCTTGTCAGATCTTTCTCCCTCACGCAGACCAAATATCCCGCTGGCGGGCTGTCTAGACACAGATAACAAAAGACTTTTTACAGCGCCCAGAGATGCGCTGACAAAGTAGCCATTTAAAGATGCAGTACCGCTTTCTCCGTCTAAAACGATTTGTCAGATGGACTTCAATGAAAATGCTAAGTTAACGGTCTGCTCCGGGGTCTGCCAGTGGACGGGGTGGGAAGGTGGGGGGATGCGGGCTGCCCCCGGAGAAACACAACACGTATCATCTCTGATTGGGCCGCCCTCCAGGTCGCTCGGAAAATTGGACTGTACGTGGCCGCCCAGCAAATAATCCCCGCTCTCGTTCTGAGGAGCCGGCTGCTAAAATGCTGCGGGGACACCCAGGCAGGTTCTGGGCGGCAGCCGTGCACCTAAAGGGGTGGCAGAAAGGGTTAAATTTCAGTGCAGGGCGGGGGTGCAAGGAGGCTCTGTCTCCACCTGCCTCTGGGGGCGCCAAGCACAGGTGGGAGCAGGAATCTGGGTCGCCCCCAACGCTGCACCTGCGGGGGTGGCCGTTGTCCTGCGGGTTGCCCTTCTCACAGAGTTGCCCCCAAATGTCCTCCTTCCCAGGCAAGGGTGGTGTCAGGGGTGCGCTGGCCTCAGGGGTGTACCCCAACACCCCCCCTCCCCCGTACTGGGGGATGCACATCTCCTCTCCCAGGCCGGGCGAGACAGGGGTCCGGCCTCAGGGCCCCAGCCCAGGGTGCCCAGACACAGTGGGTCCCCGACAGGGGGTCTCGGGTCTCTTCCACTCAGATCTGCCAACCTCTCGAGGATGGCCTGGCACCCAGGGGTGCCCAATGAGGGGTCACTTTTTCCACCGACACCACCTGCCTTCTGCCGGGGCGCTGGCCCAACACCTCGGGCGGCTCTGCGTGGCCACCCCTTGTCGGGGGCAGCTCGGATTTCTGCCCTGCTTCCCCCCACTCCTGCCCCCGTCTCGAAGGTGTAGAGTCCAGACTCTGGAGCCACACAGACACAGACGCGACCCCAGCCCCACCGCTTCCAGGCTACGTGGCCCCGGGCAGGATGCCCTGTGAGTCTCTGTTTCCCCAGCTGTGAACCGGGGTCCTAGCCACCTGCCCTGAAGAGCTGTGGTGAGGACTAACGCCCCTCGCTGGCCCTGCGGGCCCCTCGCCCCCGGGTTCGAGTCTCGCCGCCGTCCCCCTGAAGCGGGTACCAGCCTCGCTCACACTGGGGGAGGAGGAGGTGAGAACGCACAGGCGTGGAGGCTGGACACGGTCACACAGTCCACAGACACAACGCTGCCAGGATCGGGAGTCCCACTGACTAAAGCCGTCTACACCCGTCCACTGGGCGGTCGGCGTGCCGATGACATGGCCCTCAGAGGCCTCCCTGCTGGTCCTCACAGGCACCCCGAGCCGCTCAAATAACCGGGGGGGGGGGGGCTGATGATGGGCTACGTCAGCGGCCTGATGACTCAGACGCTCACCCCTCCTTCTGTTTTCAGGTTCCAGACTCATTTGTAATAACTGCTTTTAAGAGGCTGCTTCTAATCTCTGCTGCTCCCACAGCAAGCAGCCCACGGGCTCCGCCGTCTGTGGGCAGAACCTCTGGTTTCACCCAGACACACGGATGTGGAGGTTCTGGAAGTTGTCCACCGCCTCGGGAGGACGCGACACCGGGCTTTAGAGCAGCGTCCTCTTTGGTCAAGGGATCTGGCGGGAGCCCAAGGCCTCCCGCACTGGGGGCAGGGCCCGGGCTCTGGGAGGATGGGGAGGCCAGCTGGGCGAGCACTGCCACCCAACAGCTGGACCCCAAGGCCAAGGCTTGAGGGCGGGCTGGCGGCCTGCCCAGGTGACCCAGCCAGGACTAGAAAGAACCCAGGTGCTTCCTCCTACACACACCTGCCACCACGCTGGTAACCACGTCAGACATTACTAATCAATGAGTGCACTTCCTCTGAGCCCAGCTGAGGCCTCAGGGAGCTTCCCGTCCCCAGTGTCCCAGAAGGTCTCTGTCCATCAAGCAAGTGACAACACTTTCTGCCAACGCTTCTCCATCGTCGTGGGGAACCTCCGACCCAAGAGGCAATGACAAAATACTGGGAGGAAGCGGACGTCCTGCAGGATAGGATCAGGGCAGCTGGGAGAACGACGGATGGCCCGGGCCCCAGGGACCACCACGAAGGTCCAGGCACTCACCCTCACCCCGCACCTTCACGCACACCGAGCCCCTCCTCTGCCTGCCTCTCTCCATCCTGTCCGGCTCTCCGAACTTCACTGCACGCCCACAGGGCTGCCCAGACGGCAAGCGGCTCTCTCCTCTTACGGAAGAAAGTGCCCAGGGACGGAAACCAAGCCCCCCGCATCAGGCTCGGGGATGACCTCTGACCCTGACCGCCTGTGTCTCTCTGTCCTGCCCTCATCTGTGAGACCCTGAGGTCAGGCTGGGTGGTCCAGGTCCTTCTGTAACTTGTCTTCATCCCAACCTTGACCCCACCCTCCCCTGACCCCAGACCGTGCAGAACTGCCCCTCACTGTTCCCCCGAAGCCCATTCCCCACTCCACAGTTGGAGGTGGGTGTCCACTGTTACTCGTCCCCAGCTCTAAACCCCTGCAGGGCTCCCCAGTACCCCAGCTCCAAACTCTTTTGCAACCTGGTGGGATCAGACCCCATCCTCTCAGCTCCAGCGGTCCCCTCCTCAGCCATCAGCTCCAGCTGCCCTGCCTGGTGGCTCTGAAGGTCCCAAAGGCCCCGTACACCTTCTCCATCCTCAGCAGCAAATGTGCGCCCTGCTTCTTCCGGAGGCTGCGCCCACAGGCCCGGCCGCCGAGTGCACGCGTGATGAGCCCCGCCAAGCCGCTCTGATTCCAGGGGCTTCTCCCAGCACAGTGGAGCTGGGAGGGGCCTTCCGGGGGGGGAACAGACCATTCAGAATGGGCTCCATCAGCCAGCCATGAGTCCCGGGCAGAGCTGAGCCCCGCCGGCCTGACCCCCATCCTGGCACGTCCCCCCACCTCCCAGCTCCACCCTCCACTTGCAGGTGTTTCTCTTCCTAGCTGGAAGCCGGCCAGCCCCGTGGGGGTCTCTGTGGGCTCTGAAGGCAGTAGGCGAGGGGGCTCCGTCCCCAGACTGGACAATGACACGACCACCAACTCAAGAAGCAGGGCACACGCTACCAGGCGGGGAACGTGGACCGTCTCACGAAATCCCCGCGAGGAACCGCTGCACGTCCCCATGTCGCAGATGAGGCGACCGAGGCTCTAAAAGGTCACAGACCTTCCAGTCAAGAACCAGGAACCAGAGCTTCAGACTGGAGAGTCTGCGTGGCCAGTGCCAGCTCCCCCGAGCTTCCTGCCGCCAACGCCACAGGACAGGTGGCTTTGGGGTCACGCCTTAGGATGTTTCGGGCTGCCTCACCCTTGACGAGGCACCCAGACGGCGTGAGCAGGTGGGGGCCGGCAACGTGGCACGGCTGCAGCCCTTCCCATGGGGATCCGTGGGCCTGGGCGCCACCTCTGCCCTTGGGTTCTGGCTGGCGGCCTGGCCCAGACCTCCTGGCATGGGCTGCGGGGGCTGATTTTGACGGCGTCCACTGGGCAGCTCCGGGCGCACAGGCCCAAACAGGCAGAGCTCCGATGGGCTTCTCAGCGCATCTCCGCGGGCAGCTGCCTTCATCGTTAGAAATCGGTGCATGTTTTGCCAGCAGGCTGGTCACTGGCCGAGACGGGGGAGACAATGCGCTGTCTCCTTTGAAAGGGGGGTGGCTTCACCCACCCACATGCCCTTTCTTCTTTGGGGGAAGGTTTCTTCCAGCCTCAGCCCAAACCCCACCCTCTGGGGCCCCTCCCCAACCCCTGACCTTCCGGAACAAAAGGGACCATAAGCGTCTAGATGGCCCGTCTGAACGTGAGAGAAGGGGGCATTGTATGACCGGGCCGGAGGCCTGGCCTTCCGGCTGGAAAGGTCGGGGCGCGGGGGCGCCGGGATGGGGGTGGTGGAGGCTGACACCTCTCGGGTCCCAGGCCCTGCCCGTCCCTCCTGGGAGGGGGCCGTGGCCGGAGCCCCGCCGGGAGCATCCAGCCTGGGTGGCTGCCAAGGCTGGGCACGCCATCGCCAAATGAAACCCGGTGTCTCTGGGCTCTCTGGGACACCTCGTCTGCAAAAAAAGGCCCAGATCAGATCTGCATTTTTTTCACACTATGCTTTACCAGCCAAGACCTTTGATTTAACACACGTCTGATGCAGGAGCTCGGTGTATGAAACGGATACAGGAGCCGGGCTGCCCGGCCGACGCGAGCCCCTGGAGGTGAGAGGCTGCATGGCCCTGTGGCGGCTGGGGTCCAGGGGGCGCTCGCTACGTGCTGGGCACTGGCCCTGCCTCTCCAACGGGTGTTGGGCCATCTGAGAGAAGTGGAGGGACAGGCTGCTGTCCGGGCAGCCAGGACGAGCAGGAAGTCCCCAGGCGAGCCTCAGGCCCCCATTCCAGGGAGGGGACAAGGCAGGGACCACCAGGGCGGAGGAGGGGGACACATCTCCCTCCGCCTCCCGAAAACTGCCGGCAGGGTGGGTAGCACCCACCTCTGCAAGCCCTTTATCAGCCTTCCAGGCAGAGGCCTGGGAACAGGCCTGCAAATAAACTAATCCCCACGTGATGGGACCGCAGGCATTTCGACTTTTGTCTTGGTCATTTATCGAATTCTTGGAATTTTTCTTAAATAAGGAGCACATATCAGTTTTAACTATCAGAAAAGCCAGGCGATTTTCACTGTGAAATTGCCGTTATCTCTTTAGGGCTGTTAACGCGTGAGGCTACGGGTGTTCAGAGGCAGAGGCCGAGAAACAGGCACCGAGGTTACTCCTGCGAGTCCACGGCTGGGCATCTGTCCCGAGGAAAGCTCCGAGAGAGGGCAAGGGCTTCAGGGCCAGCCCGGGACCCCCAGGACCCTGGGGGCGGCCCTGGACATCAGCGCTGGTACCCCAGCTAGAAAGAATCCAGGACCTGGGGTTCTCGAACCCGAATCTCCTGAAGGAAAACTGATAAAAATGCTAGTTCCTGGCCTGCCCTGGGTTTCTGGACAAGTGCCCGGGGGGAAAGTCGAGAATTTTCTCTTTTTTCAGTTCCAGATCCAAGTTAAGAATCAATGCACATGATAAAATGGGATCCAGCAGTACCACGGGGAAGCCTGGTTGACAAAGCCGATGGAAAAGCAGAGGAAACAGAGAAAGATGCTCCCAGCCCCCCGGCCCCTTTCCTGTCGAACCTCAGAAAGTGTGTTACACATTCACTGGTTTTCATATTTCCTATCGGCCACACTCAAGTGTGTCTGCCTTTCTCATGGCTGTGACTTTCCCAAACCTTAGGCCCAACACACATACTAGGTGCTCAGTAAATGTGCTGGATGAATTCCCGAAGAAGGGATGAAACACGGAGGCAAACTACTAGGAAACACTCGGAAAAGACAAAGGTTTTGGGGCAGCCACGAGGAGGGAGCTCGGAAGGGAGGGGGCGGGCTCAGCAAGGCCAAGGTCCCTGCCCTGCCGCACAGTTGGGCCACCAAGGGTCTCTGGGGCCGCTGCAGCGACGGTGAAGGAGGAGCCACGCAGACCAGGCTGGCAGCCACGGGGCAGGGTCCGGAGGCCCGTTGGGACAGCAGCCTGCATTCCCCTGAGGGTGGGGTCGGGGACAACCCTATCCCCAAAGAAGTCACACTTCCGTTGTGTAACATTAACTAAGCCCGAGTGGAGACGGGCCGAGGCAGGAACAAACTGCATGAGGCTGCAGGGCGGCTGGGTCAGGTCCCCGCCTCCTGGTCTAGGTTTTGTCCGTGACGCACGCACATGGCTTGGGGGACTCCTCGCGGGTGCCCACAGCCTCAGCTCCGATGCCACTCTCGCCGCCTGGCCTCGGACAACTGAGTCTCCACTTTCTCATCTGGGGAATGGGGCGAACAGAGCCCACGGCGTGACTGAGAGGGTGGGGACCTGTCATCTCACGGGGAAACCTCTCCCTGGGCAGAACTCCTACTCATACCTCAAGGTCCTGGCTAACTTTTCCCACCGGAGCCAAGGGCTTCCCCGCCACGCTCCCCTCCCTTCTCACAGGCAGGCCCTGGGGCTGGCGTGGCCCCTTCTGCCTCAATACCGGCCAGATCTTAACCACAGACGTGGCTGCATCTGCGGGGCGTCTATGAGGCGTCCGTCCCTCAGCTAAGCTCGTCTTACGTTCTGTCACCACGACGCCGCGAAGTGGATGACGCACACAATCCGCACGTCGCAGATGAGGAAACAGAGGGTGGACAGCAGAGGCAACCCGAGGAGGACGCTTTCCTAAGCTGTGGGGGTCGGCCCTTCAGGGCAGGCCACGTGCACCCCCAGAATCACAGGGTGCCCAGGGGAGAGGAGGTCCCTCCTCCGCCCCTGCAGAGAAACCCAATGTCCTCCCTCCCAGCCCGTGGAGGAGGAACTTCTCAAGGGCAGAGGCCGCCACGTGGAGGGGCTGGCACCGCGGGCTTGGCACCGAAGGTAGGGCGGCCTGCAGAAGCTGGAGAGGAAAGCCAGGGCGAACGCTGGGCGGCCGTCGCTCCCAGTACCGACTGGCAAGGGCTGTAAGTGACCCTCGGCCAAGCCCTTAGCTCACACAGATAAGTTAGTGGCCCCGGGTCCTTGACGGCTGGGGTTCGAGTCCCGGCCCCGCGACTCACCAGCCACGAGTGCTAAGTCCAGCGCCCTCTCAAGCTTAGTGTGTCTGCGTCTGTACAAGGGGTCCCGCCAGGGGTGCTGGGAGAATCCCCATCACAGGGAGGGACCTGGGACCTGGGACACGTCCTTAGGGACACAGCAGGCCTGCCTAAGTGCCGTGACTCTCGGGCCATCTCCTGGCTTTCACACCTGGTCAACTGTTGACTTAAGTCTCTGCTGTGGGCTGAGGTCTCGGGGGAAGTGGTCAAACCCTAAATCCACCCGGAATCAACCAGGCGGAATCAGAGCACAAAGAGCCGGTGCAAAGGCTAGACAGGCCCCGAAGCCGCGGAACCACGATGGCCACACTCATCTGTGAGCCGACGGGGGCCTCGCCCCTGCATTCCCGCCCAGGGGCCAGGACCTGCGTGTCTGCCGCCGGCCGCGCCGGCCGCACGGCCAAGATCTTTCACATTCCAGCCAAGTTGCAATGTCTCTGTGGGCTGCAATAAAAATTCCTAGACAGGTAGTCAGGTGGGAGGCAGGCCCTGGATGAGGGATGAGCGAGAGGGCTGGGGAGTCAGCGCTGCGTGCTCTCGGCTGCCCCATGAGGAAAGCTGGTGGGTGGGGCAGCCGCCTTTCTGCCCTTTCCTCTGGACTCAGGCCCAGGATCTGGGACCTGGGGTCCAGGTGGGGGTGGGGGGGTTTCTCAGAGTCAGGGGCTCAGGAAGAAGCGTGGCTCCCCTCCGCCAGACCAGCCTCAAGGCAGGGCCTCAGCGGGGCCCTCAGGGCAGCTTTGACACCACTAAGAGGCTCGATCTGGCCGCACTGGGGCGGGCGTCTTCAAACAGCGCCCTCCACCGTCCATCACGTGTAAACTGTTTTGAAAAGAGTAGAAATAAGCACAGCTCTGCCAAACTCCAAGCCAGACAAGCTGCTGAACTTCCCCCCAAACTGGGCCGTGTCCCAGCAGTGACCAGGTGATGGTGGGGACAACGTGGCCCCGGGGGGCAGCGTCCAGCAGACGGCCGCAGGTGCCCATGAGGAGCCCAGGCGCCCCCTTGAGACGGGGCTGGAGCCAGGACGCCCCTGGCCCTGAGCTTTTCTTGCTTCCCACAGTGCCTCCCTCCCCTAGAGCCAAAAAGGTGCCTTCAGGAGGCGACATACTAAATCACAGACCTATTCTGCAAAACACCAAATCACTCCAGGCACCGGAGGGCAATTAAATTAAGCAGATTCTTCCAGTTACAAAGAAAGAACATAGAAATCTTGATTAAAACACACAGAGATCCAGAAGACACACAGCTGTGCCGGGGCAGGTCCGGACACCGCGGCCCCAGCGCCCTCCCTGCAAACACCGGGGAGGCCGGGCCGTGAGATCCGGGGCTCAGTGAGTTGGCTCCTCCTAGAGGCACTGCCCGAGGGCAAAGCTGGAGACCTCACCTGCCAGGAGCTGCAGTCTGGGTCTGGGGAAGGAGAGGAGTCCCCCGCTCCATCCCGCCCATGAACTTTCCCCTGGGGACCCTGCCTAGGACCTGAGCCCCTGACCTTGACCTCATTAGCGCTGAGTTGATCCCCGACCTTCAAACGGCCGGGTGACCTTCGAGGGCAAAAAGCAGAGTGTTTGCATTCTGTGAGAGGCTCTGTGAGCCTGGAACTGCTGGTTAAAGACCCGCGAGGACTCTGCTTGGGACGCGCATCCTACAAACGGCATCACTTCACCAGCCTTCCTGACTCCCAAATCCTCCATCAGAAGAACTTAATTTCCTCAATATTTTTATAAAAAACCACAAGTCAGTCTCTTCTTACTCAGCCTTGTTTTAAACAACACTCATGAAATCAGCGACGTGCTCTGCTTGTTCCGTTCGTCCTATTTTACGTTCAACATACATTCACGGAAGAAGATAACTATTAAACTCGAAACTCCTGTCCACACGCCATCAAGCATTTTCTCCTGGGCTGCCCGTCTGCTCTGGGCCCATCGCTTTTCCCAAACTTCCAAGATCACGTAGTAATGACCCACGCAGCGTCGAGAGGTTCCAGGTCCAGCTCAGTCAACTATCACCATGTGCCCTTGGGCGGGGGGCTTCTGTCCCTGGGGCCTCAGTCAGCCCATCTGAAAACCAGGGGCAGTAACGGCAGCTCCCCGCAAAGCCAATGCAGCACGGAGCCTGACGCAGGGTCAGTGCCTGACGGTAAAAAGCTGTCGTGAACTATGTGTTGTCACACACAGCCCCGCCACCACCAAAGTCTTACCCACATCCTCATTTTATTAATGAAGAACTGGGGCCTGGGCGCCACAGAGCTGATAAGTGACGGAGCCATGATTCTGAGCCGGAACCCTGACTCTGAAGCCTCTCGGCGGTCACCCTTTTCCTCTTGAGGGAGTCCAAGTGCTAGGGACCCCCATCCGCCAGCTCCGCCCTCTCTATGAGGCCTGCCCCACCCCCACGGCACACGGCTCCATCCGAGGTCCAAGCCGGCAGCCGGCAGGAACTCGGCCTCGGTGCTCCCCGCTTCTGAGCACCCGCCTCCCCCAGACATGACTCATACCTGTCTGGGGTCACCCGCAGCCTCATTCCCTGCGCAGGAATGCAGGCCAGGTGAGGCAGCAGGCGGGCTGGCATCAGCGGCTGATGGGGCCGTGCCAGGTACGGCCTGCTGAGTTTCCAAAGCCTCTGCCATCACCTGAGTCCCCGGGCTGGGGCCGGACGATGCCCATGTCCCGAGGACCCATTTATGGGACTTGGATTCAGATGATAAAACCTCTTCCCCGCGGAGGTGCCTAGAATTCCACCTGCAGACAGTCACTCCTCTCAGCCCACGTGGCCCTTCTATGGGGTTTTTTGCCCCATTTGAAATTGCAGCCCCGTGGCACACCCACCCCATGCAATGCTGCTCAGAAAGACCACGGAATCTCTCCTGAGATGCACAACGCAGGTGGATCTCAAAGTCAGGAGGCCGAGTGGAAGAGGCCAAACAGAAAGAATGAACACACGGTGTGATCCCATCTATGCAAAATTCTACACTCGGAAGATTTCAACTCTTGGCACTGAATCTGCAGTGACTGCCTCCGGGGGGGCAGGTGCGGGCTGGGGAGGGGCAGGGGACTTGTGGGGAGACGGAAGGTCCTTCTTCTCGATCTGGACAGTTGTCACAGACACTTGCCAAAACCCATCACAGCGTACACTGACGTCTGCACACTTTCCGTCTATAAATGACACCTCGACGAGCACATCAGGGCAGGAGAAATGCAGGTTCCAAGAGGAAGCTTCACGAATGGAAGGGAGGAGAAGGGACAGCTGCTGAGGTCTGACCGGGTCTTGGCCGTGTCGCCCTTTTCCCAAGAGCCCTGGGCTTTGTTCAGCCCATTTTACAGAGAATAGAATTAAGGGGGGGGGGAGATGGCAGGGTGAGGGGTGTCAGCAGGGCTCATGGGGGCATCAGCGATGAGAAAATCTCGGGTCCGGAACATTCTGCCCTCAACTGCAAGCCCACCCATGTCCTTCTCCCGCCTCTGTGAAACAACCCCTCAAAAAGCCATCTGAGCCGCCCACCCCCAGTGAAGCAGAAAGCCACACGTGCTAGCAAGAAGGCAAAGGCAGGGGCGGCTCCACCTGAAGGCCAGGTTCAAGGCCAGGTTCCAGGCCCTGTCCGGCAGCCACAGGGAGCCCAAGAGGAAGCCAGGACACCAGGTACCCATCCTGACCCAGGTGAGACCCCGGGCCCCTACCGTTCCCTGAACTAAAGACAGAAACGCGCAGGTCCCGGGCCACCCCCACCCTCCAAGCAGCTGGCAGAGGCCTCAGGGGTCGCTCGGCTGTTCCAAGCACCTGGCCTGGAACGACGGGACAGGCGCTAGAAGACGAGGCGGCCGCCTGGGCTCTCAGTCCCCGTGGTGCTGCTGCCCGACCCACGCGGAGTCCCGCCCGCACGCTGGCTTACGATGATGGCACTGCTAGCAGCGGGGCTCCGACGGGCGACAGAAGAGCTTCGGGCTGAAAACTGACCTACGATCGCTCCTTTCCCTCGCCTGGACCTCAACACACCCGTCGGCAGGCACGGGGCCGGGCCAGCCCAGTGCGGCTTAACCCCAGCTGCACCCCGAACTCCCTGGGGAGTTTAAGAAGCCGGGTCCCCGTCTCCTCCCCAGTTATCGGCCTGGGGCGAGGCTGAGGGTCAGGCTGCAGACCCCCGCCGGCGCCCAGGCTCAGCAGCACGGACAAGGGCTGAGGTTAGAAGGAGGCCGGGGTGGTGGCCCTAAGTCCTCGTGCTCTCTCCGCCCCCCCAAGCCCCCTCTCGGGGAGCCCAGGCCCTGCCCAGCACCCCAGGGTGAAAATGACGCTTTTCTCCCTGCAGCTGCAACCTGACATGCGACAGATTTCTGCCCTCCGGCCTGAGCCCCGGATCGGATCGCTGCTGGTGACCATTCTAAGCAGGGAGTGTGTGGAGGAGGGGACGAAGGAATGGGACACAGGCCCAGCTGCAAAAGCCACAGGGCAAGGGTGGAGAGGCCACGCCCCTACACGGGTGACAGGTGCTCCCAAATCTGAGGGGATCTCAGGCAAAGCACTGACTGTGGAGCCCTACAGCCCAAGTTCAAATCCGGCTCTGCTCCCGGCTGGCCATCTCCGCGCCCTGGCCTGTGCCTTAGCCCCGCCTCCTCCTGTGCCCAGGGGGTGGCCAGAGGGTGTGCAAGGCGCGCAGTGAGCATCTGAGACTGCTGGGGTTCGAAAAGCCGCAACGCCACTACGGCAATCACCAAGAAAAGGGTCAGAGGTGCTGGAATGCTGGCCGCCCAGCCTCTCTCTTTTCTTGCTCTTCTCCCCAAACCCCACCCCCACTCACCCGAGTCTATTCCAGGAGGGGATCCAAGGCCCATTCTCACTAGCGTGTAAAAGAATGCCACAATGCGCATTCAGGGTAAGAAGGAGACTTCTGCAACATCTGAGGCAGTGAACCTGACCTTTAAGAAAGACACATGAAGTCCAGTCGGGGGGCCGGGGGCTGAGAGTGACACGAGCAGGGGTCTTCCTCCAGATCTCACCACGAACAAGGACTGGGACGGACACAGACTGGACGCTGAAGGCGGGTCCAGGTCACTCCAAGGTGGGAGTAGCACAGCCTTAGAAATCATAGCAGGGACAGTCCCCGACTTGTCAGGCAGCCCCAGGGCCTCCACGGGAGGTGAAGAGCAGACGCGGAGTCTTGGCGGCTGTATGCTGAAACACTTCCTCCCCTTCCAGGAGTGTCTGTCGCTCTCCCAGGCTGGGATCGACTAGCAATGTCTGCCACAGGCAGCAAGGTGGGTGCTGGGTCGAATGCCACGCGCTCATTCCTGGTCCACACCTAACTCGAGTTCTTGGAGCTGGGGATCCAAATACCCAAGCCAGGACCTCAGTCAGTGATGCGGTGGAGAGCATACAGCGGGGCAAGTGGTGCAGACGGAGAATCAACCACAGAAGGCGGCTTCGCAGGAGAAATGGCCACAGGAGGACACGTTCCTCAACTAAAGAGAAGCAACCTCTGAAGAACGCACTTGCAGGCAGGACTGAGATTTATGTGGACAACTAGAAGCGGGACTCACAATTACAGCTCTGGTCCACGGAGTAGGGACTCTAATGACTCTCTAGATGGGAGGATGGTGACAATTTTATTTAGGGCCAAAGTAACTCATACAACTGGACAAAATTAGCAGCTCCACATGTAAGCCCATACAAGCCGCAGATTAACGCAACGACTTGACAACGGCAAACATCAAATCACTGTCACTGTTAGAGAAGTGGGAGGGGACGGGAGTGACCCCTGACCCCGGAGCCCGGGTACTGACACTGCCCCACGGTAGCCCCAGCCCTTTCAGAAAGGCAACGTTCTCTGCATTTGTGGCTTCTGGCTGGACACCCTGCCCCGGGTCTGATGGGGGTGTTCCTGCCCGTCCGCCCGCTCGGAGATCGGGCTCCATCAACACGGAGGGATAACCCGAGACAGCTCAGGACCAGCACCAGCAGCAAACCCAGAAGCGTTCGAAGGGCTGGCCGGCATTATTCAATCGGTGATACTCACCCACGTAATCGACGTCCTTTCCATCATCTCAGCACCCCCACCTCCTTCTCCCATACCACAAACAGACGAGGAAGAAAACCCTGACGGCGAGCCCCCCCAACCCGGTCCGACGTCTGTGAACCCCCCCCCCCCCGGCGGCTCGGCTCAGCCCGTGTGAATCACTCCTGGCTCACCGAGACGACGGCGCTGCTCCGAACCGTCGGAATGATAACGGGGCGGCACAGACACCAATGGATGAATCATGCCTTCCATAAGCCCAAACCTTCGGCTTTTACAGACACCAATTACGAAGCAGAAAGAAAAGAACAAAGGTATTACTCAGGCTGTTTGCGCAAAGTTGATTCATAGGTTTACAGAACTGCTCCCGACTGAACTGCTTTCAGGAAGGCAGTCAGACCTGTGCCCGGCCACGGCACCTCAGCCTGCGACTTGGGAATCCGGAAAATGGGGCAGGGGCAGACGCCGCATTCTTGCTGGATGGACCTTCCCCGCCCCCTGCACTTTCTCCTTTCTTTGGGAGGGTTATTTCAGACCCCGCTGAAGCCCCTAAAAGGTGAATCCACGTGAGCGACACCAAAGAAGTAAGCACGTTCACATTCAGTTTGACTAAAGGTCTTGGTATTCACGTCTATGTTTTTATTTCTTAAAGTGTAGCGCCCGGACGAGCGCACACAGTCTCCCTTCTGTGAGCAGGACTTTGAAACACATTACCTACCTAGCCCGACTGAACTCTCACGCCGCCTCCCAACCGCCTGCCACCGCAGACATAGCAGATCAAAGCCATCCTACCTGCCATAAAACTCGGGCTGATGTCGAAAGTGCGTTGGCTGCGGCCATGTGCAGGTTCCGAGCTTCCCCGGTGCAAGTGTGGCTCTGGGAGGGGTCACCCCACCGGGCTTGGACCGAGGCGTCGGAATCTCACGGGGCAGCTCTGGCACCGTCTGGAAGCCACCCTGTCAGGGATCCTGACCCTGGTGGGCAAAGTAACACGGGCAAGAACAAAGCCGAGCTCGCACCTGGCTCACGCCCTTGGGCAGCGGCCCCGCTCCAGCAGTGTCTGGACTGTCACGGGAAAGACAGGTGGTGGGGCCATCTTCCGGAATCTATTGCGGACAGTTGCGACCACATACCCAAGACCATCGGGGCTAAAAAAGTCTCCTTTGGGGAAAGGCATTCTGCTTGGCCCAAAATGTGCAGGAAAACTGACTCGGCTCCACACTCCTACAGCTTCCGAGCACAGAGCCTAGAACCCTGATTTCACCTCCCTCGGGGAGCCCAGGGCAGCGCAGGGAGAAGGCTCAGGCTCAAAGCTGGGTGCACCTGTGGGGAGGTGGGTGTCTCTGCTGTGACCTCCGGTGGAGAGACCTCAGAGAAGTCCCCCAGCCTTGGGTGGGACGCACAGATCTTAAAATACTCTGCATACTTTACGTTATAAAATATGCGTGTATATTTGTTTGTACCCAGGGATATGCGGTTTTATATATGAAAGCACATATTTTTGTTTTCATAACCACTGACACTCAGACAGACCCCTGGCTGGACGTGTGACCTTGGTCCCGACCTGCAAAGCCAGGGGTGGACGCAGGAGCTCCCGCAAAACGCAGGGACCAGCAGCGAGTCTCCCATCCCGAAAGCCTGATGTGACCAGCACATGATTTGCCGTCAGTGCGATGATCACAGGTGACAGATCAAGTGCCAGCAGCTCACAGAGCCTCACCGCACGCTCCCGAGCAGCCAGGGGAAACCAAGGAACGCCCCAAACTCACTCTTTCACCAACCCTTTCACTGTTTATCCAACATCTGCTCTGGGCCCAGACCACGCAGAAGCTATATCAATTTCTCCAGACTTTCTCGAAGGTAAGTTGGTGTCTCGAGAACCCACGTGGCTGCTCAGTGCTTTTAAGTTGTACAGGTCCAGCTCCGGATCTGTCCAGCCCGGGAGAGCTGGGGAGGCGTTTCTGGAGAGCTAAAACTTTGAAGAGCTGGCTCGCGAAGGCCAGAAGCAAACTTTATCCAACATTCATATCCCAGGGCCACTGGGATTTTACACTTGTTACCAAATCACTAAAACTTTCTTTTCTGCCAGGAGAGTGATTTCCCAAGCCCACCGATACAATGATAGACAACTGTAGGTCACAACCACAGTTCAAGTACATCCGAAGGGAAAGGAAACCAGACCCCACAGGTCTCAATGCTCCCAACACCCCAGCAGATTCTCTGCAGGGGCAATTCGAAGCCCGGTGACCCACCGCTTCTCCCTCCCACCCCCAGCCCCGATGGAAACCAAATACACGATGAGACTCGGCGGGAACACCAGGAAGGTCCCATCGCCACCTGGCACCCGGCAAGGTGAGGCAGAGTAGCTGCCTAACTGCTTGCAACCTGCGGCTATCATCCTCACATCCGAGCAAAGGCCAGCTCCACCAGGGGCGACACACGGACAGAGCAACCGAAAAACACTCCACGTCTGAGCAAGTGTGGGCAGCCAAGAATCGCCCTGGAAATCCTCCTTCTGGGGGTGTGGCCAGGCCCCGTTGTCATTTCCAAGCTCAGCACAGAAGTGACGCTGAGACCCCACCCTCCCTGGACAACCGCCGTGGAGGCGGGGCTTGCGTCTGCATGAGGTCCTGCACCTGCCACCACCGCCGCCCGCACGCCAAGTGGGGCCCGGACGTTTCCAGAAGAGGTGGTGGGAAGGAGGCCGAGGCACAGCTCCCTGCCCCCAACAGAGGGGGCACGTCTTTGGAGCCTTTGAGATAATCCACCGTGCCTCGGGGGCTGCGCACCGCTGCGCAACTGTCTCGACAGCCTAGGAAGCGAGCGCGCATCTCCGCCCCGCTCAGGGAGGGGCGGGTGGAGGCCGGGGAGGAGCCCTGAGTGCGGGGCTTCCCAAGGCCATATCCGGACCGTGTCCGGTCCTGCCTGGAATCTTCCCGGGGCCCGCCTGCCCTGCCTGCTTCCGTCCCTCCTCGCACACGAGGTACCATCCTGGCTGGGGACATCACCACCCAACGGACACCGTCCCCGATCTCTAAGTGCTTGGTGACCAGAGGGAGGATCTTGTCTGGGCCCCTCGCGGAACGGCAGCTCGCAGAGGGCAGGTTTACCTGTGCTGTTGCCCGCCCCCAGATGCTCTGCTGCGCCGGGGACAGCACGGACGGTGACGAGGAAGCACCGAGTCACTGAGCCCCACAGGGCGCCCTGTCGGCGTTCGTTCCCCATAAAGCCCTAATTTTCATCATCTCGTCCTGGCCAGAAGCTGGGCAGCACACAGAGCCCGGATGGCCCTCAGTCACAGGAAAGTTAACCGATGGGGTCCCTCCGGGAACAGCCGTGGGCCACCTAGCAGGCCCCTGCCACAGCATCTGGTGGTGGCGGCTGGAGGCTGCAGAAAGGAGCTGGAGAGAGACGGCCTGACGGGGGACCCGTGTCTGGGGGAGACCTTTCCAATGAAAGGCAGCCAGGGTGCCTTCGGAGTGGAAAGGACCTGACTGCGTACTGAGATTTGTGGGTGCTCTTCCTTAATAAAGGAGGGGGGGGTCGGTGTGTGTCACGAGGAAGGAATCACAGGAGCAGGGGCTCCGGGGTCGGGAGCTGAGGTTTAAATCCCAGGTCCCGGCTGTGTGACCCGGAGCAAGTGTCTTACCCTCTCTGAGCCCGTTTGGCATCGGCAAACTGGTGAGAGCAACAGCACCTCGGAGTTGTTTTGAAGATTGAGAAAAATGCGTCACTAGTACCTGGCACATAATAAGCTCTCCATATCCAACTAGGAAAGGGAGTGGAAACAAAAATCCATCAGTCACCCTGGAAACAGAAGACAGAAACTGTGCTGTGGCTCTTGGAAAGCCTAGGGCTGCCCCAAACCCTTCTCGGCCCATCCCGGGGTGGCTCCGCTCCCAGCCTGGTGACAGACACCCCCACCACCCTTGACAAGGCCCTGGCAAGACCCCCGGGGTGTCATGGTTTGGCTTTTGTGTGCCACCCGAAGGCAGGTGAGGCTGATGTCACTCCACAGAGGACGCTGCCCACCTGGGAGGGGGAAGGGCTGGAGACCCAGGGGCTCAGAGGTGGCGAGGTGAAACCCAGCAGGAAGAAAAAGACCTGGGCCTTCTTCTGACAGTGCACCCCACCCCCCACCCCTTACACTCGCTGGTTAAAATGGAGATGAATTTACAAAATGGGAGCCTCGAACCGTTTGGAGTTTCTGGGCTTCATGCTCTGGACCGTCTCAGGCTCTGGGGAATGGACCCAGGGTGGCCTCTGGTGTCGGGCTGGTGCTCACTCCCTGGGCTCTGCTTTGGGCGTCCCCGCCCTCGGCGCCCAGCCGCTGTCCTCCAAGGTGGCTCGGGACGCCTGGAAGCCCAGCGTCTGGGGCCTCCTGGGCCGAGGGTGGACGTGCTGGGGGTCTGCCAGCCAGAGACAAGGCAGCTCACGCCAATTCGCAATTACCTCCACTTTCAAGGTCATGGTCCCCACACGGGCCTGTTCCTTGCAACATTCCCAGCCAGTTCTGCCCAGCCCCGGGAGGGGGGACCCTCTTCTGAAGGCCTTCTCAACAGGCAGAGTGCCACTGTGACCACGAGGGGACAGGACACGTGGCTTGTTGGGCCAAGGCCACCCCACTGTCACCACCGACCCCCATGAACACAGAGCCCTGTGGCCACCAGGCCACGCTCCCCCAGCCTCGGGACGCGCTCGGGCAGCGGGGTACATTCTCCAAGCTCCTCGGGCCCACAAAGAGGAGGGGGCGTGCAGCTCACCCCGTGCCCCCCCTTAACCAAGTGTACACACGCGCACTCACATGCACGCACACGACACCTTTTAAAATGCCCAGAGCAGGTCCTCAGCCTCGATCGCCCCCTCAACACGTGGGCCATACAGAAGCCCACGGTCTCCAAAAATCCTTCTCTTTGGCCAGGACCCCAGATGCCAGGCTGCCTGCAAATCTGTCCTTGGATGATAACAGCCGAAGAGGAAAGGCCATGCGCCCCTCTGGTTTGGGGCTCACCAGGAGGTACCCTCCTCGCCAGCGTCTTCTTACGGCTTAACAACTGACCCAAACCGAAACGTTTAAAAACCCTAGGCCTGAGCTAGACAAGATGAGGTGGGGCAGGTACGGGGAGTCAGGGGTCTGGGCACAGCCGAGCTCTGCAGTTACGGGGGGGCCTGAGGACAAGCAGCCCCACTCCGACCTCCCTGCCAGTCTCTTCCGCGGGTAGCCTCACTCGGCTCTTTTCTTTTGAAGGGAGAGCGCACACATTTGCACAACTTACAGGCAAGAAAGTATATGTGTGTACACTGTTTCCCTTTTTATTTTTTTTGCATGCCCAGAAGAAGCTGTAACCCTTCAAAAACCCCAAGACAAGCGGGCAGAAAAGGCAGAAAGGAGTGCAGCTGAGAGCTGAGTGTGTGTCCGTGTGTGTGTCTGCACGCGGACGGGCGTGTGTGCACAAAAGCCATTCTGTTACTCTGCGTCTTCACAAACGCTAAGCTCACCCCTGACCCGGGGGCACGGCAGGCGGTGTAACCGGCTTAACCCAGACCTCCTGGGAAGCCGTGACCAACCGCCTGACGTGAGAGGCAGTCAAAAGTCAGCCTCTTACTGCTCCTCAACCTACAACCCAGACAGTAAGAAAACATGTGGGTTAAAAGTCCCAGCCAGCCGAGGGGGCCCACGGGGGAAGAGCTGGCGTGGCTGGACCGCCACCCTTTAACGGAAACCTGCAGTATCAGCGTTCACCAGAGTCCGAGTCTTTCCTCCTAAATAAGCACAAATCCGAGACAACACCCGGAAATTTCATCCAGGGGAGCCCCAGTCTGCCCTGCATGGCGCACAGTGAGCGCTCACTAAAGGCGGAGTGGGTGAGTGGCAGGGGTCAGCTCGGCCTTTACAGGGGCTGATTTCCGAAGGGAACCATGGATCTGCTTCTGGCCACTGCGACCTGCCCTCCCGCCCCCAAGCCCCTGCGGGCAAACCAGGAACTGATGGTGCGCGGCTCGGAGGGCACCGGGCGAAGCCTGGGCCGTGGTTGTTACCAGGCAGTGGGGGGAGCGGCCCTGCTCCCGACATCTGGAGGGTAGAGGCCAGATGCTGCCAGAGCCGGCGCACCACACACCTCCTCTCCCTCCCAACAAGGAATCCTCGGGCCCAGACGGCCCAGTGCCGAGGGTGAGACAGCCTGGATTCCAGCATAACACGTGAATAGCACACGTGCCAGGCAAACCACCAGAGAATTGGGTGTCCTCGGAGTTTCAGGAGAGAGCCGAGTCTCCAGTGCTCGGGGCTATTTGTTTGGAATTGGTCAGAGAAGAGGACTCAGAAGTTCAATGACTCTGATTGTGTTGAAACAACAACAAAGCCAACACCCACTGTAGATAATGCCTGCAGAGACGAAGGGCATGGCCAAGACAGGGGCCACCTCCCAGGTCCCTCCAGACATGCTGCCACAAGAGCCAACAGCTGTCTGGCCCTACAATTCAGTCTGTCCTGAAAGCACAATTAGCATCCCCCCCCCACCCCCCTGAAAGTCTCAGGCAGAAGCTGGAGGAGAAAGCCAGGGGGTGATTTCTAGGAGACACGGTGGAACTGCAAAGAGGTCAGAGAATGCCAAGAAAAACGCGAATGCGTGCCAGGAGGAATCCTTTCCTCAAAAGTTGCCACACGGAACTCCCCTGCTGTCACCTCTGGTGGGCTGTCACTTGAGCTGGCTGTTTTCAATTCCCAGACCCCTGGCTCTGTTACAGAACGACGTATTTTCCTGTGGGGTGTGCTCTGGGAACGGTGAATTCCCATCAGACAGCAGCCCTCACCTCTCTCGGAAAAGATGGGGCCCCTGGAGGGTCCAGGCAGTGTCTTGTCAAAGTCAAGACCATCCAAGGTATCTGGCTTCCTCAAAGCAGACCCAGTTCCCACCATTCCAGGTGCAAAGGAGATGCTGATTTCCTCTAGCCCCCAAGTTCAAAGTGAACCTACTCTGGGGCCGCATTCACTCCATGAGAAAACAAACCCTGGGTCTGGGTCCAGCATGCGCTGGGGACCTGGGGCAAAGCTTTCCGTTGCCACCTCCTCTTCCTTCTAAATCGAGGGCATGATCGCGTAAGTTGGCCCAGGCTTCACTCGGGTCTGAAGTTTGGGGCCAGGGAAGACCACATCAGGAAGCCGGCACTAATCGAGGGGAGGGGGTTTCTGGCACTTGAAACCTCCAGCCAGACTTTGGAGGGCAGAGGTCCCATCTGGAAAGAGGGTAAGTTTTTTTGTTGTTAATTTCACCCATCCCGGACTCCTTTTTCAGAAGAGGAAACTGAGGCTGGGGGCCTTAAGGGAACTACCAGGGGTAATCTCTTCTCTTCTAGAACGGGAGCCACCTGACTCTGCCCTGCCACCCTGGCTCCAAATCCAGTGTTTCACTTGAACCCCCACCTGGAACCCTAATTCAGATCATGGGGAATGCACAGTGGCCGCTGCCCATGTGTCTCCTTCCTTCGATTTCTCCTTCCTTCCTATCCTTTTGTATAAAGCCAAGCCAAGCCTTTAATAAGGCTTCCTCAGTGGACTGTTTCCGGGAAATCTGATTAGCACTTTCAACAAACTGTTACATTATACCTGCGTCTTAAAGGCCGCTTCCCTCCCTGCCCTGGGCTTTCTTCCAGGAAGTAGGGGCTGTGTGTAAAAAATACACAGAGCGCAGTGACTAATGGGCCACCTCAGGGCCAGCCGGAGCAGGCCAGGGTTCCAGGCGCTAACCCCCAGGGTCCCACTCGGAGGCCATGTGTGGGAAGCTCACCAGTCAAAACAGGCAACGGACTTAACGGCACCTCGGTGCCCGCCAAAACACTGTCAGGGCTCGTTAGCCCAAGAAGGCACAGAAGTGAGGATGATTTTTTTTTCAAAAGTCCTGACCACAAAGGAAGAAGAGAGCATAAAGTCCAATAAGTTACACAGAACGGCAAGGACCCTTCAGGTGGGGCAGCTTGTCAGCGGGGGAGACGTATGGCAACCGAGCGTACCTGAGTCCCGACCCATTCAGCACCAGCGAGACTCTCCAAACAAGTGCGAACACATTTTAATAAAACCCTCGTGCTTTTCATTAGCCTCCTGAGTTCACAAAGGGCCTTTGGGAAGCAATCTGGTTTAATGCAACTCAGTTCTGCAAACGCTGGCTCTGAGCAGGTTCTCTGGGCATCTCGCTGGCCTGGCTCAGGGCAGCTGGGTGGTGGTGGCGGGCGGGCGGGCGGGGGAGGGTGGGACAAGGACGACCAGGCTTCAATTCCAGGACAAGCGGGAGTGGAGACAGGCAGATGGAGGTCCCCACCACCTAAGCCAGCCAGCCTGCCCCAGCAGGGCCGGTCGCGGGTTATTTTTACCTCTTGCTCCTCACTGTACAGGCTCAGGGGCCGAAAACTGTGGCAGCCGCCTGCGGAAACTGGCTTATGAGTCACCCAGTGACTGCCCTCGCTTGGTGGCGGCTGCCTCTGGACTCCTGGTCCAGATGGAAGGGAGTGGGGGGGGCGCCTTGCAGGAAAGGGCTGTGTGCACCCCCGCCTGAGGTGCTTAGGGGCGAGGATGGGGAAAATGAAGCTCAGAGAGGCCAAAGGTTCCCAAAAGGATGGGCTGGGAGAGGAGGTAAAGGCTAGAAGGCAGACTCCCACCCGGGGGGAGGGGGGGGGTGACAGTCAATTCCCCACCCAACCTGGGTGGGCTACCTATGAAGGAAGTGGAGGCTTATCTGCCTACGGGGGAGTCGGTGCCCAGCTTAAAACGCTCCCCTCCCCACCCCTGGTCTGCCTCCCCCTTTCGGAGCAAGGCAGTCCCAAATACAGACAGCCCCAAACTTTGACTCATTTGTAACCACTGTCCCAGCCAGACTGAGCCAAGCTGTCCAGACAGAGGCTATTTATAGGTGCGTCGGGGACACAGACACTCACACAATGACACACACTCAGGATCCACGTTCGGCCAGAGCCGCCAGCCCTGAGCCCTAGATTCAGACACCTAGGCACAAACGGCCCCCAGCCCCCCGGAGAGGTGCACCCAGGCCGGGACACAGAAAGACCCAGAGATCCAACAAGACTTGGGAACACAGACTCCTGGGGCAGACCGCGAGCCAGACACACAGACACACAGAGAGGGACGCCCAGACCCAGACACACTGATACGCACACTCCACAGACGCACGGAAACCCACTCACACAGACCCACAGCGCCACGCACACTCCAGACACACACCCGGAGCCCCAGACACCGCGCAGGCCAGACAGTGTCTCACACACCCGACACCCCCCCTGCCCCCAAGCCAAAGTTGATGAAGAGCCGGCCTAATTGCTCCATCGCGACTGCCCCTTAGGGAAATAAAATGGAAACTCTTCATGGATCCACCCGCCCCAGCCCTCCCGCGCTGGGAGCCCCGCCGGCCTCCCTTCCGCCCGGCCCCGGGTCCGAGTCCCGGCGGGCGGGGCGCAGACTGCGGGGGCCGTGCCAGGCTCGCAGCGCCGCGGGACAAAGCCGGGCCGGCGGCCAGCTGCCGAGAGCCGGGAGGGCGCGCCCGGGGCGCGGCGGGCGCAGCCGGGGCGCAGGGCGCACGGCCCGAGGGGGCGCGCACGGCCCAAGTCCCCGCCCGCATTTGCGCCTCGACTCAGCGTCCGAGCCCGTAGGGGCCTCGGGGGAGGGGGGCGCGGGGTCACTCACTGATCTCCATGCTCTGGAACAAAGAGCGTTTGCAGTTGCACGTGCAGGAGACATTGGGCTGCCCGGCGGCGGCGGCGGCGGTGCTGTTGACCCCCATTAAGCGGTGCATGGACGGCGCGGCGGCGCGGCGCGGAGCGCTAGGGGCTCGGGGGCGGCCGGGGGGGGCTCCGGCCCGCGCCCGGCGCTCTGGCCCCGCATGCAGGAGGCGCGCGGCGGGGAAGGCGCGCCCCGGCTCGCCGGGCTCGGGGCGCCGCCAAGTTCCCGGGGCGCCTCGGGACTCAGTGCTAGGGGCCGCGCTCCCCCGCGCCCCCCGGCTGCCCCTCCGCGGCCCCCGGGGCGTCGGCAGTGCCCGTGGGTGGCGTCCGGGAAATGGGCTGGCAGCCGGGGCGCGCGCTGCCGCCGGGGCTGAGCCTCTGCTGCTGGCTTCCCCCAGCCGAGCGCCTCCGCCGCCGCCGCCGCCGCCTCCTCCTCCTCATTCAAGTCCAAGGAGATCGGGTTTCGCTCGCTCAGAGACCGCGGTCGGAGGCAGGCAGACGGTCTGACGTCAGCGCTAGACGGGGCTGCCGGTTCCCACCGCGCGGGGGCCGGGGAGGGGGCGCGCGCTGCGCCAATCCCCGCCGAGGTTCCCCCGCACCCCCTCCCCGGGCCGCGGGGCGGGGTGACGGGGAAGGGGGCGGGCTCTTAAAGGGCCAGCGCTAGGCAGCCCGCGTAGACCCGCGACCCGCGCGGCGGAGCAAGGGCGTAGCGTCCCCTCCCCTACGGGGGTCGGTTTGGAAGCTCTGATCCGCGCACACCAGGCGGTGGGAGAGCAGGATTGGGTCCCGGCCGCACCCCCGCGCGTTGCGGATGCGTTCCTGGCGACCCCGCCCCCAGGGTCCTTGACCCAGGCTTTTGGGGGAAGTTTGCCCCCCCCCTCCAAGAACACGAGGTCCCCGGAGCTCGGGACTGGGGAACAGGGGGCAGTCCTCCAGGTCACCCATTACCTGATTTCGCAGGAAACTCCCCAACTCCAGATCTGCAAGCCCCAAGAGGCCCCAAGTCGTCTGCGACCCCCGCACACTTGAACCCGACCGAAGTGAGGTCTACTGGGGAAATGTGGAACTCCGGTAGACACGTCCCGGGCAGCCCCGAGAAACGCCCTGGAGCCCTTGTCATGTAAATACGCGTCGGGGACTCGTCACCTCCCAGCCGGCGGGGCCCGGGGCAAATCCACACCCAACGTCTGCGACCCGAGGGGCCACCGGGTGTGGGGGGCGCGGCTCCAGAGTTCTGAAGACGGGGGGAGGAAGTGCGGGGGTGCACTTTTATTTCAAGTTTTAATTACACAAGTGCCACAAGAACACATTCTCCTGGAATTAAAAAGATATTAAAATATTACGTAAGAGGCCCCCCTTCCTGGCACGTCGCCATACTCTCAACAATTCGGTGTGTTCTCTCCTAGACCCAGCCCTAAATCTCTATTTATTTAACAAGCACTTATTTACCTTGTGCCAGAAACTTACTAAACATGAACGCAATCTGACACCTACCCTGAGAGGCAGGAATATTATTGTCCTTATTTTACAGACGCGGAAACTGGCCTCGGGGGGGTCCCTGGCTTAGGGTCACAAATGGAGGGGTTTGAGGCAAACTCCAGTCCTGGGGTATCTGCCCCTCCCTCCCATATATCTGTAATTCTTAAATATCCACACATCCCTGTAATGCCTGGAATTTTAGTAATGAGCAGAGACTAGTTTTGCTTCAGGGGGAAAAGAGGTTCAAAAGTTATTGGCTATTTCATGGAGTTTCCGGTCGTGCTTCAGCGGTAAGGCACCCGGCTAGGATGCATGAGGACACAGGTTCCATCCCTGGCTTGGCTCAGTGGATTGAGGATCCGAACCAGCGTTGCTGTGAGCTGTGGTGTAGGTCGCAGACGCAGTTTGGATCCCGAGTGGCTGTGGCTGTGGCGTAGGTCGGCAGCTACAGCTCCAATTTGACCCCTAGCCTGGGAATTTCCATATGGCTCAAGTATGGCCCTAAAAAAAAAAAGCAACAATTTATTGGTATTTCCTTTTAATAGACTGGAACCAGGGTGTGTCCTGGAGAACTCAGAGAATGCCAGTCCAGGAAGTGGAGTTCTCTTGGTCTCCTGGGCACAGTGATGCTTGCTGCTTTCTTAGGAGGGCACGACGGAAACTTCTTCCGGAGGGTTCAAGGTCAGGGATGACTGAGTGACAGGCGAGGGAGCCAAGAAGTGTCTGACACTGAGGGAGGTTCAAAGGCACTGACCATTCCTTTGAGAAGAGACGCTCGCCCTAGGAACCGTGGGCCAGGCCTGGTTCAGGCCCCAAACCCAGGGACCAGGGAGTGGAAGCTCTCAGGGCCACCCATGCAGGATGGGTGCTACCTGAAGGAGGGGTCCTCTCACCAGCAGGACCGTTGAAGGGGCCTGTCTCGCTGCGTGTTGCCCTCTGCGGCTTCGGAGGAAACGCTGGAGAGTCCTGCACATTCCTTAGGGGGCCTGGAAAATGTTGGCTGGACCTGGCGATGACCTTGAGTCCCACTCATTCCCCAGGCCAAGGGAGACCACCGTCCCTCGTCTCAGCCATCCCCTCCTTCATTCAGTCAACAAACCTCCACTGAGTTCTTGCTCGCCCAGAGTACCAGGAAGTCAGGGAGGCCGGGGGCAACCTCTGCTCTTCTGAATTCTCTCGCAGCGGGTCTGGCCTGTCTGGCAGCAAGAATCACACACGTCGATTGTCTGCGAAGTGAAGCAGCATTTACACCATCCAGGTTAGATTGCTAGCAGGCAGAACTAACCAGTTCATTCAGAGGATTAAAAAAAAAAACCCAGACCTACCCACAACCTTGACCTCTGGTTGATCCATCTGGACCACGGTGCTGGCCACATTTAAGGAGCACCGAGGATGTGACCCCACTGTTTTGATAGTAGCACATGGGACCAGTTAGTGGTCCACGCCTTGGTTCCAAAGTTAGTTCTGCCTGGAGGCCTAACGCGGGTGTGTCAGGTATGGCCGTAGCAACTGCGTCTGCAAAGATGAGTGGGACACAGCCCTGAGACCTTGATGGGAACTTCACCTCCGCCCCCACCCCCGAGTTTCCTCTTCTTCCAAGGAGGAATGTTAATGTGCCTTTGCCTGGGTGACTGTGAGGGGGTGAAGGGGTCGGTCCCCGGAGGTGGCTAAGAAGAGGGCTGAATATATACTGCAGTTATTTTGATCCTGGGCCTCGCTCAGTGGGTTAAGAATCCAGCATTGCTGTGAGCTGTAGCGCAGGTCGCAGACGCGGCTTGGATCTGGCGTTGCTATGGCTGTGGTGGGCTGGCAGCTGCGGCTCGGATTCGACCCCTAGGCTGGGAACCTCCATATAACCCCGGGTGTGGCCCTAAAAAGACAAAAATAAATTACACATATATAATTGTACTGGCAGTTGTACTGTTTGTTGTACTGTTTAATCTTTTTTTTTTTTTTTTTTTGCAGATGAGGGTGCTGACAACTGGAAAGTTCTCAAAATGACAGGGCCCCAGTAGCAGGAAAGGACAAAGTGGCTTTGCAAGAAGCACACACCTGACCACCCCCCCCCCCCATGCACACACTTCTGGACGGCTTCCCACATGCCAAGGGCTGCCGCATAAATATGAATGTCAGATAAACCATGAATGATTTTTAGTATTGCCCAATATTTGGGATATACTTATCCTAAAAAATTATGTGCTGCTTATCCAAAACTTAAATTTAACTCAGTGTCTTAGGCTTTTTGATAAAACCGGCAACCCTGTGTGTGCCAGGCGCCAGCCCATGTGGTGCTGGGAGTTCAGCGATGAGGGGGACAGAGCCCCCCCCCCTCATTGCAGGCGTGGGAAGAGGTGACATGGGCCAGGGTGGGAGAGCTCGCTGGGTTGGGAGTGGGGGGTCTTGGCAGGTGGCCCACCTCTGCGGGGCCAGCCTGGGTCCACACCAAGGAGACTGAAAGCAGGAGAAAGATGTTTCCTTCTTTCATTCAGGAGACGGTGTACCCTCTTCAGTGCCAGGCTCTGTGCTGGGCACGACCCAAACTCCCTGCCCTCACGTCACCGCGTGGGATGCGGGAGACTCTCTAGACGTGAGTGCAAACCCATAGCTCAACCAGGTGACTTTAGAGATGGTAATCGGCTAGAGTTTGGACTGGGGGTCAGGGACCCTACTCCGAGAAGGTGACTTTTCATTCGATTCTTATTTACTGAGCATCTTCCAAGGGGCATGCACAAACCCCAGCCCTCCCACGACTCAGATTCTGGCGGGTGAGACAGATGACAGGTGCGTAAACATTAAGTCCCCGAGATGATTTCAGAGGAGCAAGTGCTAGAAAGAAACGAGGGGTCTGACCTGGATGTGCTGGAGCCCAGGGGTTCAGGGAGCCTCCCTTGGGAGGTGGGGCAACAGGGAGGGAGTCCCGGGCTGAGGACAGCGGGTGCCCAGGCCAAAGCCCTTGGTGGGAGAGGAACTCGGGGAGATGTGGGACTCGACACACGTTTCGCAACCGGGTTGCTGGTCTGGGTTGTGAAATGGGTGTATGTCCCCAGACGACCGCCGGGGACTGCGCTTTCAGGGTGTCCAGACGGCACACACTGCTGGCTGCCCTGTGCTGGGGCTTGGATCTGCCACAGGGGGATTTTAGATAAGAGACGGGGCTGTCAGTAAGGAGGCCTCGCTCTGGCTGGCATGTCCCTGCTGGGGGCCGCACGCCTGGCCGGCCTCACGGGGTGAGTCCAGACAGGGGCCGGGCCCACACTCGGAAGGGCCTCGCCTGTGGTCTGATGCTCTATTGTCCCCATCTTGAAATTCATCATAATTAATAATTTTTGAACAATGGGCCCCGAAAACCCCACAGCCGGTCCTGCTCAGGTGCCAGGTCCTCACAGGCAGCCAGTGGGGGACCGAGGAAGCCAGCGTGGCTTTTGGCTGTGGCCAAGGGAGGCTGGCTGTGTCCTGCCTGTCCTCGCTGGGGCCTGCTTTGACAGCGGGCAGTGAGGACAAGGCAGAGCCTGCCCTGCCCCTCGCCTTCTGCCACCGCCAGGCCAGCTGGACAGAGTGACTTTTAGAAGCAGCCCCCCTGGGTGGCCTGAAATAGTTTACCTGCCTCTCCTCCAATGGACCACCTTGGAAACCCCTTCTAGCTGAGTCACCGGTTTCCCCCCTCACCCCCCACCAGCCCTGCTTGTGGTTTCCTGGGCCTTTCAACCAGCCTTCCCAAGTTAGCATCTTTGCGTTGCTTTGCTTGTAAATGCTAAGAAGAGCAAATGCTTACTGGATACTGCCTGTGTGCCAGGCCCTGTTCTAGCCACTTCATACTGGTCCGTTGAATCATTGAACAAACACACATGGGATCCTTCAGGGAGCAGGGGCCCAGCTCACTGGATCCCCACGACAGCCCTGTGGGGTACAAGCTGATATTATTCCCATTGGACAGATGGGGACACTGAGGCTCGGGGAGCCATGAATGAGCTGCCGTGGGACATGAAGGCAGGAACTCTGGCCCCGGCTGACCTCAGCAGATGGTGTCTGGGCTCCCGGCACCAACCTCACACATCGGCCTGGTCCGGTCTGTCTTCCCCCTGGCCTTGGCCAGCAGGGCAACCTGGAGGCTTCCAGGAAGCCCAGTTTGCCCAGTTGCTTGGTGGTTTCCGCCCATAAAACCTCAGCCCCAGGAATAAGGGCAGCTGACCTCGGCAGGGAGGCTGGAGGGAGAGTGGGCCGGGCAGGTTGAGGACCAAACTCGGAGAGGCACCTCGGCAACCTTGCCAGAGCCACATCTCTTCTGTCCCTAAGCAGGGGCAGGGACAGCATTTCATCCGGGTGGGGGTGCGTGTCAACCTCAGCACAGTGACCGGCGCCATCAGACATGTGTGTCTGCATGTACACTATCTGTCTCCACTGGAGCCCTTGTGTGGCAGCCCCACGGGGACAGGGCAGTCTGGCTTGTCCCCCATGTGTCCCCGGTGGTGCTCTGATCCGGGTCTGGCACGCAGCAGGCACTTGGCAAACCTCTGTGGATTAAACGAGTGGCATCCATACAGGTAAACAGACGAGTCACACTTACGCTGCCGCCCCGGCCGGCTGACCGCTCGTTCTGCCGTCTGGCCTGCTCACCCCTCCACTCCTGCACAGCGCTTCTCGTGACGGGCTTCTAACTAAGTGTCTGGAAGCCAGAAACCTGGGCGGGGCCTACCAAGAACAAGAGCCTGCCAGGTACCAGAACCAGAACCAGAAGTCGTAACCATAAAGATGTGAAGAGTGTGTGTCTGTGTCTGTAGTCTGGGTGTGGGTCTGTGTCGCACATACGTGTGGGTGTATACTTGTGCACAGTCTTGCTGCGAGGGGTATGTGTGTGTTGTGTGTTGTACGTGGGCTTTGTTGGTTGTGGCCTGTGTGTTTAGGTGCCGATGCAGGAGCTTAGCTCCTGGACAAATGTCACATTTGAACTCCCCAGCAGCAAGCCAAAGGAGCCCTGCTAAACAGTCACAGATGCCACCAGGGGAGTCACCGCCTCCTCTCACCGCCTTCTCTCCTGTCCAGTTTCTCACCTCCAGCAGGGAACTGGTTTCTTTGGAGAAGACAGGGCTTTTGGGACCAAAGCACAGAGATGAGGTGTGGGCAGAAGGAATGGCCAGAAGGAAACATGCAAGCCAAATCCTCTCTTTGGACGGAGAGGTAAACTGAGGCGCAGGCTGGGACGTGACTTGGCCCAGGTCAAGCTGCTGGTGACGGGCTGACTCCCGGCCCGGGCCCTCCAGGGTCTTTGGTTCCCTTGAATAGCTTAGTATACAGGCTTTCCTGCCACAGGTTGAGCTGGAGAGGGGTTTGGAAGATTCCAGATGTTCAACTCATGTCTGAAACACTTCCAGAAAGAACTGTTTGTCATTCCAGCTCATTTCATGGGCCAGAAACACCGGAGCGGGAATATTCTGTGCCTTTGTTCTCATGAACGATACATTTTACTGTTGTCAGGAGTGATTCATAATGTCAAACTGTGGTTTTTGGTGGCATCAAAGGCATTTGTGCCAGGCTGGGCGGTGGCACTCTTCTGGTAAGTTTAGAGGGGGGCTGGTGAAGAGAGGTGGGCAAAGGGTGCGGGCCAGGCTAGCTGCAGAGTGGGTAGGGAGGGCTGTGTCCGCCTGGCTGGGCCGGGCCAGTGCCGAGCACCCTACCTGGCAAAGGAAGACTGCTCCACACGGCCCTGGGGTATGCGGTGACTGTGACAAGCCAGGCTCTGCCTTTGCAGAATTTACCTGCTGGGGGCTCAATCACTCATTGATTCATTTCTCAAACACTGACCAAAACCTGAGGTCACACAAATATAGGCCACCACGTCTAACAGTTTGGCTTTGGTTGGGAAAGTTAATTAGTGACCCCAGGCCTCAGGTTCCTCATCTTTTAGATCATAAATAGCATCAGAATGCTACTGGGAGGATTAAACAGTAAAACACCTGTACGGAGCTTAGCAGAGGGCCTGGCCAGGAACAAGCTCTTGAGAAAAATGAGTTGTTATTAGAGCATGCTCGGTGCTGCCAGAGCTCCCGGGTCCATGCAAAGCATAAAGGAACCGGAAAATCCCCTTCTCCCCTTTGGAGAAGTGAACCCAAATTGTAATTTTTTAAAATGAATTTGTGAGTTGCTTTCTTCAGTGTCTCTCGCTGGGCCGTGACCTGCCTGTCCCTAAAGTCTGGTCTTAGGAACAGATGCTCAGATGTCCCTAGGGCTTCCAGAATGCCAGACGGGAACCGTTGGAATGCAGAGGACTGGGGTGGCATGGTGCCCCCCAACAGTGCCCACAAGCCATGGCACCCAAAACACGTGCCCTGACTCTTCCGTCTGCAGGGCCTGTGCTGGAGCTAGAGATGATAAGACGTCCTCCCCTGGCATAGGGAGCCCTGTGCTCAGACACGGGGCTTGGGAACAGGTGTCCAGGAGCTGGCTTCAGAGGTGATGAGACTGGCATCGCATTTTTGAAAGAGGCATGGGCTATCACTTCTTGTTCTTCGCTGTATCCACAGCTCCTGGCAGCCACTGGCAGGTATGACAGCTCAATGCATGTCCACTGAATGATGAATGCAAGACAGTTTTGTGAACGCAAGACGGTTTTGCAATATGTACCAGGCCTTGAAAGAGAAGCAGCCTCACCCTCTGGTTCCATTTCTACAACACAGTTTAAGGAAATAATCAGAGAACTAATTTTTAAGCACAAGAATACTGATCCTATTTCTTTTCATTTCCAAACGCAAAATCCGGTGAAATTAAGAAAAATATAGGAGACTGGTTGAATAAAAAGTCAAAGATAATGCATCTGTTAAAAAACATGTTTTCTGAGATTATTTGACGATACAGAAAGATGTGCTTTATAAAGCCAATTTTGCAGTAGCCTTCAGAACTGATCCCGATTTTGTACAAATAAAATTATATTTTTAGAAAAAAGACTGAGATGTCACATGCCCAAAAGTTAGCAGTGATTCTTTCTGTGGAATGGATTAAATGATATTTACATTTCTCTTATACTTTTTGTTGAATTTTTTTTACAATGAACGTTAGTTTAAAAAAAGAATTAAAGGTTACTTGAAAGTGCCTCTGCAGCCACACACGCCTCCTCCCCTGCGGCTCCTTTAACTCCAGTCAAGACGCCGAAGAGGCGGGGGTGCCAGACACCACTGACGTCAGAAGCAGCCCGAAATGACACAGCGGATCAGCCAATCCCAAGTTTGCATTCCGGAAGCAACCATTCGATTGGACACAAGTGAGGGCTAACTCGCCCAATGGTGGAAGAGGGGCTGGAGCCTGGGGGCCGCTTGGGTTTTAAATCCACGTGGTGGCGGAAGGGCGGGGCGGCGGCGGCTGCGCTTTTGAGGCGAGGGTCCTGTAGCCCAGAGCCTGTGCCTGGGTCACAGGCTCCACGCCTCCTGTGTCCTGGGCCAGGTGCTCAGCCCCACCGCACGTCTTTGTGTCAGCAGATACCGTGTAGGATCTTGAGAGTATCAGAGGCATTCATCCATTAGACTCATGTTTACTAGCATCTACTGTGTGCCAAGCAGGGCCTGGCGGGATAAGGGAGAACACACAGGAGACACTGAGAATCCACGCTTCTGACTACCGGCAAGTGGCTTACCGTTACCTCCGCTCTGATCCATAGCGCTCAATCCACCTCCTCTACAAAGATATGAGCTTCCGAGGGAGTGAGCGGTGGGGGAGAGATACTGTGTAACTTGCGAAGGGTCTGCCCTGTAGTTTGTGTTCAATATGTATCTGCAGAATAGTTATTTCAGAGACCAATTTTTAGCACCATGCTGGTCGTATAGTACATTTGATAAATGGTAGCTGTTTGCGCAGTAAAGAACAATAGCAAGTATTGATTAAATGCCTATTGTGTGCAAGGTGCTCTGGGCACAGTGGGACTGTTATTATGAGGAGTTGGATGAGGTAGGGAAGAGGCTTGGCACATAGTAGGTGCTCATCACACAGGCTGCTGATCTTTTCTTTCTTTCTTTTTTTTTTATCTTTTTAGGGCTGCACCTGCGGCATATGGAGGTTCCCAGGCTAGGGGTCTAATCGAAGCTGTTGATGCCAGGCTACGCCAGAGCCACAGCAACGCTGGATCTGAGCTGCGTCTGCGACCTACACCACAGCTCACGGCAATGTCAGATCCTTAACCCACTGAGCAAGGCCAGGAATCGAACCTGCAACCTCATGATTCCTAGTCGGATTCGTTTCTGCTGCGCCACAACAGGAACTCCTTGCTGACCTTTCTTTGGGAGGCCCCGTCACTGGCAGAAGTCCCTCCGTACACCAAGCAGAGGTCTGGTTGCTTTATAACTTCCATAACTTCACGCTCCTGGCAGCATCAGTGTGCTTCTCTCGAACACACCGAATAGCCCTCCAGAAACTGAGGGCCCAGCTACACATCACAGCTTCCCATTTGACACCTGCTACATTATTTGTGGAGCCAGCGCAAACTCAAAATGTAGGGCTCCCAGTTCAGAAATCAGTAAGACTGTCAAGGTGATGACAGCATAGCTTGGAGGGCAGAGTCCCACGTGACTGCAAGTCACACCCGTGGAGTGGACCCCGCTCCCACGGGCGGTCATTGCCCATCCTGTAAGGCCCTCCAGATCCGCATGTGGCTGGAGAGGGTCTGCCTGGACTAGGATGGAGCGAGGAGAGTTTCCAGCCAGGCCCAGGGAAGGGCACCTGCAGGCTTGGTCTGCACCTCCTCGGGAATGCTGCCACCTGCCCTGCAGCTGCCGGCACTCCCCCCACGACTTCTTGTTTGTTATTGTGATGGGACTCAAGTGCCCAGATCCGAGGTCTGGAGCTGGGTGACATTTTATGTTGTATATACCTTTGTAACCACCACCCACCAGTCTAGAAAGTTCCCTCCAGTT
>PVHT021183543.1:817771-848007 GCA_004024745.2 Catagonus wagneri | reverse complement strand
GGGGGGGGGGGGGGGCGGGGGGGGGGGGAGGGAGGCAGATTTCGGGATGATGGTTTGACTGGGGGAACCAGCCAGGCACCTGTTCTGCGAGTCGGGGCCCTCGACCCTCCACATCTGCAGATGTCAGGAAGTGAAGGCTCTTGGAGATGCAGTGATCAGCCTGAGTTATTGGGCGGGTTCTGCACAGTCCCAGTGTCACTGAGCAGAAAGATGCAGTCTCTGACCCCTTGCAGCCCATGGTCCAGGGAGCAGAAAGGACTCCGGAGTCACCTGACTCTTCGTGCCTCTGAGAGCAGACGTTGTCAGGGAAACAGACAAAACCACAAAAGCCCACTCGGGACTGGATCTCAAATCTTACCCCTTTCCTCCTCACGCGAAGCCTGACAAAGCGATCTGAAATTCCAAACGTGTTGTCCCCGGCCCCGAGGATCACCTTTCTCCCACTGGAAGACAATTCAGGGTCGTGTCAGGTTGAATCTTGGAGACAGACGGGGCCGCTTGCTGGCCGAGGGCCTTCAGGGCGTCGGGTGTGGAGCGACCTGGAGAGACACCTGCCATCTTTGGACGTTTCCTCTTGCATTTCTGCTAAGTCTGTGCCCCCGTGCGGGGCGCTCAGGCTGCCTGTGCCCTGCTGGCCACGGGCCCCTCCTCCCCTGCCCCCTCCCCCCCAGGGGTCCTCTTGCTACTTCTTGCTCAGTATCCAAAGCTACATGGTCTTGAACGTGACCATCACCCCTTCCCCTGCCCCGCCCCAGAGCCTTCACGCTGGCTGTTCCCTCTGCCCAGAAGGATCTCACGGCCAACTCCATCGGTCACCTAGGGCTGGCTCAAATGTCACCTCCTCCTGGAAGCCATCCCCCTGCCTCTGCTGATGTCCCACCCCATCACCCTGTTTCTTCCCATGGGCCACCAGCAAGAAGCCCTGGTATTTATGTGCCTCTGCTTGCTGTACCTGTCTTTGCCCCACAGACTGTAAGCCCTGCAGAGGCGGGTCGTGGCTTGTTGGCAGCGTGACCCCAGCTTCCTGAGAAGGCCCAGCGGAGCTGCTGAACCGATGTGTGTCCCCGGCGGGGACGTCCCAGCCTGCTGCCTTCTCCCGCGGGCTGCTGGGTCATCACGGGCCCCGTTTATAGAGTGCCATCTGCTTCGGCCTCTCTTGTGGGGTCTCAGGGTCCGAAGTGTTGGGAGATGGGGACCTGAGGTCCGTGAGGCCGGCACAGGCCCCTGTGCCGGGGACCAGCCTTGCCTGTTAGTTCTGTGAGCCTTCTGGGTCTAGGATCGAGCCCGCACTCTTGGTTCGACCTTGGGGCCTTTGTGTGTGTGTGGTTCTGCAGGAGCAGGTGGCCCGGGCGTCCTTTTCCTGGAGGGTCTGGTTCCTTCGGGCAAGGTTGGTCAGTGCGGAAGCCCTGCTGCGTCTGCCAACAGGCCCGGTCAGTGCTCCCAGGTCCATGGCCAAGGACAGCCTGTCCCTCCTGCCTGTGGGTCTTGGCATCACTTGGTCACATGGAGTTGGGGGGAAGGGGGAGGGGGACAGCCGGGGTCGCGGAAGGAGCGCAGGGTCTGCGGTCGGACGGGCTGGCGCACAGCCACGGCGGCCCGAGTGCCTGCTCCGCGTGAACACCCTTCTCGGGCTTTCCCCGAAATCTTGCGTGGGACGCTCAGAAGACTTCTACTCCACGGGCCGCAACATGGTCCCCATTTTACGGACCCGGAATCTGATGCCCGGAGAACATGGGTCCTGTGCCCGGTAGGCAGAGTCCTGATTGGAATCCAGGCTGTCGGATTTTAAAACTGATGCTCTTACCCGTTAACGGAAGGACCTGGCTTTGGAATTAAAAGAAAGGGCTGGGCTTGGGGCTAGAAGGATGAAGGCCACGGCCAGGACGCCCACGGTAATAGTAACACCCGTGACGCTTACAGCCGCAGGCCTGGTAACGGCCGCGGAGGATCCTGGCTCTAAGCTGACTCTGTGTTAAGAGCCACGCGCAGCCTTCTGCCTTCAGCCCTCCCCGCGGTTGCCTCGGGCATCCCAGCGCCAGGTGCAGCCACGCTGCTGGGGACCAACGTGCCCACTCGCTGAGCAGCCCCGGGCAGCCGTTGCTTTTATCTCCATTTTGCAGGTGACAGAACCGAGGCTCAGAGAATGGATTTGTCCCGTGACCGTCCCTCTCAGGGCTGGGGACGCTTCTGGTCTGGGATGTCATTTCCGTCAGGCCACTGGGAAATGAGGCCAGCAGGGAGGTGTGTAAACTTTTTGCAAAGGTAAATCTGTATTCTTTTTTCTTTTCTTTCTTCTTTTTTTTTTTTAGCCATGCCTGCTGCAGGCAGAAGTTCCAGGGCCAGGGCTTGAACCTGCCACACAGCTGTGACGATGCCGGATCCTTAACTGCTAGGCTACCAGGGAACTCCCAAATCTCTCTTCCATTTTGTTGATATTGAAGAGTTCTTTCTTGATGAGATGGTGTTGATGGCAGAAAGTAACTGGCAAAATGTTTTTTATTAGCAATTAAAAAATTACTGTCCTGGAGTTCGCATCGTGGCTCAGTGGTTGACGAATCCGACTAGGAACCATGAGGTTGTGGGTTCGATCCCTGGCCTTGCTCAGTGGGTTAATGGTCCGGTGTTACCGTGAGCTGTGGTGTAGGTTGCAGACACGGCTCGGATCCTGCATTGTTGTGGCGGTGGCGTAGGCCGGCGGCTACAGCTCTGATTAGACCCCTAGCCTGGGAACTTCCATATGCCACGGTGCGGCCCTAAAAAGCAAAAAAAAAAAAAAAAAAAAGGGGGGAAAAATATTACTGTCCTAGGAGTTCCCTCTGTGGTTCTGTAGGTTAAGAACCTGACATACTATCTGTGTAGATGTTATTTCAATCCCTGGCCTCACTCAGTGGGTTCAGGATCTGGCATTGCAACAGCTGTGGTGTAGGTCGCAGATTTGGCTCAGATCCAGTGTTACTGCAGCTGTGGTATAGGCCGGCAGCTGCAGCTTGGATTCAACTCCTAGCCTGGGAACTTCTATATATTGCAGGTGCAGCCCTAAAAAGAAAAAAAAAATTGTCAGCAATGACGTCCTGCTGTATAGCACGGGGGCTATATCTAATCACTTGTGATAGAACATGACAGAAGATTATATAAGAAAAAGAATGTATATATGTGCAGGACTGGTCACTTCGCAGTACAGCAGAATTTGGCACGACATTGTAAATCAACTCTAATTTAAAAAACTTACTATTCTCTGGTGGCCTCCTCCTGCCCTTTTAAGCCCAGCATACCCGTCCTTGAGTTCTGCCCACGGGGAGCCCACTTCTCCAGGGCACCACACCTGCTACCTGGAACCCAGGTGAGCACAGGTCTGTATCGCCCCACCCAGCTCTGCCACGATCAGCCCAGAAACCCCACATTTCTCAGCCCCCCTCCAGAGCGCCGGCTCTTGCAAAGACCCAGCCCGGCAGGTTATGGAGCAGCTGGATAAGGTGAGCTGGGAAATATCCCATTTCTTGGCTTCACACTAGTGCAGTTTCAGGATCCGCGTGCCTGAAGGCAGATCTAGAGATGTCCCAAACCAACCCCCGGGAGGGGCATTGAGCACAAGGGAGAGCAAGCATGTTTGTCTAAAAGGAGCGCCCTGGGTGGGGGAGTCTGCTGATAAATGTGGAAGCAGAGAGCTTACATTTCTGGTTAAAATGAAACAAAACACCTTAGGAAAATACCAGTGTACACACAGTTTGTCAGTGACATGTCCCAATGCTGGAAATAAAAAAAGAACGTCGGGGAGCACTAAGATGGGCTCTGGGGAAACGCCAGGTGGGGAGGGTCCCAGGGACAAGGTTGGGGGTGCACAGTTTGGAGGGTGCCTGGGTCTTCTCACAGCTTCAGGGGTTTGACCCTGGATCATCTTGGCCCCGCGGCGGGGCTGGTTTCCTGAGTGCTGGACCCATCTGGTTGAGGCCCCGGGCGAATTGCTTCACCTCTCTGGGCTCAGTTGGCTCATCTGTAAAATGGGTGGGAAACAAACGTGATTCCCTGGGGTTGAGGGGTGTGAGGCTGAGATTCAGGGCTGGCTCCCCTGCCCTGGGAGGGAGGCGCCGACCGCACACCCGTGTGGTCCTTCCCAGCCCGCTCACAGGGCCGGGCGCACGGGTCAGTGGGCTCCTGGACCTTCACGGATGAGGAGGAGGTCAATTCACGAAGCCTGAGTTCTGGTCTGGACTCGGGCTTGTTCGGGCAGCTTCGGGAGCAGTGGCGCCCCTCTCCCCGGGCTGCGGAAAACATGATGGCCTCTCTGCTCCTGACTTGTAAATGAGAGGCTTTGCTGCGTTTCCTGCTGAATCCCGGATCTGGCCCAGTGCCTGGTGCATCATAGATGCTCAGTGAAATAACTGGACTTGAAAACTCAGCGTGGCGGCCAACTGCAGCCTGTGGTCAAACCCAGCCTCTGCACCTGCACCTGAGCTGAGAGTGGTATTTGCATTTCTAAATAGTTAAAGACAAAAAGGGTGGTATTCAGAGTTCGTGTTGTGGCTTCGTGGGTTTAAAACCCCACGTAGTGTCCATGAGGATGTGGGTTCGATCCCTGCCCTCGCGCAGTGGGTTAAGGATCTGGCATCACCATGAGCTGTGGTGTAGGTTTCAGACATAGCTGGGATCCCATGTGGCTGTGGCTGTGGCGTAGGCCGGCAGCTGCAGCTCCGATCGGACCCCTAGCCTGGGAACCTTCATATGCCGCAGGTGCAGCCCTAAAAAGCCAAAAAAAGTGGTAATATTCTATGACACAAGAAAACGCTGTGAAACTTGAGCCTCTGTGTCCATAAGTACGGTTTTATTGGAACACAGACGTGCCCACGGCTCACGTCTCATCTTTGGCAGCGTAACTGCTCAGGGACAGACGTTGTGACAGAGCTTATGACTCCGGACAATCAATACATTTAACTCTCTGGGCCTTGAAGAAAAGTTTGCCTTTCGGTCTAGACAGTGGGTCTCAACTTCCACTGCACCCTGGGGTCATTCTGGGAACTTCAAAAGTGCTGCTGTCTAGGAGTCCCCGTTGTGGCGCAGGGGAAAGGGATCCGACTAGGAACCATGAGGTTGTGGGTTTGATCCCTGGCCTCTCTCAGCAGGTTAAGGATCCGGCGTTGCCGTGAGCTGTTGTGTAGTGTAGGTTGCAGATGCGGCTCGGCTCTGGCATGGCTGTGGCTGTGGCGTAGGCCGGTGGCTACAGCTCTGATTAGACCCCTAGCCTGGGAACCTCCATATGCCACAGGTGCAGCCCTAAAAAGACAAAAAAAAAAAAATGCTGTTGTCCAGGCAGCCACCAAAAATGCTGCCACTTGTCCTGGGGGCAGCCCGGGCGTGGGGTTGTGTTAAGAACTCTGCCAGGTTTGGACGGGAAGCCAGGGCTGAGAATGTGCTTGAGGTGTGGCTGTGAACCTCGACTCCCCTCTTCTGCCGTCAGGACCCCAGGCGTGTCGAGCCTGAGCGCTGGGGGAGGGTGGTGGCAGGGGACGGAGGGTCACCGCCCTCGGTGGGCATGGGGGACGCCAGCCCGAGGAGCATCTCCTAGGCTGGCCAGCAGCATGTCTGATGGGGCCTGGTTTCCGTGTGCTGCACACTGGCTATTCTGGAGGTGATGGAAGCAGCTTCTAGGCTGTGGGCAGCGCTCTGTGCCAGCAGCGTGTCCTGTCACCTTAAGAGGTGGGAGTGTCCTCCCTTTGGCTCACGTCAAATGCATGTAGTTTGTTGTTTCTCAACAATGGCCCAAGAAAGCTTTTTTTTTTTTTTGGCTATATCCATAACATGCAGAAGTTCCTGGGCCAGGGATCAAACCCACGCCACCACAATGACAACACCAGATCCCTTACCACTAGGCCACCAGGAAGTTCAATAAAGCTGTTTTTAAAAATAGGTGAAGGGGAGTTCCCACGCTGGCTCAGCGGGTTAAGAATCCGACTAGCATTTTGAGGACGTGGGTTCGATCCCTGGCCTTGCTCGGTGGGTTAAGGATCCGAGGTTGCTGTGAGCTGTGCTGTAGGTTGCAGACTCGGCTCAGATCCCACGTTGCTGTGACTGTGGTGTAGGCCGGCAGCTGCAACTCCAATTGGACCCCTAGCCTGGGAACCTCCATATGCCCTAAAAAGACAAAAAGACCAAAAATAAAAATAAAAACAAAAATAGAGGTAGGACCCCAGAGTTACCTCTAAGCGACTTCTCGGAGGCCCAGGGAGGCCTAATAATGTGCTTAAACGCTGTCCTGAGGTCAGAATTTGAATTCAGACCTGTCAGCTCCAGAGTCTACCCCTCGGCCGCAGCACTGTCCTGCCGTCAGGACGAAGGGAGAATAAAGCACTGTCTGGCCCCGGGAGCCTGGGTTGTCTGGTTTTTCAAATGACGAGCAATCTTTCCAGCAGCGGTGGCAGCGACAATGTCCCGTGGCTTCTTTCTCGCAAATCTTTTATTTTTGGCCTGAGACAGCTAATGCGTGGCCAACGTATCCAAGGAAACCGGGATGGTTGGAGCAAGCTGTACCAAATCTCCATGCTAAAACCATCAGACGGCTAATTCGGGCCTCTCCAGTTATTTATTTATTTTTAGCCCCCCCTCCCACCCCCTGTATCATTTTACACACTCTCCTGACCAACACAACCGTCAGACACATGCGTGCAGGGCATGTGACAGCGTGCCTGCTCTTTGGGGGTTGGGGGCTGGGGTGGGGCAGGTGTGCTCCCCCGTCTCGTTTCTGAGCTTCCCAGGAGAAGCCTGATTCACCCAGGCCTCCCTCCGCTGCTTCCTCTCACCACAGCGGCGGATCCAGAATTTCAACCCCCTGCAGTTCTATCTCAAGGTCAAGTTTTTTTCGCCCCCTTGTTGTCACTGTTGACATTTGGGGCCAGAAAACTCCCTGGCCTTGGGTTCCGAGTGTCCCTTTCCTTGGTACACGCATTGGGGATCCCTGTGACACCTCCCCCCCAACCCCTGCATCCCACCATTGGCCAATTCCCGGGTCCTGCCTCTATTTAAAAAAAAAAAATAGCTTAATTGAGGCTTTGCTGAGAAACAATAAACTACGCGTATCTGAAGTTGCGATTTGATCGAGCCTGACCTGGGTATACCCTTGGGAAGCCGTCATTACAGTCCCAATACCCAACACCTCTGTCACTTCCAGAAGCTTCCCTGCGCCCCTCTGTACTCTCTCCCAGCCCCTCCCACCGAGCAGCCGCTGACGTGCTTCTGTCACCATAGATTACTTTGCATTTTCTAGAGTTTTATATAAATGGCATCATACAGTATGTGCTTTTTTGGGTCTGGCTTTTTTCGCTCAACATAATTAGCCTGAGATTGGTGCCTATGGCTGTGTGTAGCAATAGTTCGTTGCTTTTCATTTCTGGGTAGCGTTCCACGGTGTGAATAGACCCCAGCTCCACGCACCTGCGGATCCACTGACTCCTTTTGCACAAGGCAATTGTTTCCTGACATGCAGTGTACGTACAGAAAAGTGCACAACCCCTACGTGAACGCAGGAGTGAATTTTCACCGTGGACACTCAGGTGCACCTCACCCCCCCGCTGGAGAAGCAGGACAAGAGCCGCAGCCCAGAGGTCTGGGCCCCCTACGCCTGTCCCTGCGCCCCCCCGCCCCCGTTCAAAGGGGGCCCCACCCCGATCCTAACACAGAGATGAAGCTGGAGCTTCCGATCCTCCCACGAATGGATCACACAGGATGTGCTTTTCTGTGGGTCTGGCTGCTTCCCTCCACGTCATGACTGCAGCATCCAACATTCCTGTCGGCAGTTGGTTCCTTCCGCTGCTGCGTAGCCCTCAGACGTGTGAACACGCCGCAGAGTGCTGATCCGTCCTGCGGAGAACATGAGGGCTGTTTCCAGTATTTAATGCATCTGCCAACAGTTCTGCAGGTGTGCATCTCTTTCCTCTGTACCTCCCCGTGTCCGGCCCGTCTTCCCTCCCTTCCTCCTTTTTTTTCTCTTTCTCTCTGCTTTCTCGGCCACAACCCCCTCGAAGAATAAGACTATCGCTTACTTAACACCGGCAACTGGTGTCAAGAGTCGTGGGTCCTGGGCGCTGTGTGTGTGTGTGTGGGTTGGGGGTCTTTCCGCCGGACGGGGGAGAGCGGATTGTTACCTGTGAAGACACCAGTCCCTGCTGCTGTGGCTGGAGCCCTGGAGGCCTGTCCCGCGTGTGCTCTGGCACAGGAGGCTGAACGCAGGGCGCCCCGGCTGAGGGACCGTGGCGTGGTGCTGAGCGTCTGGGCTCCGAAAGAGGAACGTGGGAGGAGGCCCTTGTCTTCACCTGTGTGGCCTTGTGAGTTGTTCTCAGGGTGTCACCTTGGCTTTGCTGGGCAGGCCTTCCCGGCAGAAGAGAAGTCTATGCCCAGCTCTCCCCTGATGAGGTCTGAGGTAGGGGCGCCAGACAAAATAAAGGCCATCCAGCAAATTTGCATTTCAGTTCAACAATGAATAATTCATTAGCATAAATATGCCCCGATATTGCATAGGACCTATTATACTATAAAATTCTTCCTTGTTGAACTGAAATCCAAACTTGACTGGCCATCTTGTATTTTTATGTGCTGAATCAGACAACTCCATCTAGCAGAATTGAGTTGGACGAATCAATTAATGAGTTTGCTTTAGTTACCCATTGCTGCATAGGAAATTACCGTCAACTTAGCAGGGTAAAACCATCCACACTCACGCGGCTCTGTATAAAATAGATAAGTAACAAGGATATATTGTAGAGCAGAGGGAATGACAGCCGTTAATCTTGTAATAACTTTTCATGGAGTATAATCTGCAAAAATACAGTCATAACGCTATGCACTTGAAACTGACATTGTAAATCAACTGTACTTAAAAAAAAGAATCCACATTTCTCATCTCTCCGTTTTTGTGGTTCAGGAGTCCAGGCCTGGGTTGGCGGGCCTCTGCTTTAGCATCTCACCCGTGCTGAGATGAAGAGATTGACCGGGGCTGCGGTCTCACCCGAAATCAAGTTGCGGAGGCTGGAGAGGAATCAGCGTCTGAGCTCCCGCAGGTACTAGGAGAGCTAATTTCCTTGCGGCTGTGGGACTCAGAGCCCGGTGCTTCCTCAGCGATGCTGAGCAAACTAAGAATTTAGGGTGCATCTGGTAGCAAGGCGGATCTCAGAATGTGCTCTAAGCCGGGGATTGACACCCCACCCACTTGACTGTCGCTGGGGGACTGGTCGAGTAAGGAGTGACCCCTTTCTACTGGAGAACAAGTGCAGCAAGGATCAAGAGGGCTCCAGTGTCTACGTGTGGGCCCAGAGAGGTGCCCACGATTTGTGTTGAAGTACAGAAAGCGAGTTGTGCATTTCTCCAAATGAAAAGAGCTAAATCAGTTTTTACATCTCCACCCGCCCCCAATTATAAAGGCAATACATGCTCATGGCAGAAAATAGAGGAAACAGAAAATTATAAGGAGACAGAAAGTGGAAAGGGTCCAGAATCTTACTGCCCAGAAACACTACTTCTAACGTTTTGATGCGTTTTCTTCCAATCTCATTTCTATGCATATTGGCACACGTGGGGGTATGTATATATTTAATATATATATATATTTCAATATATTGAAGCAAAAATAGACTCACTCCGCGAGTACGTCGTGGCTTGCTTTTTTCTACGTGGCTGCCATGGCTCTCTCCACGCTAATGAATGTGGATTTCTCATCATTTCTCATGGCGACGGGCCTCTGGGTCTGGGTGCAAGCTGTGTGATTTGAGCAATCCCCAGTGCGTGGACATTTAGGGTGGTTTTGTTTTATCGTTTTTGTGTACGTGGTGCTGCAGAGAGCAGCCCTGCACGCCGTCCGTGGTGTAACCGATTCTCGCTGCGGGGGGGGGTAAGTTCCCACAGGTGGAATTGCTGCCCCGAGGGTGTTCCCAAGAGGCATTGCCTCGTTTCTGTGCAGTCATAAGGGTGGGTCTGCAATCCAGGGCCTGAGGGCAGAGCTGGGCTCCTCCCTTCCCCACCGTTTTATCTGGGACACGTTCTTTAACTCTGTCTCCTCGGCTCTAAAATGGGAATTACGGGAGTTCCTGTTGTGGCTCAGCAGAAAGGAACACGGCTAACATCAGTGAGGATGTGGGTTCGACCCCTGGCCCCACTCAGTGGGTTAAGGATCCAGCGTTGCCATGAGCTGTGATGTCACAGACGTGGCTCAGATCTGGGCATTGCTGGAGGTGTGGCCAGCAGCTGCAGCTCTGATTTGACCCCTAGCCTGGGAACTTCCATATGCCGCACCTGTGGCCCTCAAAAAATGATCTTAAAATAAAATGAGAATTATAACTGAACGTCCCTCCTGCAGCTGCTGGGAGGGGTGCATGGGTTGGGAAGTAGCTGGTACTTCTGCTGGCCCGCCCCTCGTGGAAGTCAGGACCATTGGATTTGCCGTTGGGAACGGCCTATCTTGGGGACCTTGGCACCTGCTGGGGAGTGCAGAATTGTGATAATGTAGCGATGGCTCATTGTGTGTTTCCTCGTACAGGGCTCTGTTCCAAGCTTTCCTGGAGCCTCCGGGGGCGGGGGGGCGGTAGCCGCAGGAGGCGCAGGGGCAGAGGGGAGGGCCACTGTGGGCAGAGAAGCCTGGGTTCATAGGCTGACGCTGCCTTGTCACGGGGCGGAGTGTTGAGTGGCTGAATGAGCGTTCACAGAGTGCGGAGGGGACGGGTGGTCAGGGGGCCAAGCAGCAAATGATGGCAGACCCTGGAACCCCTGGGGCGGCCGAGGGGGGAGCGGAGGAGCGGAGGACCTGCTTCGGCTTTGCATGTCTGAGGGGCTCCCTGAGGACGATGTCACCTCTGTGCCGAGGCCAGAAAGACCAGATGAGAAGGGGCCCCTTTGGAAGACAGCTGGGCTGCAGGGAAGGGTCCCGCCTGTGCGGGGGCGAGACCTTGGGGCGCTGAGGAGCTGGAGAGGCCTGTTCTGGAACGAGAGGAAGGCGCGAACACGTGTTCTTAGCATCACTGATAAGAGGCTGGTTCAAGTTCAGGGGGCCGGGCTTCTAACCCAGGGCTTCTAACTCTGAGTCTGTGCCCTTAAGGAGGGCTGCCTGAACATTCAAGAGAGGGGCAAATCCTGATTTTTATGTGAAATGTCCTGATATGTCCATTTTACCAGCCAGTTAAAAAATAAAGGAAAAGAGGAGTTCCCCTTGTGGCTTAGTGGTAATGAACCCGACTAGTATCCATGAGGGTGTGGGTTCGATCCCTGGCCTTGCTCAGTGGGTTAAGGATCTGGCGTTGCCATGAGCTGTGGTGTAGGCCGGCAGCTACAGCTCCAATTCGACCCCTAGCCTAGTCTTGGAACTTCCATATGCTGTAGCTGTACCCCTAAAAAGCAAAAAAAAAAAAAAAAAAACCCAAAAACAAAAAGCCACCCCCCCCAAAATAAAGTAAAATAAATTGTATGGAGATAGGAATACATCTGCGGGCATGACTAAAGGGTACTCCCCCCCGCCCTGAACCTCTGTCCCCCCAGCCGACAGTGCTGAGGACCCGGGCCCTACACTGCACGGTTGTTAGAGGCTGGTCTTGGTTGTTTAGAGCTCCAGGAGGGGCTGTGTCTGGCAGCCCAGGCTGTTTTCCATCATGAAACACGGCCTCTAGCACCTCGCTCCCCACCCGCGTGTTCGGTGACCTTGAAGAGGTGGGTTCCGGACCAGCCCTGCCTTTGTTTAGAGAAAGAACCACCAATGCGAGCTGTTCCTCTCTGAACTTAGCTTTCAACCTTCGCTTTGCCCAGGGGTGTGCTTCATGCCTTTAAAATAGGACTTGGGGAGTTCCTGTCGCGGTGCAGTGGTAATGAACCTGACTAGCATCCGCAAGGATGCAGGTTTTTTCCCTGGCCTCGCTCAGTGGCTTAAGGATCCAGCGCTGCTGTGAGCTGTGGTTTAGGTTGCAGATGCGGCTCAGATCCCATGCTGTTGTGGCTTAAGCCGGCAGTTATGGCTCCGATTGGATCCCTAGCCTGGGAACTTCCATACGCTGCGGGTGTGGCCCTAAAAAGAAAAAAATATATATACCACGTGGTAACGTGCAGGGGGCACCTGCCCCATCCCCCAGCAACCCGTGGAAGGAATGTTCTGTCCTGGCACAGGTGCCCGGGGTTCTGGGTGAGAAACCTGGAAGCATCGTTTGAAAACTCAAACTTGGAAGGACCTCAATGCCCTATAAAAGGGAACCGAGGACGTAACACGGGGCTACCGGGGAGCTGTCCACACCAGCACTCTGCATGCTGCAGCCCAAGGGCCAGGTCTAGCTTGCCACCTGTTCTTGTAAATAAAGTTTTATTGGAACACAGCCATTTATTCACTTTTTGTCTGTGGCTACTTGCAGTCCACAAGGGCAGAGTTGAGTAGTCGCGACAGAGGCCAGATGGCCTGCCAGGCTTACAGTAATTACTCTTCGACCCTTTTCAGAAAGACTTTGCTACACCAGTGAACACTGGGGTGGGAGGCTCTCCCTGACTTATTTCACGTGAGAAAAAAAGCCCAAATCGGGGCAGAGACGCACAGCGGCATAAACAGAACGATGGCAGTTTTATAAAGAACAACGGAAGGCAAACAAAATCATCGAAACATGCACGCAGGTGTATTTTACAGGCACACCAAAGTCTGAAAGGCTACAACCCAGTCTGCTGACAGTGTTACCTCTGGAATTTAAGGGATCTGTGGATTTTATTGAGCGTTAACTAGGTGCTAAGCTCTGTGCCAAAGGCATACAGCATCTCTCACTTCATTTTACAGCAGGCCTGGGAGGGAGGTGCTCTTCACGTGTGCTTTTTGTAGGTGACGAAATGAAGGCACAGAGAGGTGAAATCACTTGCCCAAGGTCACACAGCTCTCAAGTGGGAGAGCTGGGGTTCCAGTGTTGGGGAGAGGGACTTGATTTACGCCGTTCCAATCCCATACTCCCTGGATCTCAGACCCTCTCCAACTGCCCACCCCCAGCATGTTCTCCCAGGGAGGCGCTCTTGAGTGGTTTTTCTGGAAGGTCTCTGGGAAGGATCCCGGGCCTGCTCTCGTGAAGGGGGACATTCCGGGCAGTAGTCAGGGCGGGGACGTGTTCTGGGCCCCCGGGTAGCAGGGGCACCCTCCTGCTGGCTTGCCAAGCTGAGGACGCATGTTTGCAGGGAAACTGGGCACTCACCTGTTCTGCCCAGATTTTCCGAGTCATTGCATTTCATGACTGTTATCAGACGGTGACATTTCGGAGTGCCAGTCGTGGGGTTGTTGTTAATACTGATTTAATGGTGCTAAAATGATTAAGCATGGCAGGCGTTTAAACAATGAGGTTCATAAAAGGTGTTAATAACCTCTTAAGTGCCTGAATAATATTCCCGCCTATCATAAACTTCTCCCAATTAGGCCTCTTCACCTTTCTTTACTGGAGGAATGAGTGAGGAGTCAGCTGAAGGTTGGAGGGAGCCTTCTGGAGCCTTCTGGGGCAGAGAGGAGGGGTACCCACTTGGGAAAGGTGAGTAGCAAGGGCCAGGAGATGTGCACGCACATTCTGAAGCCCCCCGGGGTCAGGCTTTTCAGGAAGAGGTATCTGGTTAAGGAAACAGCCAGAATGCAGTTAGAAGGCAGGGGTGTGGAGCCTGGGATCTGAAAAGCCAGATGGAGCTGCATCCATCCGACCGTCCTCAGCCGCCAGACCTGATGGCAGCGCCGGGGGGCTGAGGTTTAGCATCCTGGCAGCGGCCTTAGAATCTGGCTTCTGCGACACCCTCGCCAGTCAGTGTGGCCTTTGGCTGCGTGCGCGCACGAAGGCAAAACGCAAAACCCCAGCCCCTCGGTCACAAGGCCTGAGGAATTTCAGGATGGCTAAATAGCACAGCATCAAAGCACATATGGAGCCTCTCGGAGCCAGGGCCTGTGTGACGGCGTGGGCTGCACACCTGACACCGCATGCCCCACGCGTGTCTTTAGTCTTCCCGTCTGTAAAATGGGCTTAGACTCATATGCAACTTTTAAAGTTCTAGTAATCATACTAGAAAAGGCAAAGGAAACAGGTGACAATAATTTTAACGATACCTAAAAGTTATAGATAGCCCGAATCTTATCATTTTGACATGTAAGCAAATAAAAGAGTGATCATTGACATATTTTATTTATTTATTTATTTATTTATTGTCTTTTTAGAGCCGCACCCGTGGCATATAGAGGTTCCCAGGCTGGGGGTCCAATCAGAGCTGCAGCTGCTGGCCTATACCACAGCCACAGCAACGCCAGATCCTTAGAGAGGCCAGGGATCAAACCCGCAACCTCATGGTCCCCAGTCGGATCCATTTCTGCTGCGCCACAATGGGAACTCCTCATTGACATATTTTTTTTTTTTTTTGTCTTTTTGACTTTATGTAGAGCCGCACCCACGGCATATGGAGGTTCCCAGGCTAGGGGTCTAACAGGAGCTGTAGCCACCGGCCTTCGCCACAGCCACAGCAACGCGGGATTCGAGCCATGTCTGCAACCTATGCCACAGCTCACGGCAACGCCAGATCCTTAACCCACTGAGCAAGGCCAGGGATCGAACCCACAACCTCATGGTTCTTAGTCGGATTCGTTAACCACTGAGCCACGAAGGGAACTCCCTCATTGACATATTTTATGCTTTTTTTCATATCAAGCTATGGAAACCCAGGAAATATTTTACACTTATGTTTCATCTCAGCTCGAACCAGTGTCGTTTCAAGTAAGTCTCAATAGCCACACGTGGCTTGTAGCATCTGACCACGCAGATCTAGGCAAAGGGGCCCCCACGGCGTCTGGAATAAGGCACAGGTGTTTGTGGACTTCAGAGCAGGGCTCAACCTGTCCTAGACCTCGGTCTCCTCTGCCCCCGAGGGGTCACCGTGACAGGTGGCAGGCGGGGCTCTGCGGGATACAGTGTGTGGCACGGTGGCCGGGGTCCACTGCTGCCTTCAGCAGGAATTGCTGCCTGGCTGAGTGCCAGCGGGCACAAGCCTGGTCGCCACTCTCAGCTCTGTGCAGGGGGCACCTGCAGAAGCACGCTTCCCGGGGCTGCCGGCCCAGCGCGGGTCGGCCACGGCTGCACTATCACACCTTGGCTTTCTTCTCTGCTGCCCGCCCCTCCTGTGCGCGCCTCAGAGGCCCCATCTGAGAACGGCCGTGATGAACATTTCCTCCTGACCTGCCAGCCTGAAGACTCCTGGGACGTGTCATCATCCGTCGTGTATTTTCTGCTCCAAGAACAACCCCCTGTATACAGTGGGCGCTTAATAAGTGTTAGTTAAACAACAAAGAACAGATACGTGACTAAACGCCCATGGGAAGGGGGCATGGTGTAGTTGTTTGGGGTTTGAAGCAACAAACCAGTTGGAGCCCTGCTTGGGGGAGGGGTGGCGGGGGGAGGGTACAGATCTGGGGGTCCGGGTGGGGTCTCTGCGTTCCCCGCCTCCCCCTGTCTGTCTGGATCCTGGGCTCTGCTCCGCCAGGTCCCCCTGGGCCGATTCCCAGATCCCAGAGGCTCTAAGGCGCTGGTCCGGCTCCACCGAAGGGCTGCACCCACCGCGGGGCGGGGCTCAGGGTGGGCCAGGGGGCCAGTCTCCCCCAGACTCTGAGCCTGGGTCCTCTGGGTGGGGCCTGTAGCGTGGCCCGCGGATGACCTCGGCACAGACCCCGCGACACTCCTCCTCCCCGAGCCAGGCCTGTTCGCTCTTAATGCATTTGGATTTCCAGATGGGATCATTTTAACAATATTGCACTTTTCTGTCTTAGGAAGGGGAAGACGAAGAGGCAGTGCTTTCCTTTCTCCCAGGCTCTGAGAGATCAGTCCGACCGGCGGCCTTCCCGGGGGCCCACCCACGTGCAGCCGGAGGGGGACAGTCCCGGGGGCGGGCAGATGTAACCCCCCCATTTCTCTGAAAGAAAAATAAAGTCGTAAATGTTGGAAACAAGTCATGCGCCATTCTGCACACCTTGCTCACTGCCCGTCCTGGTCCTAGTTTTTGTCATCTCTGGGTCCTGCTTATACTGTTACCTAATCTTTTTCTTTAAAACAGCTCATTTAAAATGTCTTTTTATATAGCATTAAAAAAAAAACAAAAACCCTTTGTGGGAGTTCCCACTGTTGCTCGGTGGTAATGAACCTGACTAGCATCCATGAGGATCTGGGTTTGATCCCTGGCCTTGCTCAGTGGGTTAAGTAAGGATCCGGCATGGCCGTGCACTGTGGTGTAGGTCGCAGATGCGGCTCGGATCCCGCGTTGCTGTGGCTTTGGTGTAGGCCGGCAGTTACAGGTGTGATTCAACCCCTAGCCTGGGAACTTCCACTTGCCATAGGGGCAGCCCTGAAAAAACAAACCAACAAAAACTCTTTGTGTGTATGAAAAATTTTGAACAAAAGTAGCCTGATTAACATAATGTACCTATAATATATAATACATAACATATAAACCACGTTGCAAAAAATATATTATGTATAATTAATAATTATACAATTATTTGTAATAATAATATATAGTTTATAATATAAATATTGTGATATATTAAAATTATACATATTTTGTTGTTCTTGCCGTGGTGCAGTGGGTTAAGAATCCGACTGCAGGAGTTCCCGTTGTGGCTCAGTGGTTAACGAATCCAACTAAGAACCATGAGGTTGCGGGTTCGATCCCTGGCCTTGCTCAGTGGGTTAAGGATCCGGCGTTGCCGTGAGCTGTGGTGTAGGTTGCAGACGTGGCTCGGATCCCGCATTGCTGTGGCTGTGGCGAAGGCCGGTGGCTACAGCTCCTGTTAGACCCCTAGCCTGGGAACCTCCATATGCCATGGGTGCGGCCCTAGATAAGGCAAAAAAAAGAAGAAAAAAAAAAGAATCCGACTGCAGCGGCTCAGGTCACCGTGGAGGGGCAGGTTCAGTCCCCAGCCCAGGCAGCAGGTTAAAGGATCCATCGTGGCCACGGCTGAGGTGCAGGTCGCAGCTGTGCCAGATTCAGTCCCTGGCCCAGGAACTTCCCTATGCCACAAGTGCAGCCCTAAAAACTTTTTAAAGTTACGCATACTTCATATAAAACATGTAAAGAATTATATCTAATATAAAAGTATATAAAACACTACCCATCAGCTAGCTTCAAAGAACTTCCACTCGTGGCAGATCTTGTTCCCTCTCTACCTCTACCCAGAATCTGCCCCCACTCCAGATTATTTTGAAGCAAATCCTAGACATCATGTCATTTCATCCATGAATATTTCAGTATCTGTCTCCAAAACATTCGACTTACTTTTAAAACTGAGTTTAATCTTAAGAGAGAACTCTATCAATATCACGACCTTAAAAGGAAAATTTGGGTCATTCCCTGTAAAGATGGAAAAATAAACACAAAGGGAACAGAACAGCGTGACGAGCTGCTGGAGGGTGCCAGCCTGCTCTCTTGGCCCCAAAGGCCCCTAGGAAGGGCTCGGGGGTGTTAGGGACAAGCCACAAGCTCGTGCCCCACGGAGACCTTCTCTGTGACAAATCAGTGGGGAAGATGAAGGAGAAAGAAGAGGGGAGAGCCTTCTCTGTGCAGTTGGTTATTTGATGCTTGAGTGCAAGGACCCCCGAGAGCCCCAGCCCTGCCCGCGCCCCTGCCCCGGGCGATGCAGCTCACGCCGCGAGGAACCAGAGGCAGGCGGGCTGTCTGGGAGATGCTGCTGCGAGACACCGAGGGCCCGGGGCCGAGCAGGAGGCCCAGCTGGGTTGTCATCCTGGGACACCCCTTCCCCACTGTGGGACCCCGGGCATGGGACAAACTCTTCAGGCTTCAGTTTCCTTACCAGCAGAAAAGGGGGCAAGAGTAGCTCAGAGCCCACGTGGTTGCCCAGAAGTTCCAAGAGATATTTCGGAGGAAGTATTTAGGATGGACCAAGTGAAAGCTCAATAAACGGAGCAGTTATTCTTATTTTTCTTGCCATCGATTCTATGATAATTAGCAGGTAAGTATGCCACCCCCCATCAACTTCTTTCTTTTTTTTTTTTTTTTGTCTTTTTGCCATTTCTAGGGCCACACTCGCGGCATATGGAGGTTCCCAGGCTAGGGGTCTAACAGGAGCTGTGGCTGCCGGCCGACGCCACAGCCACAGCAATGCAGGATCCGAGCCACATCTGCAACCTACACCACAGCTCATGGCAACGCCGGATCCTTAACCCACTTTGCGATGCCAGGGATTGAACCCGCAACCTCATGGTTCCTAGTCGGATTCGTTAACTACTGAGCCACAACCGGAACTCCCCCATCAATTTCTAAGCAGGGCCCTGTGGGGGTAAGGGTCTCCCAGATGATGGACTTTCTCCCCAGCCGCCCCCCTGCCAGGCGCTTGTGTCCTGAATGCCCAAACCTTGTGCGTCATGACCCCTGGGCTCTCATGATCCCCCAGCCCAGCCTCCCAGCCCGTGAGTCACTTCTATCCACCGGGGAGAACCAACCCGCCCAGCAGACATCCAGACTCCCATGGGCGTCCCCAGCTGCCTGCTCCTGGCACGAGCCGCGCCACCCCCCACCCCCGTCCCTGCTAGACAGTTGGGCAGACTGCCAGGTCCGCGATTCACGCGCGGGGTGGCGGCAGACAGCCCCCACCGGGCTGGGCCGCGCGCATGTGTGTTGCCTCTGCTCCCCTCTCCTCGCGCTCGGCTGGGTTGTTTTGCTCTGGGCTGCAAATTCATTTTTAGATCCCAGCCTCCTCCCTCCCCCATCTCCTGCTTCCATTCTTAGAAAGCGAACTGGGATGCGCTCGGGGCTTCGCGAGGAAGTCAGACAGAAGTTTGCCCACGTGCTCCGGCCGCCTGAGATACGGAGTTAATTAAAAAGGGGGCTTTGAGTGGCAGGTTCATTGGCCGGAAACGCAGCTGGCTGGCGCTGACTCTGCGGGGACGGATGGCTGCTCTGGCCGCCCAGCCTCCCAAGGCCTGGCGGGGGAGCTCCTGGGACAGGGCTGCCCTCCGGCGTGGGTTGGTGGGCCGCGGATGTTGGTTAAATATGGACTCTTCCAGCATCTTGGGCTGCTGAGAGATTTTTAATTAGACAAATAAATTTGAAAGAGTTTGGAAGGAGGGTAGCTTTCAGGAACCCGGGCTGGCTGAGATGCTCTTTGTCTCCGGGAAGGAAGCTGACCTTCCTTAAGGCCAACCTGGCAGGAGCGGTGAGGGAGGGGAGGGGGGAGAGAGGAGAGGAGGGAGGGAGAAATGGAGGGGAGGAAGAGGAACCCGGGGTGCTGGGGGGACACTAGGGAGACGGTAAGTAGCTGAAAGGCCAGGCAACCCAGTGAGAGGGACTGAGGAGCCAGACTCCGAGGGTTCAAAATCCTGGCTCTGCCAGTTTTCGGGCTGTGTGACCTTGGGCAAGTCACTTAACCTCTCTGTGCCTCTATTTTCTTATCTGTAAAACTGGAGCATTGATCGTAATAGTACTCCTCTGTAGCTTACGACAAAGTGGGACCTGGCACCGAGTGGTGATTATTAACTAAGCTGACTTTATTATTATTATAAGGAGCAGGAGAAAGACAAGCGGGGCTCCCAAGTGTACAGGCAACACCCCCTCTTCGGTCTCCCTCCACAAAACCCAAGGGCATTGAATGAAGAAAGGAGAGGCAGGTCCTACCAGAACCTGCTCCTCTTGGATGAGACGATGGCAAGACCCAGCAGAGGGGTTCTCTGTAGGGCTGCTCCTCCATTGACTCGGGGAGAGACAACAGCCTCTGAGAGCTCAGGTGCCTCCTTTTCCAGGAAGCCTTCCCTGACTGTCAGCTCCCTTTCACTACCTTCCTCTATTCTTCTCTTGCCCCAGGCTCCAAAAACCGATGTTGTTTGGTGAAGTGGCTTGTTTAAAGCTGTATGTTTTCTTCCCTCTAATACCTTCATAAGTACTGTGCAAACACTCTTATTGTAAAAAATATAAAAATGCAGAAGCATGGCGAGCAAAATAAGGCAGTCCTACAACACCTAATCCCACACCTCTCCCTACAGTTTAGTGCCTGGCTTTCCTGACCTTTAGGAAAGGGATCGTGAGTGTGTGTCCGTGTATCGTTTTGTTTTGTCTGTAAATGTGATGGTACTATGCATATTAAGCGAAACGAGTACATTTCAAAACAGTGCCTTGGCATCTGTCCACAGCAGTGCTTATCTAACGTATTCTTTTATTTTTAATTCTTATAAATATTTCTCTTGAACCTATAATATGGACACATAGTGGAAAAATTCCCTGCAAAATGGCAGAGCCATTTCTCTCCGTGTCCTGAAAATAAGGGGAGAATTTGTGGACATTGTTTTGAAGCCAAGACCATCGCCGCTCTATGCTTTCCTTACTGGGGTCTACAGAGCAGGGCTGCGCTGACTCGGCGTTGGCACACGCATCCTGCCTTCACGCCCAGCTCTGCACTTCCCCTGGGCGGAGGGCCTTTCTGCCCCGGGCCAGCTCCGCTGAATTGGAGAGCCAGCACCTCAGCGTCCTCCGTGAGGGTCTCCCTGGAGACTTTGTCATGCAAGTTTGTCAAAAGGCCAGCTGTCCAACAGGGGAACTCTATTTTTTTTTTTTTTTTTTGGCCACACCTGGCGGCACGTATTAGTTCCCGGGCCAGGATCAAACCTGTCTCATGGCAGCGATCTGAGCTGTTGCAGAGACAACACCGGATCCTTAACCCCCTGCACTGCGAGAGAACCCCCCCCCCCCCGCCCAGTAGGGAAACTCTAGTTTGCAGGAAAGCACGGGAGAAATTCTTGTGTAGGAGAAAACCTCCTGGGAGATTTGAACTTGTAGGTTCACGGTTCCTAGTCGGATTCCTTAACTGCTGCGCCACGAACTTGTAGGTTCAAAGTCGCATTGCTATATTCCTAACTCCAGCGGCCCCCTGGGGACAGGCCATACTTGAATCACCTGAATCATTGTTTAAACCATGTTGACAACAACTGCTTTGATTCAGGGACGGTGTGAGGCGCTGTGCTCTGCTCTGATCTCATCTGGGCTTCGCAGCAGTGGTCCAGGGAGGCAGGGATTTCTAGAACCCCCTCTGCGAAAGATGGAGAAATGGAGTCTCAGAGGCCTCATAAGGTGTTGTGCCCCTGGCGCTGTCACTGCTGACTTCTCTCCAGGGCGCCTCGGACCCAGGCCCTGCCGTGCCGCGAAGTGCTGCTGGATCCAGTCGGCAGGGACCGAGACTCGAGCTCGCGGCACATCGTCCCCCAGGCGGCCTCGTCATCCGTCAGCTGGAGCTGTGGCTCGGTGCCGACTGATGCAGATGGGGGAAAGGACGGGGAAGCGCTGGCTTGTCACCTGCCGGATATGCACTCAATCAGCTCGCGGGCAGCAAGAAAGAGGTTGCCTGCGTTCACCGCATCCGCATTAATGATGCAACTGACAGGCCGAAGGGGGAGATGCTATATCTTGCCTCCTGGTTTTCTACGGAGCACCCAGGGGTCTGTTTCATCTTAGCAAAAAGCTGGTGTTCCAGAAGTTTCACCTGGAGTCAGGTGTGCTGCAGCTGGACCCGGCATCCGGAATGGCCAGGGACAACCCAATGGCCAGGGGGGCTCGGGGGGTCTCTATGGCGTCATGCTCCATCTGTGGACACAGATGACCCCCCCCCAGCCCCCGATCCCTGTCTCCGGCCCTGATGTCTTTCCTGAGCTCTAGACCGACACTGCCCAGCGGAAGCTGCCAACGACAAACCTGTTCTCTCGTCTCTAACACCGTCGCCGCCCGTCGCGGAGGCTACAGAACACCTGCAGCAGTGCAGCCGGGGAGCTGAATTTTTAGTTCCAAGTAATAGTAAGTCATCTCTGTGTCCCGGTAAACGGTCACACGTGTCTAGGGGTGCCTGGGTTGGAGAGAGGCGTCCCTGAGCGTCCTTTTCAGCCACGCGATTTAGGTGGCCCTCCCCAGAGGCAAGGATTGATGAGGTGAACGTGACTGAACGGGGAAGTGCTCCCGGGAGGAACTGGGCAGAGAGTGGGGGCAGCAGGACGGGCCCGAGAAGCGGCCACAGCAGGTGTGACGGTGCAGCCTGGGGGAGGGGGCAGCCGCCTGCTCCCTGGACGTGCGGGGTGTAAATGGTGCCTCTGAGCTTGTCCTGTTTGGAGGCGCGGAGCTGGGCATTACCTCCGCCGGGTGCTGGCGATGAGCAGTCCGGGCACTCTGGCTGCCGTCACCCAGGGCGCATGCGCTGTAGACGTGTCACAGGTAACAGAGCGGTGCAAGGTGTCCAGGGCTTGGCAGAGCGCCGACCAAGCCGCTCTCTTAGGAGGTCCCACGGGCAGCCTGGCCCGATGGCAACGGAACCTCCGTGTTCCGGTTTCTGTGGCTGGTGTAACAAATTGCCACAAACCCAGTGACTTAAAACCACACGAATCTATTATCTTATGGTTCCAGAGGTCAGAAAGTCCAACACGGGTCAGCGGAGCTGCGTTTCTCCCTGGAGGCTCCAGGAGAGAACCCACGGCTGGCCTTTTCCAGCTTCTAGAGGCCACTGCCCTCCTTGGCTCACGGCCCTTCCTCCTTCTTCAAAGCTGGCAGTGACGGCCGGAGTCCTTCCCACGCCGCGTCTCTGGGCCTGGTCCATTGTCTTGGCTCTCTCCGAGCCCAGATGAGAAAGGGTGTCTGGCTTCAAGGCCCCGCGTGGTTGGAAGGGGCCCAGCTGGGTGATCCAGGCTGCGTCTCCAGCTGCGGTCCATGCCCTTCGTCACATCTGCAAAGTCCCTTTTCCCAAGTGAGGTGACACAGTCCAGGCTCTGAGGACTAGGATGTAGGCCTCCTGGAGGGGCCGTCATTCTGCTTGTCGCCTTTTCGAAGCCCCCACAATGCTGTCCACTCTTGCCTTCTCTTTTGTGGTGAGTGGTCCTCTCCTGCATCCTCATGGTGTTTAAACTTGAGCCCCGGGTGTCATCGCTTTCCTGGTGTCAGCACCCCACGTATAGCATAGACCCAAGCCCATGGATGCTACGTCCGAAAAACCCCGGAACCAATGCACTTTTCTTGTTCCTCACTCCCTCTACCCTCACCTTGCCTGGAGGACTGTCATAGTCCCCTAATGGGTCCTGCCACCTTCCAATCTTCTCTCCAAACAGCATCCAGAAAGATCTCTTTAACAAAGATGTCAAGGTGGATCGGTTGGAATAGGCTGGGTTGGGCTCTGTCATGAGGCCTCTCCAGCTTTCCATCCAGGGTGACAAATGGCCCCTCCGAATACATTTAAACAGATGAAAGGGGACAAAAATAACCCAGTTTATGAGTACATCCTGTGCTGGGCCTGTTCACTGCGATGATTGCACAAAGACACAAAACCATTTGGGTACCAAGAGGGAACAGGGAAAAATAGAAAAGCGTTTACGTGACAGTGTGGTGGAGAGGGGGGCTCCAGCCAGGGGGTCAGAGAGCCCCCCCCCCGCCCCCGAGGAGGAGACTTTGAGTTGAGGTCTCAGCGATGAGAAGGAGCTGGTGGTGTGAAGATCTGGTGGGGGGAGGAATCATTCTAAGCAGAGGATGAATCCGTGCAAAGGTCCTGAGGCAGGAACGGGCCCGTGGTCAGAGACAGCGAATTAGGGAGAAGTGGAGGTGGATCGAGAGGTGGGAGGGGCTTGTCAGACAGAGAAGAGGACAGGGTTTCATCCACTGTGGGGAGAAGCCGCGAAAGAGCTTTTAACGGGAGAGGAACTGGATCCAAGCTTTTGAAAGTTCGCTGGTCACCATGAGGTGGAGGGGAGAAGCGAGAGTGGCCTCAGAGAATCCGGTTCATCTGAGACGCGGTGGAGATGACGTGCCTTGGCCTGCCGTGGAGGCGGTGGAGGTGATGAGAGGAGGTCAGGAGCAGAGCGTCCTCTGGGGGTGGAGCCAGGAGGATCCGCTGATGGGTCTTAGTGCCGCGTAGGAGAGTTAAGGATGATGGCAAGGTCTGCGCCAGCCAGCTGGGGGGAGGTCAGTGCCGTTTCTGAGACGGGCAGAGATTGGGAAGAAGCAGATTTATTTTGAGGAAGGGAAGGCCCAGTGGCAGGTCCAGGCTGTGCATTTACTTGCCTGAAGGAGCTGATAGTGGGGAGGTGACGGATTGAGGCTCTGGTGTAAAACAATTTGGGCACCTCAGGAAAGTTGCTTGCTTTTTTTTTTTTTTTTGTCTTTTTAGGGCCGCACCCACGGCATATGGAGGTTCCCAGGCTAGGGGTCCAATCGGAAGCTACAGCTGCCGGCCTACACCACAGCCGCAGCCACACCAGATCGGAGCCGCATCTGTGACCTACACCATAGCTCACGGCAACACCGGATCCTTAACCCCCTGATCGAGGCCAGGGATCAAACCCACAAACTCATTGTTCTTAGTTGGAGTTGTTTCCGCTGCACCATGATGGGAACTCCACTTAAATTTTTTGAGAACAAGTTTTCTCAACTACAAAATGGGGGTAAAAATAAGAGTACCTGGCTCCAGCTCATGCTAAAGTAATGAAAATCTCTGTGTAATAGGCCTGGCACTGAGTAGGAGCACAAGAAATGACAGCAGTTATTGCAAAATATCCATCTTTGCCACTGATGATGCTTTTCATTTCAAAGCCTATTTTATCTGATATTAATGTAGTCACACTCTTATTCTTACTTATTTCTTATGCTTACTTAGACACATCCTTAAGTTTTCACATTATTCATTTATTTTTCTAACCATTTAATTTTTGGTGATGGTTTATTGTGTCTCTTGATGACAGCATGCGGTTTCATCTTTTAAAACCCAATCCAGGAGTTCCCATCTTGGCACAGGGGAAATGAATCTGACCAGGAACCATGAGGTTGCAGGTTCAATCCCTGGCCTTGCTCAGTGGATTAAGAATCTGCAGTTGCTATGAGCTGTGGTGTAGTTCGCAGATGTGGCTCAAATCCTGCATTGGTGTGGCTGTGGCATAGGCTGGCAGCTACAGCTCTGATTAGACTCTTAGCCTGGGAATCTCCATATGCTGTGGGTGTGGCCCTAAAAAGAAAAAAAATCCATTCCATTCTAATGGTCTCTGTCTTTTAACTGGAGTGTTCATTACATTAACATTTAGTGTAAGTACAGATATGATTAGACTTGTGTCCACTATTTTATTTATTTTTTCTTCAACTTGTCTCCTCTGTTTTTTTTCTTTTGTTTTTGTTTTTGTCTTTGTCCTCTGTGTCTCCTTTTTGACTCTTGTTTTGAATTATCTGAACTTTTGTTTAGAACTCTATTTTAATCATCCTGTGGTTTTCAAAGATAGGCTTCTCTGCATCACTTTTTAGTGACTGTTACAGAGATTAGACTATACATCCTTAACTTTTCATACTTGATTTCCAGTTAATGTTGTATGATTTCATGTAAAAGGTAGAAGTCTTATGATTGTGTAAGTTCATATTTCGACAACCTTTATGTTTATAGTTGTTGTGTATTCCATATGTATACATTATAAACCCCACAAGGCAATGTTATAATTTCTTCTGTAAATGGCTCTATGATTTTTAAAGAAATGAGGAGGAAATAAGAAGACAACAGCCCTTTGCAGATAACTGTATATTTAACATTTCCTATTTTCTGAGGATCTGAGTTTCCATCTGGGATCATTCACCTCCAGGATAAAGAAGTTCTCATTGCGGCTCAGTGGAAACGAATCTGACTAGCATCTATGAGGATGCAGGTTCCATCCCTGGCCTCACTCATTGGGTTAAGGATCTGCCATTGCCATGAGCTATAGTGAAGTTCGCAGATACAGCTTGGATCTGGTGTTGCTGTGACTGTGTTGCATAGCTCCAATTCAACCCCTAGCCTGGGAACTTCCATATGCCATGGGTGTGAACCCCCCCCCCCAAAAAAAAGACACCTCCAGGGTGAAGAATTTCTTTCAGCATTTTGTGTCGTGCAGATCTTCTGACAACAAAGACCTTTAGTTTTCTCTTGTCTGAAAGGGCAGTTAGTGGGGACGCCAAGAATTAAGGCTCTGGTGTCAGACAATTTGGGCCCCACTTACCCAATTTTGACCTCTGACCTAGGGAATCGTGAGATCATAACTGTGCTTAAGTCGCTGAGTTTGAGGTAACGCGTTCCATCATAGCAAACGAATACACTTGGGGATAATGAATGTGAAATTGTGAAGATTCTGGGGTTTGTTATTTTTCTTGGATGAGTGCTGTCTCTTGTGTTTTGCTGGCAGTGATGCTGGTTGAAGTTGAACTTCAAATTCTGTACGTAGGGCGGCAGCTCTGGTCCTAGTCACATCTTTATCTTACCTGGGCTGCTTCGGGTCTGCTTCAGGTGTGGTCAGGGGTCCCTCAGAGATGGGGGTAGACAGAACTAGGGGGCTTCCTCTCTGAATCTTTCCCATCCGGTTATCTTCACTCGTCAAGGTTTACCAGCCTCCATTGTTTGGTTAAGGATGCCAGGGACACCGAGTCCTCCCAGTGTGCTCTCCCCTAGTGGCTGCTCTCTGCCACCTGTACTCAGCTTCAGTGCAAAAGCTGCAAAGACTCGCTTTGTCCCGACACCCCCCTCCTCTGTCCAGAGCACTCTGTTCCCCGCCCAGCACTTCCAGCTGGCCGTTCTTTGCACTGCGGTCAGGTTCTGTCATTGTGGTCTATGAAAGAATCATCAGGTCACTGCCAGGAGCAGGGGTCCTCTAAGTTCAAGTGCGCGTCCTTTTATCTCCGACGTGGTTCTCGGAAGAGAGACTGTTTCCAGCACAGGGTTCCAGCCGGTCCCCTTTCTTCCTAGCTGCACGTCTCCTTATTTGTAAGCCCTGTGCCGTGGACCACTGGATAAAGGATAAAACAAGTGCATTTTATGGTGCTGGACCCAAGGGTGGTCTCATGTTTATTTTCACAGGCATCTCTCTGTTGCTCATGGAAGAGGAAACACAAAGCTGGCGCTGGCCAGTTTTTTCATGCCCTGCCGTCAGTTCCTCCAGATTAACTCTGGGAAAGGCATCGTTCTTTCCTGCCAGGAAAATGAAACCTGGAAAGAAAAAAAAAAAAAATGGATTGCTGTAATTCAGAATTTTCTGTGGTTCAGAATTTCCACCCCTTATTTCCCCAAACCAGCTCTGCTAAGTAGGCACTGCCCCGAGCCATGGCCACGCAAACAAGGGGTGCTGGGCTGGCTGCCGGGGTGCGCAAAGCCGCCGCAAGTGCACACGACACGGCACTGACCAGATCGGAACGTCACCGCCCTGGTTCATTGCGGTATCGCGCACTTGTTCACCAGGCACCCAGTGTGTCGGTCACTGTGCTGGGTGCTGGGGTCACAGCAGCCAACAAGGCAGACACGATTCTGCTTGCGGTCTGGTCAGAGAGCTGGACACGAGCCCAATCATCAGGTCCCCACGTGTCAACCACAGAGGCGCAGAGGACTGGATGCGCTGGGAGTCGCGTGTTCAGATAAGGCAGGAAGCTGCCTGGAGCGGGGAGGCCGGGGCGCGGCCCTGGGGAAATAAGCAGGGTCTGAGGCTGAGTGGAATTGAACAAGGACGAGGCCAGACAGGAGGAGGCTGAACCGGCCTGTGCACGGGCCCTGTGGTGGGTGGGACCTGGTACATTCCAGAACAGCCGTGGGGGTGAGGTGGGAGCCGCGCTGTAGGGGCTGGGAGGGTTAGTTAGGTGTGCGATGCTGTTGAGATTTAGCCAATAAAAGTACAAGAAGCATGGTTACATTCGAATTTCTGACAAATGCCAAATACATTTTAAAAAGCAGAAGTGAATGTCAAATATTGTATGGGACCCGCTGATATTAAAACTGATGCATTGTTCATCGGAAATTCTAATTAAACTGGGCGACCGGTGTTTTCTCAGGGAACCCTGCATGCAGGGCCTTACAGACCGTGCGAGGAACTTATTCTCAGAGCAGGAAGAAGAGAGTGGGACCGGAGCGGCGTGGCCCAGGCAGGGTTTGGAGAAGGCCGGCTGCTGGCTGCGGCGGGTGGATGGAACCGGCATCCAGGCCAACCCTCCCTGGGGCCTGGGCCCTGGGGCCTGGGGAGGAGCAGCCGGGCACTGTTGAGGAGGAAAGCTTTTCGCAGCCAACTCTGCCCCAGGGACAAGACAAGCGTGGAGAAGAAAGCTCCCTGTATCTGTTTTCTCCACCAGCTGTTGGGGAGGAAAGCGGGGCTTTGCGAGGGGCCATTGCTTAGGGGTGTCGGGAGGCTCCAGGACCCAGTCGCCAACGTGGGACCCTTGCCTGGCGCCTCTTACAGCCTCCGCCGCTCAATGGCCCTCCCCACCCTCTGAAGAGCGCTGCCCCACGGCCCAGAAGGACACCGAACACTGGGTTTGTTTTTGTGATTACAAAATGAGTCATTTCCCCCGGGCAAGAGGGTGTGGAGGGCCTGTCCCCGGGCTGGGAGTGGGGGAGGGTGTCTCCTTGAGGCTGCAGAGTCCAAGGCGGCCTCCTGCCTGCACGATCGGCTGGCTCAGCTGCAAGAACCTTAAAGGCTTTTGAACTAGACAGTCCTAGGTTCGAATCCTAATTCTTTTTTTTTTTTTTTTTGGCCTTTTTAGGACTGTACCTGCAGCTTATGGAAGTTCCCAGGCTTGGGGTCGAATTGGAGCTGCAGCTGCCAGGCTACACCACAGCCCCAGCAACGCGCGCTCTAAGCCGTGTCTGCGACCTACACCATGGCTCATGGCAACACTGGATCCTTAACCCACTGCGCGAGGCCAGAAATTGAACCTGCGTCCTCAAGGGATGCTAGTCAGATTCGTTTCCACTGAGCCACGATGGAAACTCCCTGGATCCTAATTCTTGACATCTAATTTTTTTCATCTTTTTTGAGGCTCCATCAATCTTCTTATTTATAAAGTGAGAACTCTGTCAGTGCTTCCTTTGTAAGGCTGTTGTGGATTAAATGAGTCAGAGTTTATGCCAAGTCTTGGGGACGTGGCAGGCACGTGGTCAGTGTCCTTTGCCTCTTTGTCCCCTTTACCAGGGGCCTGGCCAGGCGTGGGCTGACAGCGGGGGGCAGGGGGGCATTTTCCTGTAAAAGGCCAGACAGTGTAGTTAGGCTCTGCATGCCGGTTGGTCTCAGTCCGTCAGTGGCCCTGCTCTCGTGGACGTGACCCCAGAGCGTCAGGGACAGGCCGGCAAGGGAGGTGGCGGCTTTCTCGTCCGCGTTCTCGGACTTGCTTTGTAAGATTCAAAACGGCCGTGTTCGCGTGAGTCCCGGAAGCCGGTCCTGGGGCAGACGGCTTTGGCTGCAGGTGACTCTGCCCTCTGAAGAAAGCGACACAGGCAGCAGGATGGCCGGGAAGCTGGTGAGCTAGGATGTGGCTCTGAGGACTTCTGGGGACAGGGTTCTCTCTCCCTGGGAATAGCACAAAGTGCAAGGGCAACAGTGCAAAGGTCCTGGGGCGGGAAGCGGCTTGGGACACATAAGCTACTGAGAGAGGGCCTCGCAGGCAGTGACTGCTCAGCCGGGGTCAGGGCAGGGGTCCCTCCAGCCATCACTTCCCAGGTAGCTCTACCCCACCCCACACATTTCCTCTGTGGGAGCCTGGTTCAAAGGTTTCCCAAAACGTCATTAACATCTCACAAAGGGAAACCATCAGGCTGTCTGTGCAGAAGATGCTGGACCGCTCGCCAGTTATCAACGGGAGATAATTGAATCCCGCCTTTACAATAGACCCCTCAGGACCAGGCGTGCTGTTTCTCTTCCCTCTTGGTTTGTGGCCTGCGATGTAGACAGGGAAGTGGGTTTGCCCCTAGGAGAGAGACAGGAAAGCAAAATATTCCTCAGCGCAGAAAAACAAAAAGAATCGTGACAAACGAGGAGCCAGTCTCTGAGCCTCGAATCGATCTTTTCATCAGCAGGCAAGTACTGTCCGGCACCAGGGACGGGGTGTGTCACATCTCCAGTTTGAGACACCTGCCCCACCCCTCCTCTGAGGACCGCATGGCTGCCACTGAGGGGCTCTCACGCGGGGCCGAGGAATCAGCATTTGGGAGACGAGAGCTGAGGTCTTGATATTCTTTTCATCCCTGCAAAGGCTCCACAAGGGAAGTTTCAGTCCATTTTATAAACGAGGAAGTTGAGGCTCTGGGGAGCCTTGCAGGGCACAGCTTCTGTGAGTGAGCGAGGCTCAGCAAGTTCAAGGGGCGCGTGTTCTAGCCACGAAGAGCGGCACCTGCAGGCTCTCTCTCTGGTCCGGGACTTGCTCCCGACACAGAGATGAGGCGACCGACCGTGGAGCCCCACCCCATCCCTTCTCCCCTGCTCCTGGTACCCGCGGATGCTCATGCC
>PVHT021183543.1:790930-810913 GCA_004024745.2 Catagonus wagneri | reverse complement strand
CACATGCCGCGGGTACGGCCATAAAACGACAAAAGGAAAAAAAAAAAAAAAACAGCTGCATGATGCTCTATCGTAAGGCCATCCCTGACTTATTTAACCAAACTTCCTAACACTCCTTTGCCTGCAAAAACGCACCCCCATATGAGTTTTAAGCAACGGTAAGGTTATTTTACACACCTGGTTCTGTTACCTGCTTCTTTTTGTATGACTCTGTAGTGAACGTCTCTTCCTATTAATCTCCGTTCACACCATTATTTTTAATAACTTCACATTTTTCCATAGTTTGGGTGGATCTTACTTTGTCTGATGTTTCCCTATGGATGGGCATTTAGGTAGTTTCTGCTTTTTGCTCTTACCAAAACGCTCGGGACTTTTTTTTGGAATCGTAGGATTATATTACTTATTATTCCTTGCATATGTTTGTGGACTGGTCTCCTCACTCCTTCTGCTGGATTCTTGGAAACCGCCTTCGCCGCATGAAAGGGCACGCACATTTCCACGGATTCTGGTGCACGGTGCCATTGCCCCCAGGAAAGCTGTACCTGGCCACAGTGCCCTGGGGATGGGTGTGAGGGCTCATCTCTGCTTTGTCACCAACCCTGCAGGTGATCAATCTTTTCCATCTTTGCTAATTGACCAGGCAACCCTTTCAAGGAGTAAAACCCCAATTTGTCTTCCTGAGTAGAAAGCGCAGTCCTAGGAGACGGGTTTGGAGGGCCTGGTCCTCCTGTGGTCCCATGCAGCCTGTTTCCCAGGAGTATTGAATCTGGGTCAAGGCGCTGGCTGGGAGAGCCCAGGGCAGACACTGGCTTCCTATCCTGGAGGATTATTCTGTGCTTTCTGAGTTTATTTGAATTTGGGTCTTTGGGCTAGAGCAAGGGCTGTCTCAGTTTACTGCCTTCTTCTAATATTGCCAATATTCAGCACTTATTGAGTGCTTTTCAAAGCCATGCCTAAAACCAAGATTTCTACATGGATTGTCTCATTGAATACTTCCAAGAGCTTTGTGTAAGTTTGGTTATCATTGTCCCTGTTTGACGGAGAAATGGAGAGTCGCGGCCCTCAGCTGACTTTCTCAAAGTTACTCCACAGTAAGTGACAGGGCTGGGCTTTTACTCCGACTTCTTGTGAAAATCCTCAAATACACAGAAAAGCTGGAAGAATAATTCTGCGAATGCCCATATGTTTGCCACCCAGACCTAACAAAGTTAAATCAAAGGTTAACTTCTGGCCAAGTTTGCTGTATGTTTGTGAGTGTGTGTGAGAGAGAGAGAGGGAGGTGTGTGCGGGGGGGCACGCATGTGTGTGAATTAATTTAAAGTTGCAGGCATCATGACTAGTCACTTCTAAACACTTCTGCTGCATTTCTTAAGAGAAAAGGTCATTTTCCTTCATGTCCACACCACCATTTTCTAAGAAAATTAACAATAAATACTTGATACTCTTTATTGACCGGTCCAGACAAATACTTCCAGTTATCCCCCAAATATCGCTTTAGTTGTTTTGCTTTTGAATGAGGATCTAACAGCTTTCTCATATCGCCTTTAGATTTTGCATCCCTTGAGTTTTTTGAAACCTGGGACATTTTCCCTCCACTTTTCTCACTGACTCTTGGACGTGAGCAAATCCAGCTATCTCATGGACTCTCCCACATTCTGGATTTTTCTTGTTCTTCTTTCTCCTCTACATCCCTTAAAAACACGATGGAAGGCTGTCCTGCCCTTACTGACGCTGTGTGGTTGCCTAGTGGTGGTGGGAGCCATTAACTTTTCCACGGCCCCCAAATTCCCTTTTCTCTTTGATTAATTCTGAAGGGGGAAATTTTGGTGCTTTGCCAGGAATCTGTTCTCCCAACAACCTCTCACCTCCTGGCTTTCGTATCCGCTGATGACACTTTTCTGACTCTGGTGTCTCATCGGGAGTTGCAAACGGTGAACCGGCTGGTGTTCTCTTTCCTCTGTCATGGACGAGCCGGTGTTCTCATCGGAGGAGAGCATCTTTCGTCCACTGGGAAAGCTGGTCCCTCCCAATTGGGCTGAGTCAGTGGGGCTAGGGCTTGAGCACGCCTGCTCTCTGGGTGCATCCCCCTCCCTTCCCACAATGCATTTCTGACGAGATGGGGCGCGTTCAGGGTGGTAGGGCCATAGACCCACGATGCACTTCAAATGTTCATTTCTTCCAGGTTCTGGAAAACCTTCCCACACCAGCCCTTCATCCCTCCTGGAGGGCAGCTGGCCGCTAATTTGCTGGAAATATTCACTCAGGGGCTGCTTCTAAGAGGTGGGTGGTTTGTTTCTCCAGGGAACAATTTGGGTCCCACCATCTGAGGGGCGTTGCTGGGCATGAGCCAATGGGAGGCAGCTCTTGGGGGCAGGAGTGAGCCCAAGTGCAGAGTGTGGGGGAGTGAGGCTTCCAGCCCCAGCGTACCAGCTCTGCGGCTTTGGGGGTGACTCAACCTCTCTGAGTCTCAGTCTCCCTGTCCTTGTCACGGGGACCTTAATGGAAATGTTGATCCTGTGTGATAATGTCCATGAAAGGGCCCGGCACACAGTAGGCCCACATCAAGGATGGCTCTATAATCACAAGGAGCATCAACTTCGGGAAGTTGGTCAATTACAGAATCTAAGTTTTTGGAATTTTGTGAGGCTTAGCGAGTGTTTACTGTCTGATTGCTGTGCTTTGCACATCGTAGTCAAATAGGACAACATAAGGTGTTTGATGTTGTTAATAATTGGAGCGAGGAGGGGGTTAAGCTGGGAAAGGCCTTGGGGAAGCTTGGGCTTGGGTCCAGGAACGTCACAGACCTGTCAGGGTGCGCAGCTCAGATGTGGTCGTGTGACCTCTGAAGGTTCCACTTTGGTCCTGTGTCCTGGGGATTCTTCTGTGAGGAGAGAAAGAAATCGCACGGAGAAAGAGAGAAAAGTAAAAAACTTTTGTTGAGCACCCATGTGTGTAAGACAATTTGCTGTTTATTATCTGTTTTTGTTTTTTTCCTTCAGGACGACCATGCCCGTGGTTCTTGGTAGTATCAGGACTCCTGTGCCAAGCAACAGAAAACCCATCTCAAACTGGCTTAAGCAGAAAGAGAATTTACTCCTGTGAAGCGGTTCATGTAATTAGATTAAGCTTCAGGAGTGTCTGGATCAAGGGCCTCAAGCAATGGGACTACAACTCAGCCTCTCTCACTTTCTCTCCTTTTCTCTAGGTTGGCCTCAGCCATAGTCCAGCTTTCCCCTCCTGGAGACAAAAGGGCTGTCAGAAGTTTTAGGATTTCCTCTCATTCACATAGCGGTTTCGGTGAATAGAGCATTCCTCTAAACTTCTGGCTCCAACAGAAGTCCCAGAGAAGTCTCTCATTGGCTTCTTTTGGGTGATGGACGCATCCTTGAACCAATCACTGTGGCTGGAGGGGATCCACTGTTCTGACTGGCCAGGTCTGGTTCAGATGCCACCCTTCCACTCAGATGTGGTGTCAGCCCTATTCCCTGCCCAGAGGAAAATCGGGGTGCTGTTCCCAGGGGAGAGGGAATGAATGCTAGACAAAGTGACAGATGTCCACTGCCCTTTGGGTCTGTGGATGGACCGAGCCACGATTCTTGGGTATGGGAGCACCATGCGCCTGGCCAGGAGGAGGCACAAGATCAAGATCGTCCCAGGATGCTCAGGGGAAGCCCCCTGACTTACGCTGAACTCCCAGCTCCAAACGTGATTTATATTTAGCACCAGGAAGGCTGTCAAGCTCTTAAATATGTATGGGGTTGGAAGAGCTGGGAGGCAAAGTGCAGATTCTGCATGTGCCAGTGAGGAATTAATTAGAAGTAAACCACATACGAGAAGCTTTCTGAATTTTCTCCTGCTTTTGATCTGGCTGTCAGTGGATGACTTTGGGAATTCTCCGGGCAGCCCCTCTGGAGCCCCTTGATGCGGGGGTGGGGGGAGGCTGGCGGCTGCTTTCCATTGCATCAACCCATTGCCACCTCTCAGCTTGAGGTGACCCTTCCTGTGTTGGGGGGAGTGTGTGAGTCAAGATGCTTGCCCCTGGGGAGGTGGGATTTTTTATGGAGCTGGGGGGCTGGCAGGGCCTGGGTGCTTGTGGGCAGCACTTGAGGGTGGATCTGGGTCTGAGGGTGCTGACCCTCTGCCAAGGACCCGTGATGGGGCCCCTGGACCCTCATTCCATCCTTTGCACTGCCCATTACTGATGCCCAGTCTCACCAGCCAGATGCCAGGTGGGGCAGAGGGTGGGCCTCTCCTGGTCTGACCACATTAGCCCTGGCTGGACACATAGTAGGCACTTTATAAATGCCAGCTAGCATCACAGCCTCTGGGCTGGAAGGGACATGGAGCCAGAGTGACCTTTTAAAAACTTTAAAGCTCCTCAGGTCCTGCCTTTGCCCAAGAGGCTCTGGGGACAGCTCATGGCACCAGGAACAAAGTCCCCTCCGACCCGCTTGTGCTAGGCAGGCCCCTCGGCTCTGCCCAGGCCAAGCCCCCGCTGCCCTCCTTGTACGGCCTAGTGTCTGCCGACCTCCGGGAGGCTGCCTTCTGCCCACAACCCAAGCCCTGGCTGTCCTGTCTCTGGGGTCTTCAGGCCTCATTTAACAGTTTGGAGTCTTCCAGTGATTTAGATCTCAGGTCATTCGTCAGCTCCTCCAGGAGGCCCTCCCTGTTGTCAGCCTTCAAAGTACATTTTAAAGCTTTTATCTTCATGCGACAGCATCTCGGGTAATCCTTGCCTTGCCCACCTGGGGTATATCCCCTCTGTCCGGTTTCACAACACGAGAGACCGTGGTCGGGCCCCGGCTAGTCGCGCTGGTTTGCAGCCACGTCTGGTGCAGGGGGCACCTGCTGGGGGCTGAACGCGTGTGTCCTCCGGATTCGTCTGCCGAAGCCCCAACCCCAGTGATGGAACCAGGAGATGGAGCCTTTGGGAGACGCTCAGAGTCAGGTGAGGTCGTGAGCGCGGACGGGAGTCCACATAAGAAGAGGAAGAGATTAGGGAGCGCTGGCTGCGGAGGACGCGGTGAGGAGGCAGATGTCCGCAAGCCGCCAGGAGCCCGCTCCAGTCGCCCGCTCTGCCAGCACCGGGGGCTCAGACGCCCAGCCTGCAGAACTGCGAGAGGCAGATGCCTACTGCGTAAGCCGCTCTGTCAGAGATACCTTGTGATGGCCGCCCACGGACGAACGCGATGCTTAACTAAGTGCATTTATTGATAAAGGTTTGACTGAATCTTTGGAACAAAGTAATGAGTGCATCAAAAGCTTCCAAACGTCATCAAGTTCAGGGGTCTTCGTTTAAATAAATGTTCATGTTTTTTACCGAGTTCATTGTAGATTCAAACGCAACTGTTGGAAATAACCCAGAGAGATCCCCTGCAGGTTTGGCCCAGTTTCTGCCCAAAGTAACACTTTCCAGAAACGACAGGACAATATCACCGCCATGGTGAAGCCATCATGCTTTCCAATTTCTCTATCTCTCTCTCTTTCTTTCTTTCTTTCTCTCTCTCTCTCTTCCTTTCTCTCTTTCTTTCTCTCTCTCTCTCTTTGCTTCCTTCCTTCCTTCCTTCCTTCCTCCCTTCTTTCTTTCTTTTTTGGCTCTTTAGGGCCGTACCTGCGGCATATGGAGGTTCCCAGGCTAGGGGTCAAATTGGAGCTACAGCTGCCGGCCTACGCCACAGCTCATGGCAAAGCCAGATCCTTAACCCACTGAGTGAGGCCAGGGATCGAACCTGCGTCCTCGTGGATACTAGTCAGACTCATTTCCGCAGAGTCACGATGGGAACGCCTGCTTTCCGGTTTCCACACTCCCCTTGCACTCATACACGTCCACGTCATCCTGTGCCCTGTGCGGTCCTGGATCCACCAGCACAGCCGGGACACCAAGCTGTCGGACCCCACAAAGAGCCTTGTTTTTTTTTACTCCCTCCGTCATGCTACTATTTAAAGCACCTTTTCCCCCCTAGTGATTTTATGCAAAACTCCAGGTGGGAAAGTCGCAGGGGGCCTCCTGGGGCCTGGCTGCTGCAGCCACCGTGGGCATCGCTCTGCTCTTTGCTCAGCCCCCTGATGACAGGCCTGGGATCAGGCACGAGGGGCACAAAGCAGCGGGGACCTGGGGAGTCCCCTGCGCAGGTGCCTGGACAGTGTCCGGGGCTGGAGGCCCTGCCGCAGGGCTTGACCCTGGGTGTGAGCTGGGGGGCCCAGGACCTGTGGCTAGAGGCCAGGTGGGAGCCGGGGGTCCAGGGCCCAGCCTGGCAATACGGGGTGCGAGTCTGAGGTCCTGGGTGTAGCCTTGGCAGCCCAGGGTGTGAGTGGGACGGGGTGGTGGGGTGGCGGTGGTGGCGTGGACCTGAGTCCAGCCCTCATGGCTCAGGACAGGAGCAGAGGTTCTGACTGAGTGCTGACAGCCAGAGCGGGTCCTCTGCATGCAGCCAGCACCGGCCTCACAGGGCAGGCTCCCCCGTGCTTTGCTCTTGGGTCCCACTCCCTTTGGGAATCCGTCTTTTCCATCCAGGTGGTTCTATGAGCCCCCGGGCACCTCGGGACAAAGTCCTTGTCTAATGAGTGTCCATCAGTGTCTGTCGCTGCTGCTCAGAGCCCGCAGCCTGCAGTCCCCTAGCTGCATGACCCGTGAAGGTCTCAGAGGGGCCTTGGCCTGGTGGGTGCGGGGGCTGGGCTCAGACTGGAAGCCAAGGTTGGGGTCTCGGGGCTGCTCGTAGGCAGGGCTCCGTCCCAGAGCACTTTCCCGGAGCATGGGGAAGGGACTGCTCTCTCGCCTTCTCCGGGACAGGGCCTTGCTCCTGGGTCTGCCCGTGAACTAGTACAACTCCAGTCTAGGGGAGTGGAGTGACCTGCACACATGCAAGGCAGCTCGCGGTGGCCAGGCCGCGCCGGAACGCGCAGCCCCTGTAGCCTCGTCTTCCCCCCAGTCCTCCGGGACAGGGGCGGGTGTGTCCTCTCCAGAAACACCTCCACCAGCGGGGTCTCTCATCCCTTTGCTCACTGCAGCGTGGGGTTGATTTAATTCAGACCCAGTCACATGGGTCCCCCCCCTTTGCTCGAATTTCGAGAAACCTACTCAAGATTCTGACTTCATCCGTTTTTAATTTTTTTTCCCCGCGAAGACTGAAATTCAGGGATATTTATCTCGCCAGGCGTGTGAAAGCTTAAATAAAATAAGCTTTATCTGTTGGAAGCTGTCAACTGATAAAAAAGAAAAGAATTAAGCATATTCCTATTTAATGAACTCTCCAGACAGAGGAGGCTTTCTGCCTCCTGGCTTAGCACCGCTCTGCAGAAACAGCCCCGTGCCCAGTCTGAGAACCGCTTTGGGACTTCTCTCTCCGACCCCCCCCAAACTGTCTAGACATCCTGTAAACAGAGAGATTGCCGGGCGGGCGGCGGCAGCACGGAGGTGGGGGTGTTTGTCACTTTGGGGACGGCTGAGGGAAGATTCATGGCCGCGGAATGTTCTCCTCTGGACAAAAGCACGCCAGCTTCCTTGTCCCCTGGAGCGCTCCCCCGGGCCAGGGCCCCCCCTGCCCCACGGGACAGCCTCATCTCCCCCGGGAACCCATTCCTTTTCCAGGTGGCCTCCTGAGGGTGCCGGGCCTCGGGCACTGATGCCGAGGGACCTGCCTGGGTTGTGCAGCTTCCCCAGACGGCACCTGCACCTGCTAAAAAGCCCTGGTCAGGAAACGCAGTCGGCTCTGCTTCCAACACCCACAGGGAGTCTGCCACGCCTGCCTGCCTCTGCCAACACCCCGGGCCGGGCCACCGGTCTCTGCAGCCTGGACCGTGGCCACGGCCCCCTCCCTGGTCTCCCTCCTCCTTTCCTCAGCCCGTTGTGCTCCAAATTATAGGTCGGAGCGTGACAAGCCCTCTTCTAAACACGGCCACGTTCCTATTTCATTCACGGCAAAACCCGAAGCTCTTAAAACGGGCTCAGGGCCCTACCTGCTCTGACTCCGCAAAACCTGCCACCTGTCTAACCTTACCTGCTTCTGCAGCCCCCTTGCTTCCTACATCCAGCCCCACTGGCTTCCTTGCAGTGCCTGGAACAGCCGTGACCGGCACACTGTGGCCTCAGGGCCTTTGCACTGGCAGTTCCCGCTGCCTGGAACGCTCTCCCCCAGACGCCGTCATGCCTCGCCCCACACCTCCTTCAAGTCTTTGCTCAGATGTCACCTTCTCAGCCAGTCCTTCCCGGGCCATTCTCTTTCGTAGCATGGGGCTCACTCTTGCTGCTGGACATTCTCTGGGTTCGGACAAAGGCGTGATGTTGCATACGGTCATTAGAGTATTGTCCAGGGTACGATGGCAGGTGTCACCGCCCCAAACACCTCTGCGGGTGCATTCCTCCCCCTACCCCCACGCCTGACAACCTCTGACCTTTCGACTGTCCCTATAATTTTGCCTTTTCCAGAATGTCATGTAGTTGCAATTATACCATATGGCCGGGACAAGGGGCCTAACACCTGCCTGCACGGTCAAGACGGGCCCCGGAAGAAGCAGGACCTCAGCCGGGTCCGGGAAGGTGAGTGGTCTGGGTGACGTGTTGCGGGGGTGGCCCCCGGCAGGCCCAGACTGGCCGGTGGGGGCAGAGAGAAGGTGAGGTTCTCTCTTCTCCTTTCGCGGTGCTCCGACTTGTTTCGTGAACTTGACCATGGCCAACCTTGGCCTCAAAGTCCCCGATAGTAAAGCATGAGCAGGACCAGAGGTGTGCTCCAACAGAGGCAGTTGCTGGCGTGGGATTGGCCTTCCCTGCAATGCCCTGGGCGGCTGCACTGAGCATCTTTCTGGAGGTGGGGGGGGGGGCGGGGCTTGCAAACCGGGTCGACCCCAGGATGGGGCCAAGCTGCGGGCAGATGGACTAGCATCTGGCCTGGTCCCCCCAGGCCCACCGGGATGGGCTCACAGCTGGCCACAGCCTTCAGAGGAGACGCCTTGATGCTTTGTCAGGTGGCTGATGAGCCCTTTCTGAATCCCGGACCCAACAAGGCCTCGCTAAAATATGCGTTCTCAGGGCAGGGAGGCCCCAGCAGCCCGTTAGGGGAGACACTACCTTGTTTGAATTTAGAAATGAGGTCGCTGGGTGACATATAAATGCAGTCTCTGTTTGCCGCTGGGGCCAGCGGCCTCCTCTTTCATGTGGAGACAGAGAACGTTAAGTTTACATTTGCTCTTAGGATGTTTGAGCCCCTCAGCTGATGTCTGGAAAGACGCGGGAGCTGAGTACTTCCTGCAGCCCCGTGTTTGCCTGAAGCCAGGCCGAGAAACCTGGGAAATGCTAAGAGGGAAACACAGTGTTTGCCAAGCCCCTTCTTTCTAATCCGCATGGTAACACCATGGAGTGGGGAGGGGACAACCACCTGCCAAAGTCTTGCTGGCTGGGGGGAGGGGGGGGGCGCTGTTGATGACCTGGGTGAAATCTGGGTAAGTCAGGGTCACCAACGCCAGCTGGCCGAGACGTGCAACCAGACCAGCCTCCTTAGCTTGGCTCATCTCATGTCTTAACTAAGCTCTTACAACAGACTAGAATTCTGGCGAATTTGCTTATCAGCAAGAAACATCTCTGGTGAAGAAGGAGTGGTCCGCCCACTTCTCCGCCTGCGCAGACCCCCAGCTGTAGGACAAAACCACCAGCGGGCTTGCGCAGTGTAGACTCAGGCAAGGCAACTTTCTTAGCTGAAGCAAGTGCTCGCTGACGTCACCGGAGGAAATGCCAACGAGGCTGCTGTCCAGCGTGCGCCAGATGTTGACGCCGCAGAGGCTTACGTTCTAAGGCATTTAACCCTTTCCGCCGCAGGACCTTTGCATGTGCCAGAGTCAAACCCTCCTATCACAATCACGCTTTTCATACTAACACTTTTGACAATGTGACTGAGGTCGGACTTCCCCAGGCCGTGCCTTTCTGAGGCTGCGAGCTCTGCGGTCTTGTTCACGGCTGTATCTTCAGGTCCACACACCCCTCAGCTGCCAAGTCTACAGAGCCCAGCACCTTCTTATTAAGGTCTGAGGAATTTTCTCTCCACCCTCCATCCCACCCTCTGGCTTCATGTATCGAGAGCTTTGCTGCATCGCAAAGAGGCACTATGTCCTGAGAAAGGCTTGTTTGGGAATCGTGTTCTTTTCTTTGTTAAGCCTGAAGGGTTTATTCCACTTCTAAAGTGAAATATCAAAGTGGCCATTCTAGACAGTTTAAGGCAGGAGGCAGGTGGGGGAATGACATGGCTTTTCAGAAACGTTAGGAAAGCCTGAGGCAGAAGAGGACATGCTGCAGTGGGTACTATTTAGGCTCCAGAGTGAGACGACCTGGGTCCACATCCCAGCTCTGCTGCTTATGAGATGGGTGACTTTGGGCAAGTAGCTTAACGGCTCTGGGCTTCAGTCTCCTCTATGAAATGGAAATAATACTAGTCTCTGCCTCATGGGGTTGTTGTAAAGAATAAGCAAGTTAAGGCACATAAAGTGCTTAAGTGCAGAAGAAGCAGGATGAGTTAGCTATCACTTTTGTATTATATTATCTTCATCCTCCTCCTTATCGATAGCAGCATTATTAGAGCTCTTAATTCAGCACAAATAATATAGCCACTACATGATCTGTCAGGAACATTTGGTTGCTGGTAACAAACATCTGAAATAATAGTGGTTTAAGATTCAAATTTATTTATCTCTCTGACTTGAAAGTAGGCTGTGGTGGCAGCCCTGTGGTGTTAGCTAGGCTCCAGGTATTATTCTCGTTTTTTGTTTGTTCCTCTGTTTCTCCATCTGTAGTAAGTGGCTTCCATTTCCAGGCTTGCCTCATGGTACAACATGGCTGCCCAAACTCCAGCCAACAGCTCTGTGTTCCAGTCAGGAAGAAGGGAGTGTAAGAGCGTCTGTGACTCTCACTGTTCCTGTATACACCATCCACCGTAAGCCCCTGAGATTCTCCGAGAAGGTTTGTTCTTGGCTCCAGCAGGGTGAAGAGGAAGGGTCCTCAAGCAGTCTTCCAAGATAAACAGGAGTTGATGGATAAATACCTCTGCCTCCGGTCCTCCTGGTCTCCTGGCGGGGTACCTGTGGGAGGTGCGTTCCATGCCATTCTCCCCCAGGTCCCTCAGGACCAAGTTCATTGCCCAGAGCTGTGACTGACAGCTCATCAGTACTGGCTCCTCCCTTTTTCTGACTCACGTCTCCAAGGCGCTGCTTTGAAAAGTACCCATTGACTCTGAGTCCTTGCCTTAGAGTCCGTCTGCGAGGGAACCCAGTCAAAGATCGGGGATGAGGCAAAGGGGGCGCCCCAGCTGCTGGTCCACTGCTGCCTCGTTTCCAGCCAGGCTCCCTTCTTCCCGCATCGCCGCCGCGCCCAAGCTGCAAGGGGCACCGGGCCTCGTCCTCCGGTCCCCCAGGTCTCTGGCCCGGGAGGGAGGCGGGGAGCACAGGCATCTTTCGGAGCGCCCTGCCGCCCGGAGGAGCAGCGAAGCATCGCAGAATTTCTGCCTCCATCTGGGACCAGGTTGGACCAGGAAGCGCTGAGTGTCTTGGACCCTTGCAGCTTCCTGAGAAGCGTCTTGATTCATTTCATTCCACCAGCATCGACCGAACCCTCCTGAGAGCCCGGCGCTGGGATGCGCTGGTCTCCGTCTCATGGAGGCCGCTGTGGGTGGAGGCAGAGGACGGGGCCCCAGCGATGGGAGATGAGGCTGGCAACTGCCCAGCCCCCAAGCTTTCTCCGGGGTGGAGGCGACACCCAGCGACTTCAGGGTTCAGAGCCACACGTACCTCGGGGCTGGGAGGAGGCTCTGCTCACTGAGACCCGGTCTTGAATGTGGCCGGTTGTCACTCCAGGGCGAAGGCACTCAACGGGGTGGCCCAGCATCAATTAATACGCAGCTCGGAAGTGGTCCGCGGACACGGCCGCTCACACCTCATGGGGCCAAAGTGGCCACAGGGTCCCGCCTACTTCAAGGAGGGCAGGGAGTGGAGGGGGTCAGAAATCCGTGGGGGACACGCGGTGGCTGTCATCCATGGGGATCGGCCTGGGGCCCTTCCTGGTGCCTTCTTTCTCTGCGTTTGCATGTATAAGGATGTACTCGGAGCGTCCTTACCAGGGCGTGTGACCCTGTTTCATGCCTGTCAAGACTGTAACGGATGTCAGGGCTTGGACCCTCCATAGTTTATCTTGCCAGCCCCCTATGGAGGGGGCTTCTAAAATGTCCATCTTTGCTCTGTGAAAGCCCACAAGGCACGTACCTACCCGTGTGCTTTCGTGCACACGTCTCAGAAAATGGGAGGTGCTGGGTGCAGGCTTGCATATTTCAGTTTTCACGGATACTGAAAATCATCCTTCAGAGTGACGACCAATGTTCACTGCCCCCCACCCCGGGGTGGGGGCTCTGGCAGGTCCCCACATATCTGCCAACGAGTGATGTAATACTGTTCAATCTCATGGGAGATCCCCTTGTAATTTTTTTTAAATGATAAAATGTGATCTACAACACATGGAAACAGTGGAGAAGTACGTAGGCAGCAGAAATCAGAAATGCCCTCTTCGCTTTTCGTTTCTCATTTTAGGCCCCCATTCCAGAGGAGCCGCTGCTGCCCGTGTGTCAGGTGTCCTTCTAGATTTTTCCGTATGCATTTACATAATCTAATTCATAAATATATATTGAATTTTAAATGTGTAACGCTTGTTATCGCTCTATCGTATATTGTTCTGGCGCTTCCTTCACCACCTGCCTTCCCTCTCTGCTCCCTCCTTAATTTTTAGCATCTTTTATTGCCGTGGTCTTATGGAACGAAAGTCACTGGCTTCTCGGGCTCTCTTTTCCCTTGTTTTTCTTTTTTTGCTCACACACCTCCAGGCGGGAGGAGGGGGACGGGAGGGGAAGCTGATTATGGCTCTGTCTGCTTTTCCCCTTCCCTTCCCAGAGTTGCATGGGGTGGGGTGGCCAGTGTCCAGACATGTGTCTGGGGTGGAGGCAGGAAGAAGCAAAGGCAGGGAGTCTCCGACGGGGGGGTGGGGGCAGGAGGCTGGCCCGGGAAGGGATGTAAGGCCGACAAGCATCCTTCCAAACGCCGGTGGGGAGGAAAAGATCTCCCATGGCAAAATTCCGCAAAATGCTATCAAGGATACATTTTTTTTTATCGCTCTGTCCTGCAGGCAGCTTGGGAAAACACCGTAGTCTCAGCACAAGTGCGTACCCCCCCGCCCCGTCTTATTTTATTTTTAAATGACACTTTCAGCCCTAGTTCTGACACCGGATTGATGGAGCCGTCCTCGTCGCGGCCACGGGGCGGGAGCTGCAGAGCCGGGGCGCTGGGAGCAGAGGTGAGCCTGGGGGACCCGCTGGGCGCCCTGCTTCCCACGCTCCCCCTCAACCCCCCGTGGAGCGGTCCCCGAAGGATCTCTGGCCAAAGAAACAGCAAACCCGCCAAATGACATGGCAAAACACAAACCAAACACTGCGCCCGCCCTTTTCCTGTAAATTGCCTCGATGATTTACTTATTTACAAAGTCTTAGGTGGTGCTGCTTGTACGCAGAGTTTAGAAATAGTCGTGCATTTGTTTTTCTCAATAAGTTGATGTGGGAGCTTGATTGTCCGGCCTGGCGTGGGGCGGGTGGGGTGGCTGAGCACGGAGTGGGTGCGTGGAGCGTGCACCCAGCCCAGATTTCGTGTCACCCATGTCCTCACCTGCCCCCTGGGCCAGGCTGCTTTCCCCAGCAAAGGCACGTTCTCTTCCCAAGGTTGAGTGTCCCTTGTCACACTCCTGCACCTCCCCGCCCACGGTGAAGGTCCGGCTCAGGGCAGCCCCCATTCTGTCCTTAGAGTTGGGACCGCAGCCACTCCAGGGCCCAGGGTCAGACGGGGAGGACCTTAGACGCGTTGGTTTCTCCCTTGACCACCCTGAGCAGAGCCCCTGAAAGTACGGGGAGGGGCGTCCTCACCCAGCGGGGCGGAACCCTGACGGTGGCGAGACAGGCGAGAGGAAGGAGCGGGAGATGAGTCACTCTCACCTCCTTCCGTGGGCGGACTGGTCCAGGATGCGGGGACCTCATGGGGTCTCTGGGGATGGCCTGCCTGAACGAGCAGGTGGCTGTGCCATCCTGATGGGCGGTGGCAACTTGGGGACGCCCGCCTGCTGCCTCTGTCCCCTCCCCGCCCTCACTCTTGCTTCCTGGGACTGTACCCCAGTGCTCGCCTCCAGCTGTTTCTGGGGAATTCCAGCTGAGAGACGTGCGCTAGTAACTTCTGCTGCTCTTTCTGCAGTGGTCTCCACCGCCGGTACCTGCTAAGATCTCCACAGTACCAGGTTCTTTTATCCTCCCCGCAGTGCACCCTTTGTGTAGACGAAGCTTTGGTACCAAACATGCCTGAGGGTTACCAAACTGCCTGAGGAACCAGGCAGTTTGTATCTGGAAAGTTTGCTTTTTTTTTTTTTTTTGCTTTTCAGAGCTACACCTGCCCTCCAGGTGCCTGGTATCTGAGGATAGGGTGGGAGCGTGGACGGGGGCTTGGGGGCAGGTTGTAGGATGGCTCCCTGTCTTCCGGCCTCTTGGATAAAACCTAGAGCACTTCAGACTCCCCGGCATGCCCTCTGCAGCCCCTGCCCTCTCCTTCAGCGCACGTGGGCGGCGACGGGGGACCCATCACTGTGCGGGCCCCGCCGTCTCCTCTGCGGACAGCACACCGCCCGTCTTCACAAAGAAAACTCCTCGCTGCTTGTGGACACGGCCCGAGTGTGCGTCTCATGCGCTGAGGCCTTGGACTCACTCGGCCCCGGATCCTTTTGCACCCAGGCCAGGGTCAGACTTTTGTATCCTGCGCAGAAAAAAATATTCTGGCAATTTTTATTAGAAGAAATAGGCACAGCTCCAACGATCCCGTTTGTCCAAGTAGGCCTTAGAGAGATGAAAGCCTGGGAGCTCAGCAACTCCGGGTCCCCTTCTCAGAACCTGGCCACCCAACTCCCCGCCCCCACCACTACGGTTGTTCAGCATCTTGGCGTTCACACCTGCACACAAAGATGTTGACTGTGGCGGGCGGCGGGGGGGTGTGGTTAAAAAAAAAAAAAGCAAAACCGGGAACAACCTAAGTGCCATTTAGGAGGAACGGGAGGAGAATTTGCTGCTTTGGAAAAGCCCCAAGTTCGGGTCACGGGAATAGAAATGAGAAGATGCCAGCACAGATTTTTGCAAGACAGTTTTGAGTGGTGTTTACCGTAGGTGACACTTTAGGGGCTCTTCAAGGGGTGTCTGGTGAGGGGCAGGGAAGAGGCGTGGAGGGGAGCGTGGGCCATGGGGACTGCGGAGGGATGGAGGGGCTGGGCCAGCTTCTTTGCTGACTCGTTGCGGCACGTGTGTGACGCGTTGGTAACTGTAAATCAGGAGAGAAAGCTGGCTGTCCCGCACCGAGCCAAGCAGGGGCCCTTGTGGGGACCGAGCGTCTGGTGGCCGTGGCAAAGGGAGGGCCCATTTTCCACTCCCGGCTTCAGAAAAACCAAGCAGCACTGTGACAACTGCTGCTTTTTCCAGCCCCGGGAATATATTTTGTTCTCCACGCAGAAGAATGTGCGTGGCCTTCGCCGGGCGGGAGAGGGATTTTCTGCCCGTACCGATGCCAGTTCCCCTCATCCTCGTCCGGTCTGGGGTCCCGACGAGCTGCGGAATCCGGGAAAGGAAAAAACCAGAGAACCCGGCTGAGCGTCGCCTGCGGTGAGAGTCGGAAGCAGCCTCGGGGGAGGGCCCTCTCCGCTCTGCTTTCCATTCAGGCCCGTCGAGACATTCCTGGTCTTTGTTCCATTGTTCAACTCCCAAAGAATTCCAGAAACAAGAACACCGGCCCTGGCCGGCAGCTGCCTGGCCCCGTGCCTCTGAACCAATAAGGCATGTTTCCCCTTGCTCGTCACTCCTGATGGTTTAACGGGCTCAGCGGCGTGTTTCTGATGCCATCTGTGCTGCCGGCTGCACCCTGGACCACAGGCAGGTGGGGAATTCCTCGAGAAGATAACTCAGTGCGGGCAGTGGAGACCAAGCTCTGGCCGGGCTCCTGGGTTGAGCGGGGCCGAACGTGTTCCAGGAACCCACCTACAATCGAGTCCGAATAAGAAAAGTCAAACTCAGGAGGCCCTGGAGTGGATGCTTTGTTGCTAGAAAAGCCCGTGGAGGCCAAGGCACTGATCTTAATTCTGGGGATTTATCTGGATGAGGAAAATGGACTCCATGGGCCACGCCTGAGCCAGGCAGTGTGGCGCAGATGCCACCAAAAACTCAGCTCAAACTGACATTAAAGATAAAGCGCACAGAGGTTCCTCAGAAAACTAAGTATGGGATTACCTTAAGATCCAGCAATCCCATTCTAAGAGGATGAATCTGGACCAAACTGCTATCAAAAAAGATACACACACTCTATATTCCTAGCAGCACTATCCACAATATCCAAGACATGAAAGCAACCTTAATGTCCATCGACAGAAGAATGGGTCAGGAAGGTGAGGTACATATACACAATGGAATACTACTCTGCCATGAAAAAGAATGACATGATGCCATCTGCAGCAACGCGATGCAACTAGAAATCCTCATACTAAGTGAAGCAAGTCAGAAAGAGAAAGACAACTACCATATGATATCACTTATACGGGGAATTGAAATGTGGCACAAATGAACCTGTCTACAGAGCAGAAAAAGACTCACAGACATGGAAAGCAGACTTGTGGTTGCCGAGGGGGAGGGAGAGGAAGTGGAAGGGACAGGGAGTTTGGGGTTAGTAGATGTAAACTGTTGTATTTAGACTGGATAAGCAGTGAGGTCCTGCTGCACAGCACAGGGATCCCTCTCCAGTCTCTTGGGACGGAACATGGCGGAAGATAGTATGAGAAAAAGAATGTGTGTGTATGTGTCTGGCTCACTGTCCTGCACAGCAGAAATTGGCCCAACCTTGTAAATCGACTATGCTATATAGTATTTAGTATAAAGTATATGCTATAATAAAAATTTCTTTTTAAATAGTAAAGGGAATGTTTGGGACCTGCTTTAGCTGGGAAGCCAGAGGCTGGTGTGGACTCAGCAGCCCCAGCAATCCGACCAGGCTGGAGACGCCCCGTCCGGCCGCGTCCGCTGTGTTGACTTCATCCTCGGAGCACCGTGCCTTGGGCCTGCAGATAACAGTCAGCTCCTCTTGTCGCTGTTTTCTTCCAGGTCTCAAATCAGTAGGAAAGAGAAAGCTCGCTTCCACCAGAGCCCAAGCAAACGTCCGAGATTTGGGGCCTGGCTGGTGGCCGCGGTCACTTCTAGCATCATCCTCTGCCTGCAGGATGCTCAGCTCTGGGCAGAGAGTGAGGAGGTGGGTCGGCTTCCCCTCCTTCATCTGGGAGCCGCAGGTGCAGGATTTGGCTCCTTCTAATGGTTGCTCCTCTCCCACCTTATTTTTGAGAGGCTAAATGCCTCTACGCCCTCCCCGCAATAAGTCAGCCATGTGCGTAATGCAACCTCGTTATTTAGTGTCCTGCTCCTCAGCTAGACTGTGCCTCCCTGGAAACAGCAGCCAGTTCCGTGCTGCTCACCAGGGCGCCCCCGAGCCTGGCCCAGGGCTGGCCTCACCAGGGCGCCCCGGGAACCTGGCCCAAGGCTGGCCCGGGAGACGTGCCTGGCACGCAGCTATAGGCCGGCGGTCCCGCTGGTGAGGAGCAGAGCCAGGATCTCCCCATGGCTTCTCTGACTCCGAGTCTGGGCGAAGGCAGCCTGCACAGGGGGTCACGGGTGCCGGGTCCCTCACTCCACCCAGCTCAGACCTGCTGGCCCGTGAGCCCTTCCCCTTCTTGAGCTTCAGCGTCTCCATCTTGATGATTTTTCCCTTTTTTTTTGCTTTTGCATTTTAGGGCCATACCCGTGGCATATGGAGGTTCCCAGGCTAGGGGTCGAATCGCAGCTGTAGCAGCCAGCCTACGCCACAGCAAGATCTGAGCCACATCTGTGACCTACACCACAGCTCACGGCAACGCCGGATCCTTAACCTACTGAGTGAGGCCAGGGATTGAACCTGCGTCCTCATGGATACTAGTCGGATCCGTTTCCGCTGCACCGCAATGGGAACTCCTCCATTCTGATAATTTTTAGGATCTTTTCCATCCGGCTCTGTCTGAGCCAGGCCCCATCTCACTGCCCTGCGCTTGCAGGAGGCTTCTGGGGCCAAGTCCTGTCTTCTGGGAACAGGCTGACGAGCACGGCCAGAGCAGCAGCGGGGCTGGGAGTGGAGCTTCAAGGGACATCTGTCCACGTTGTCCCCACTGAGCCCCTGCAGGATTCCTGGCGTGGTGTGCGCCTTGCACACATGTGTGCGTGTGCTTGTTGGGTGGAGGTATGTGAGGGGAGCAGTGGGACAGTTCAAGACCCAAGCAAGGCCACTTGGGGGGTGAGTTTGTCCCTTGGGTGGTGTCCCCAGAGGTGGACGGGGACAGTCTGGGAGCCCCTCCTGAAGACCCAGCTCACCTCTTTGAGCTCCACAGACGTTAACCTAACAGACACGGTCCTAGCGGGGTGGGTGTCAGCCCAAGTCGCAAGGCTGGCTCCTGCCGGTCCCGGCGGGTGACCCGATCTCATGTCTTCCTCGGAGGCGCAGGGTTGTCGTCTGTCAAGTGCGTGCTGGTCCCCAGGGCCGCTGGAACAGGTTGCAGTGACCCTCCCTGCCCGTGGGTCCCAGAGCGTGGTGAGTGGGTGCTTTTTGGGAATAAGGGACCCACAATTTCCTCTTTCATGTGGACTGGGGAAAAACACATCAGTTCAAGGCCACTATGCAAAGGCCACTGTACAGAGGCCACTGTACAGAGGCCACTGTACAAAGGCCACTGTACAAAGGCCACTGTACAGAGGCCACTGTACAAAGGCCACTGTACAGAGGCCACTGTACAAAGTGGCTTTAACGGTGTACAGTCAAGTTAAAGAACAGGGGGAGTGGGGTTAGATGAAAACACGAAGCCAATAACAGCGCCGAGGACCGTGGCCACCTCCAGGCGGAGGGCAGAGGCTGGCGATTACCCTGCAGGCCCGGGCGCGGCGGGTGTGGCCCCAAGGTTCCACGTGGATGTGAATTTCAGGGGATATTTCAACCCAGCACGGCCGTTTGCTTCTTCGGTCCATCACCAGCCCTCCCATAACATGGTAAGGTCAGAATCGTCGCAGCCATTTCTCAGATGAGGAAACCGAGGCCCCGACAGCTGCCAAGTGTCAAACGCGGGACCCGTACCCAGACACGAAGCCAGGACACGATGGAGAAGGCAGGGAGGCCAGGTCCTAAAATTCCTGGTGACTCTGCAGCGCTGCAGCCGACATGATCGGCCAGGAAGAGGGAACTTCAAGAAGAAAAACAAAGAAAAACCCAAATTGGCTCTGTATGTTTACAACCAAAGGGCCTCTCCTGGGAGTAGAATATGAAATTTTAATATTTTAGGCAAGCAGGCAATACTTCTTGTCTAGACATGGGGAAAAATTGAAATGCAGAATTATTTCCAACGTCTCAGTCGAGGCAGCAGGGTTCCTGTGTGTCCCCTCCAGATTGGGGGTGGGGCGGGGCATGTGCTGTGCATTTGGGAACAGACACCCCAGAGCCCCGACTGCCCGTGGGGGGCCTCAGCTGCTGCCTGTCGCCACGGACCCGAGAGATGCTGGTTGGCATGCTGTCTTTTCCCAGACAGTTGAGCTGCTTACAAATCAATAAAAACAAGACTGATTGGGACCAGGGCTTTATCGTACTCGAGTCTCGAACCACCATCAGAAGACACTGGGATCATTAAACCCATAGTTAGCTCTCAGAAACACTGGGTGGGGAAGGGAGAGGCATGAGAGAGGGGGCCGGGCGATGAGTTCATGTTATTTTGCCCTATTTCTCTCCTAGTTGCCACTGGAAAAGTAAGTGGAGTCAGAGTTCCTGTCGTGGCTCAGCAGAAACAAATCTGTCTAGCATCCGTGAGGACGCAGGTTCGATCCCTGGCCTCGCTCA
>PVHT021183543.1:762982-789930 GCA_004024745.2 Catagonus wagneri | reverse complement strand
GTGAGGCTGGGAGAGAGCCGAGGCTGCAGACGTTTTTCCCGCAGTGGCTGTTGAAAGAGTGTGGGCCGTGGGGTCAGAAGCAAGTGGCGAGGAAACTGAGGCCCAGAGCCCCACGTATGGGGCGCCTGGGAAGCTGGGCTGTCTCCCCGTCTCCAGGTCAGCTCAGCGTCCTGCGACCTGACGGATCTGAGTGTGATTTTAACGTCCACCGGTGCCCCCTCCCCGCTTGAGGTTTTTCGAGAGAGAACAAAAAAGTCAGAGGCCGAAGGGGCTTCGAATCACATAATCCGACCTCAGGAGGTTTTGCACTTTTTACACCGAAACACAGAGAAGGGACGTGGCCTTTGCCCGAGGAGACTGGGAGGCGGCTGAGACTAAAATCTGCGACTCCTCACCCTGCCCCTCCCCTGGGCATCAGCGGCTCCGCAAGAAACGACCTTCAGCCCACACTTTCTGGACGGTTTTTCTGCTGACGGGACCCAGGAACCAACTGAGCTCGTCCGGCCTTGATTTTGCCTAGCTCATAATACGGCTCACCGTCTGCTTGCGGCTGCATCCTTAGAAGCCAGCTTTCTGGCTAAGCCACGCTCCAGCCCAGGACTCGCCTGGAAGTCATTGGTGGGATCTGCCCCCTGGTCAGCTGTGGCTGCACAGCTCATATTTCCAGACTAGGCTTTCTTCCTGGTCCCCAGACTCTCTGTCCGCTCAAAACTCCGCGAAGAAGGAAATGGGCCAGAGGCGGGTCTCCCAGACATTCTGGTTTCTGTGCGGCTACCTGCCCGCTTCGAGGAAACAGTCGGTTCCACTGAATGCGCAGCTTGGAGTCCAGCCGCCTGACCCCGGGTTGGTGCTAAAAAAGCCAGAAGACACGCCCAACACAGGCACCTGCTCCCGCCCACCCACCAGCCCAGCTGGAAACGCACCCTCTGCCCCTTCTTCCGGCTCATTCTTTTGTTCTTTTTCCAGCCCTGCCGTCATTCACAAAAAACGTTTCACGTCCCCTTCTGAGGTCCTTGAAGCAGTCCATCAGCCTCTTCCTGTGAGCTGGTTTGAGCAGGTTCCCAACCTCTGATCAGGAGCTGGATATTTATTGAGCACTTATTAAGCGCCAGGAAGTTGCTATCTCTATCAGCATCAGTATCAGGTCAGCCCTATGAGGTCAGGACAAATCTTGCCCCTTTTTTTGCTTTGCTATGCCTGAGGTATTCAGAAATTTCCTGGCCAGGGATCGAACCCAAGCCACAGCAATGACAACAGCGAATCCTTAACTTTCAGGCTACCAGAGAACCCCTCGTCCCATTTTATTTATTTATTTTTTTGTCATAAGAATTCTTCTTTTTTTAAAATTTTTTTAAATAGCTTCACAGCAACGCGGGATCTGAGCCGCGTCTGCGACCTATGCCACAGCTCACGGCAACGCTGGATCCTTAACCCACTGAGCGAGGCCAGGGATCGAACCTGCAACCTCATTGTTCCTAGTCAGATTCGTTTCTGCTGCACCACGTCGGGAACTCCTGAGAATACTTTCCTTTTTTAAAAAAATCAATTTTATTGTATAGTTGGCTTAGAAAGTAAGTATGAGTTTCAGGCGTACAGCAAAGTGAATCCGTTCTGTATACACCCAGTCTTTTTCAGATTCGTTTCCCGTATCGGTTATTACACTGTAATGAGCAGATTGCTCTGTGCTGTGAAGTAGGTCCTTGTCACATATTTTATTAATTAATTAATTAATTTTGTTTTTTTAGGGCCACACCCACGGCACATGGAGGTTCCCAGGCTAGGGGTCAAATCAGAGCTGTAGCTGCCTGGCTACGCCACAGCCACAGCAATGCCAGATCTGAGCCGTGTCTGTAACCTACACCACAGCTCACGGCAACGCCGGATCCTTAACCCATTGAGCGAGCCCAGGGATCGAACCCGTATCCTCATGCGTACTGGTAGGGCTCGTTCCCACTGAGCCACGACGGGAACGCCCCCGCTCCATTTTACGTGTCGATGTGTGTGACTGTCAGTCCCAGTCCCCTAATTTATCCCTTCTGCGCCACATTTCCCCTTTGATAATCATGAATTTGGTTCCAAAATCTTTGAGCCTGTGCCTGTTTGGTTAGTGCTTTCGTATCCCTTTTTGTCAGAGTGCACATACTGGCTCTTTCACACGATATTTGTCTTTCCCTGTTTCACATCCCACTGTAGATGCTCGGGAGGGGCCCGGGCACGTGAGCACAGCTGGGAAGGTGCAAAAATGGGGGACAAAGGTGGCACCCACCTTACTTTGTCCACAGGCTGGGGAAACTGTGGCCCAGAAAGGCAAGGTGACCTGCTCAAAGACACACAACAAGTGAGTGGCTAAGATGGGCTCAGAGCTCATGCGTCCTGACTCCTGGTTCTCTCTCTCCCCCAGGGGTCCCCACCGGTACCGCGAGCACCAGACCAGGGATGGCCGCCACCGTGGGCCAGCGTGGGTCCCTTCTGAAACCAGCCTCAACCAAGGTGGTTAGAAACCCTCCCTGGTGGGAGAACATGCCCTGTAGTGGGCGGGTCTAACCAGCCCGAGGTTGGCAGCGACACCCTCCACCTAGCACCCCACCTGCCCCATGGAGACCCCCCAAGAACTGCTGAGGCTCCCACAGGGGCTGTGCAGAGCCCAGCCCGATGCTCTGCTTGAAGGTTTAAGCAAAGCTTCCACTCTTGGTCGAGTCTCTCCCTCCAAGAGGAAACTTTCCTTCTCAAGTTTACTTTCAAAGTGAGCAGCGCATTCAAGTCTAACAACAATTGATGGCATCTCCGATGCGCCAGGCGTGGCGCCAGGAGCAGGAGCTGCTCTCGTGGAGCTCACATTGCCGCAGGGCCACAGGCCCATGCGTGGCCGTTCCCCACGAGGAAGTGGGGAAGACAGAGCAGGAAGCTGGGCTGGGAGGAGGGGCCACGGGATCTTGAGATGAGGGGCCAGGGGAGGCGTCTCTGGGGAGCACACATGGAGATAAGACCTGAACGATGATCAGGAGGTGGCCGTGAAGGAGACAACAGCAAGTGCAAAGGCCCTGGGGTAGGCATGGGCTCATCTTCCTGGAGAATCCGAGGTCGGCGATTCAGGGCTGGGTGGTAGGAGTTGGTCAAAGAGATAGGCTTTCTTAAACAGAGACTCTGACGTATCACTGAGGTGCCCCCCACCCCAAATGTCCCGGGGGGTGGGGGAGGGGGATTAGGTTTAGGGCATGTCCGCCACGGGACGCATACGGCATTTCAAGGCACCCTGGCAACAACTAGTGACACAGGAGCTCTCGTTACCCCCGTTTTGCAGATAATGGGCCTGAGGGCCAAGGAGGTGGAACAGGCCCTCGGAAGCCACTGCTGACCAGCCTGGTCCCTGAGGGGCCTGTGCGCTGCGGGCGGCTCTGGGCCGAAAATATGAAGTCCAGGGGCGGGAGCTGGCCTGGCTTCTTAGCTCTCCTCTGTCTCGTCACGTGCTTCCGCTTTTGCTGTTTCCAGCCAAACACCGTGGGAACTCTGGGAGGCGTCGGCCCTTACAGCCTCTGGAGACTTCCAGGCCTGCTTGTGCAAAGCCGGAGGCGGGCCGGAGGGAGCGGATTTCTGCCAACCTGTCCTTGCTCAGGCTTGGGGGGCACGCGTCCCTCCCTCTCAAGGCTGGGCTGCTGCTTTCAGAGAGTCTGAAAGCCGGGGATCCACACGAAGAAACTGAAAGCAGGTGCTCTTCGGGTGGCCGGTACACACTGATCGCAACTGGTTTGACGGGGGATGGTGGCCCGAAGCACCCGGCCAGGGACCGCTCCCTGCCCGTTTGCTGGGGGCGTGTTACCCGCAGAGGCTGCAGCCGGCATCCCCCAACCCTCCTCCGCATCTGGCTCAGGTGTGACGGGGCCAGATGGACCTGTGCGGGAGCTCTGTGCCAGAGACACCGGGATGCGGTCAAGGGCAGGCCCGAGAGGGTTTTTCTCCTGAAGCTCGTGTTCTCCTGAGAGAGCCCCAAGTCATGCGTACCAACATAAAATATGCCATCTTGGAGTGGCAGGTGATAGGCGGGGACAGGGTGACCAGCAGAGGAAGAGGGGGTCACAGAAGACCACGCTGAGCAGGTGGCCTTTGCTGGGAGACCTGAATCGAGAAGGAAGACCCCCCCCCCCCCGGGGAAGGACAAAATGACTGACGGCCTTGTGCACCAAGTTGGCACCATCTCCAGCTCTGCCCCCACTGAGACCCATTTCACAGATCAGTAAACGGAAACACAGAGAAACAAAGTAACTCACCAAGGATACAGGGCCAAGAAGAACCCAAGACCTCTGCACACAGAACCCCTAGGCTGCACCACCTCTTGAAGAAGCCTGGGGGCAGAGTCCTACCCCAGCTAGCCGTGGCAGCCTATGGCTTCCAACCAAGAACGTGCGTCCATCCAAAGACCGGGGTGTGTGTGGGGGGGCGCTACCAGGTGGAAAGCTGGCCCACCTGCTACCTTGTGCCGCGTGTCCGCCATTCTCCGTTTCTGCTCTCAGTGGGGGCCTCATGCAAGTTCGCGGGGGAGCCTCTCGTTACTGCCCCCGTACTAAGCGTGGCAAGGGGCTGGTGTTTCGCTCCCCATCTGTCAGAGACCTGCAGGTGGCTCCTCGGTGCCCAGGCCCGGCTGTGCTCTGGTCAAGTGCTTGATGTCACGTGACATCGAATCGCTATCAGCCTTTTTAAACACTGTCACCATGGGTGGCTAACAAGGTCCAAAGGGTGCAAAGTGCGACACTAACATCACCACGTGACATCCATCCGCCCACCTCCGGGGTCTGGCCACTCTGGTCCCCTCTGCCTGCCTGGAGCCGGCGACCCGTCTCACCGATAGCATCTGGGGACAAGAGGGCCCAGGCTGAAGCTCTGTTCCCAGAGGCCTCCAGAGCCTCCAGTCCCCGGTCCCTGGCGTGGCTGGGGTTCTGTGCCCCTGGGAAAAGGCAGGGAGAGAGGCTTCGCTGCTCCGGGCTGCGGACCCGGTGTGGCCCGGCGAGCAGGCACAGCTGCTGTGGGGCCGGCTGACCCATTTCCAGTGATTCCATCAGCTTCCAGACCTTAAGCGGCTGCCCCTCTCCCACCCCTTCTGGCTAGCCAGCCCCCGGGCCTTTCCACCGGCTCAGTTTCACATCAAAACTGTCCCCTGTCCCTGGCATGTGCCTCTAGAAGGCCCACATGCACACTAGGGAGGAAGGGGTGGCTCAGACCGCGGCCCCAGCCCCACTGGCCCCACGTGCCTCCTCCTTGGAGCCAGGACGCCAAAGCGAGGGGGCCCGGGGGCATCGTCAGCCCCGGGCAGAGGAGGCTGAGGGCGCACGGCAGCCCAGGGAGCACATTTCTTTCAGCTTCAGGCAGGAAAAGCACTGACTCGTCCCCTAGCCTTTGTTTTTTTTCCCCCAAAGCACTCACTGAACTTTTTCCATCTTCAGCCCTGAAACGAATTCAACACGTATCAGGTTTGTATTTTACGGGGAGACGGACCCCAGTCATGCTGTGTTTTCTCCCTCAGGCTCTCAGCGTCCATCTTCTCCGCCGAGTCGGGGTGTGCTTAGGGCTGGGGCCTCCTGGTCCCCTCTCTTTGCCCCCAGATCCATCTCTGTTTCACAGACAGCAGAAGGCAGCTCTGCAGCCGGAACTCCTGGGAGGTCTGGGCCAGCGTGAGTTCGAGGTGCTCTCGGCACAGACGTTATGGCTGCTTTGTTTCAACCCACAGAGCGTTACCAAGTCGGGGGCAGCAGGGCCCCAGGACCACGGCTCTCTGGGCGGTCACTGCTGTAAAGCAGCACTGGCATCTTCGGCCGCACCTGTCCCTAGGGAGAATGTTCCAGAACCTCCTCTCGTGGGAGGCATTGCCTTAGGAGAAAAAGTCACAGGGTCCTGGAACATCGGACAGTGTGCAGAGAGGCAGGGCAGAAAGCGGTCAGTTGTTTGGGGATCGAAGCCACAGGCTAAGACGTCTCCAACAAAGGCAGCAAGGTGCCCGTGACCGCTCAGCCTCAGGGGAGGGGGCTGGGTGACAGCACCCTGGGGAGAGGGGGAACTCAGCCTCCCCCCCCCCCCGATGGGAAGAGTGTTGGGTGCTCTTTGCAGAATCCTGTGCAGAACTCCTGGCTGAGCTTTGGCAGCTCTGTACGTTCTGAAGAATACGCATAATCGCGCTAGTTGAAAAACAGGGAGCTAAAATAAATGCCAGGCAGTCCCTTTGAAGGACGGTGGAGGAAAGCTGCAGAGGGGCAGGTCCGTCCCGTATGGAGTCCCTGATGGTCACGTCTTTCTGGAATGCCTACCAGAAATATGCTATATGAAGATGCAAAGCTATTTGTTCAAGTTATCAAACCGCAGCTGAAAAATATTTTTTTCCCATTTTTTTTTTTTTTACTCTCCTCTCACTAAGAAAATTGAAGTATAAAATCCAGCAGACAATTACGCTTCTTGGAGTGGTGTCATGTCTGCAGGCTTCTCGGATGCCGGCGGTGGCCTCTAATTAGATTTGGGGTTCTCTGTGTGGGGGCCCCAGCTTAATGCAATTTGAAAACTAATCATGCTTAATTAGATTGTCCTATTAGGAAACAGCCAAGCAAATGGAAGAGTTGCGACTCATGCTTGGGAAACTTGCAAAAGCAATATCACAGAACACCCTCTTATTACCCGGGAGAGGAGCAAAAGTCATTCGTCTTAGGTTTGAATGACTGGCTTTGCATCCGCGCCGGCCAGGCAATGACGGTCACCTCTTCTCTATGGGGCTGCATTTTCCTGGTGTCCTCTATGTCTGGCTGCCTCCTCTCAGAATGGAGGGGACTGTATCTCAGGCTGTGATCTGGAGAGAGCTCTGGCACTTTGGTGCAGGTCGTGAAAGAGACACATTCGTGCCTCATTTTGTTGGGGCACGTGGTTCAGAGCCGTCTGACACCTGGGGTGGAGGGAGTCTGTCGCCGCGCTGAATACCTCCGTGCGTCATGGTTTAAGGACCTGCAATAAGCAGATGAAGGACACCTGCCTGGATGTAGGTGGCATGTGTCCAAGGTCATCATTAATTCTCCTCCTGGCAGCTGGGAAAGCTCCGAGGTCTGGGGACGAAACTTCTGGTGCCTTCAGCTCACTGAATTTACATCAACCTGGTTCATCTTCACAGTGAAAAAGAGTTTCTCAGTTCTGCACCTGTCGAGGAGAGAATAAGGATTCCAGGTCAGCCGTCAGATGACTTTCTGACCAAGGGTTTTAAAGGAAGACCCTCCACTCACCTCCCCTGTGTCTTTATTTCTGGTTTTGTAAAGTGAGAGTCAGAAACTGAGTGATGAATGAATGAATGAATGTGTCACTCCTCAAATATTGCTCGCCTGGCACGGGGATTAAAATAATGAATAAGACTGGCTCCTATCCTCAAAGAGCAGGGATCCTTTAGAAAGCAGAGCCTGAGGCAAGGATTAAGGGCTCCTGCTGTACTGGAGAGGAGCAAGCCCAGGACAGATGAGGTGAGAGCGTGGGAGGGGAGGTGGTGGGGAAGCTGCGAACGGCAGTGAGGCAGGACCCTGGCTGCCACGCCTGACGTGCCAAGGAGGGACGCAACAGGCTGCCCAGCAGTGTCATTTGCGCAGCGCACAAGCCTCCCTGCAAAGGAGGAGGAACTGCACCTCAGAGGAGTCACAGGAGGGAGAAAGGAGAAGGAATTCTGCCCAGCTCCGGGAATCGACCCACACCCATCCTCTCTAGGCACCTCATCCAGCCCCTCGGGATGGCTGGAATAGCCAGAGTCCCCTGTGTGGTGTCCTTTGCCTGGGGAAGTGGAGGTGCGGGCGGTGTCCACCTGGGAGAACTTGAGGAGGGGCACGAGGGAGAGAGACGAGCGAAGAGGCAGGTGCCTGTGTCCACGGGGGGTGTGAACGGCACAGCGGGAGCAGCGGAGAGCATCTCGCAGTCTTCAGGGCTCAAAGCTGATTCTGGGAGGGAGGAGCGTGTGTGTTCACAGAGAAAGAGGAGCAGGATTCAGCCAGAGGAAGGATGGGGATGGGGCAGTGTTCCAGGCAGCAGGCACAGGTAGGCCAAGGTAGGCTGGAGGGAGCGGGGGGAGCTGGGAGCAGGAGGAAGGCTAAGATGAGTTCGGGTCTCTTCCCAAACTGTGGCTGAGGATTTTTCCCCATGGATGCATGTCATCGTGCCGGAGGGAGCATCTGTTCGCTGCGTTGATTTGAACAGCTGGCCTACGCAGAACGTTTCCAGGTCATGTCCACGTCCCTCTGGGCTTGGTGGAAGTTCTTTTCTGGCTTAACGTGTTCTGCGGAAAAGGCAGGTCAGTTCGAATATTCCCCTGCTTTTCCATGACTCACTTTCTTGCCTCCACGTTTGAAGAAGTCTTTCTGTGCCTTTGAAATTGAATTGTTCAATCGCAGTGTGGCTCAGTGTTGGGCATGTTGAATAAAAGCTTCTTGAAACATAATATTTTGTAAATATAAAGTTTTAGTGGTTTTTCTTCATCTCAGGGGAAGTTTCCTGCTTCACGTCTTTGAACACATTGTCACTGTTGGGGTTTGTAATCCAGAGACACCCCAAAACCTTACAGCCAATCTCCTGCCACAAGTTTTCATATGTGTTAGCTCCGTTCAGCTCTGATCTCTTGCCATTTTCATGTGTATTCATTTTATCTCACACATTTTCTCTAGGTTAATATTTGATTTCTGACTGTATCTGTTGTTGTCTGTCATTTAAAATAGTTACATAACAATGTTTTTAAAAAATCTATTCCCTTAGGTCAGTTCATATCTTAAGTGGGATTTTAAAATCATTTTGTCTTCCAGCATTTGTTTTACTGAATGCATAATTTTCTATCAAGTTTTCCTGTGGGGTGAAGCAACCGGGAGAAGCTCTCTTCTGTTTCTGGAGACACATTTTCTTCTTGATGGGGCTCTTCTTTTTTTTTCCTCTCCCTCCCTCCTTCCTTTTTCCTTCCTTCCTCCTTCCTCTCCCCATCCCTCCTTTATCATTCTAACTTTCCTTGCTCTGAAGTCTGCTCTGTCTGAATGCAAATATCTACTCCTGCTTTCTTTTGATTAAAAAGAATGGTATATCTTTCCCCACCTCTTTATTTTGAATATACATTTGATTTTTAGGGCTGCTCCCATGACATATGGAGGTTCCCAGACTAGGGTTTGAATTGGAGCAACACCAGATCCTTAACCCACTGAGTGAGGCCAGGGATCGAACTTGCAACCTCATGGTTCCTAGTCAGATTTGTTTCTGCTGCGCCACACTGGGAACTCCCATCTGTGTCTTTATATTTAAAGCAGGTTTCTTTTGGACAACATAGAGTCAGCTCTTGTTTCCTTATCTACTCTGTCAGTCTATGGCTTTTCATAGGTGTAGTTAAACAATTGATGTGATTACCAAAGTGATTATTGGTACAGTTGAATTAATATCTACCACATTTGTTACTATTTCTATTCATTGTACTTATTATTTTTTGTTATCCCTTTTTCTGCCTTCTCTGGTTTTCATTGAGCATGTTCTCTCTGAATTCATTTTTCTCTCCTCTCTAGTATATTAATTATGCTTCTTTTAAAAATTTTTAGTGGTTGACTTAGAGTTTGCAACATACGTTTATAGCTAATCCGAGGTACTATCAACTGACACGATCCCACTTTGTGGGCAGTGAAGATAGCTTGTAACAGTGTTCTCAATCCATTCCTCCTTCTAGTCCCGATAATATTGTTGTCATTAATTTTGCTTATCCTTAAGCTATAATAGCCAAACAAATTTTTGCTATTATTATTTTGAAGTTATCTATCAAACCAATTATGAATAAGGAAAATACAAGATTTGATTTTACCTTCATTTATTCCCTTCGTAATGTTCTTTCTTTATGTAGTTCTGAATTTGCCTTCCTTTGAAGAACTTTTAGAAATATTTTTTGCAATCTGATTGTGGCTCAGTGGTAACAAATCTGACTAGTATCCATGAAGACGTGGGTTTGAGCCCTCTCTTCTCTCAGTGAATTAAGGATCTGTTGTTGCCATGAGCTGTGGTATAGGTCACAGATGTGGCTCAGATTCTGCATTGCTGTGGCTGTGGCATAGGCCAGCAGCTGCAACTCCAATTTGACCCCTAGCCTGGGAACTTCCACATGCTGCAGGTGTGCCCCCCCTCCCAAGTACTTCTTGCAAGACAAATCTGAGACAAATGCCCTTGGTTTATTTTCCCGTAAGATTTAAAGGGTAATTTCACTGGATACAGAATTCTAGGTTGTCAACACTTTTAATATTTCATTCAAATCTTTTCTTGCTTAAAAGGCTTTTCAAGAGACATCTGATGTAATTCTTTTCCTTGTCCCTCTATAGTTAATTTGTTTTCCCCACCCCTACCCACTCCAGGTTCTTTCAAGATTTTCTCTTTGTCTTTGCTTTTCTACAGTTTGAATATGGTATGCTTAGTGTAGATGTTTTGGTATTTATCCTACTTAGTATTCTCTGTGCTTCCTGGCAACTGTCATTAATTTTGGAAAATCTCAGTCCTGTTATTATTCATATATTTCTTCTGTTCCTTTCTTTTTTCTTCTCGTACTGTTATGCCCATTATACCTATGTTATACCTTTTGGTAACTGTCCCACATTTCCAGGATAGTCTTTATTCTGTTATTTTCTTTAAAAAAATTTTTTTTTCTCTTTGCTTTTCAGTTTGGGAAGTTCCTATTGACACATCTTCAAGCTCACTGATTCTTTCTTCATCCATGTGCAGTCAACTAAAGAGCTCACCAAAAGCATTCTTACTTTCTCTTACAGTGTTTTTGATTTCCAAAATTTCTTTTTAATTCTTTCTTAGAGTCCACCTCTTTGCTTATATGTTATCTGTCTGTTCTTGTATGCTGTCCATTTCTTTCACTAGAGCATTTAGCATGTTAATCACAGTTATTTTAAGTCCTGACCTGATAATTCAGAAACCTTTGCCATTACTTAGCCTGGTTCTAAGGCCTACTCTGTCTTCTCAGACTGGGTGTTTTCTTGCTTTGTAGTACGCCTTGTAACTTTTTGTTGAAATCTGGACATGTATTGAGCAACAGGAACTGAGGCAAACAGGATTCAGTGTGAGGAGATGTCAGTCTGGCTCAGAGCTGGGCAGTGCTTCATGTTTTTTATAACCACAGGTAATAACAAAGGCTTCAAATTCCTCGTGTCCATGTTTTGGTCTCTCCTATGGCCTTTGGGTTTCCCTGGAAATTCCTCCTTAAATTGAACCTGTGTCTCACAGCTCTCAGGTGTAACTTCCTGTTACTATACTGGAGTCTTGTTGAAGTGATAGTAAAATAATAGGAAGAAGAAACGTTCTGTGATCTTATCATCAAATCTTCTGAGTGGGCCAGGGCCCCTGGGCTGTGACCTTCAGAAGAGTTTAATCTTTTTTCCTCTCCATTAAAGTGATATGGAAGGCCACAGGAGGCTCTAGGTGTCTAATTGCCCTTGACCTATGATAAGGCTCTGGTAAAGTATTTTCCCTTGAATACAGGCTTTTGCTAAGGAGAACAGTAGGTTTGGGGGCATATTTCAAAATGGTTGCTTTCCGCTCCCCATGCTGGAAGCACAGGTGAGGCTCCTGAAAGGAAAACTCATGACAGTGAAGGCCTCCTCTTGAAACGGGACTGAGTTTTTCATCTCAAGCTAGTCCGCACTCAGCCTCCAGCAATTAGTCAATTGTGTTTAAGCATTGCTGCTTGCTACTGGTTCCAGCAGCTTCTGGTTCCTGCAAGTGGTGACTCTCTGTATCTGCCTGTCTGTCTCCCACGTTTCTGGGGTGGCAGTCTGCCCCGTGACCTCAATCCTCTGAAGGATCTAAGAAGTGATGTTGATTTTCAGTTTGTTCAGCTTTTTTCTTGTGAGGATGAACATGACGAGTTCTAAGCTCTACATGTTGGAGCAGAAACTGGAAGTCCTCTGAATACATTTTAAAATCAAGTTGTATTTTATTGCCAGTTACTTAAAGCCTCTCGGAAAATTCAGATCAAAGGGAAAAATTATTTCTTGCATAAGCTATCTGCATAATTGCCTCAATTACCCCTCTGTGTGAGGAGGCATGTGACCTCAGGCCAGCTTGAGAACCCAGCTAGCCCTTCCCCCAGCTCAGGGTGGGAGTAAGTACGATGGGTTGGATGCAGAATGAAGGAAAGCTCATCCTGGGGGGCGGTGTGCACAGAGTCATGGGGTCCGGACCAGGGTGAGGCAAGTGAAACACTCAGGGTGAACATTTACAGGGGCCTGACTCACAGCCACCAACACTGCACAGGAACGGCCCTGAGAAGGATTCTCCCTAAATTTGAAACGCAAGTGTTCTGCTTGATCTGCTCTGGTTATGAGCATAAGTTTGGAGTCCAGACTGACCAGCCTCACCCTTGTCTGCTGCCTGGTGGCTGAGGGACCTTGGGCGAGATAATAACCTCTTTATGCCTCTGTTTTCTCGCTTGCAAACTGGAGATAAGCCTAGTGCTTACTAGCAGGGACTGTAGACTCTTTAGCAAAACCCCTGCATTGGAATCTTAACCCTGTGTGACAGTTTTCAGAGATGGGACCTTTGGGAGATGATTGTGTCACGAGGGCTCCGTGAATGGGGTTAGTGTCCTTATAATAGGACCCCAGAGAGCTCCCTTGCCCCTTCCATCAGGTGAGAAATGCGTGAGGAGAGAGCTGTCTATGATCCAGGAAACTATACCCCATATCTGCCAGTGCCCCGATCTTGGACTTCCAGCTTCCAGATCTATAAGGCATACACTTCTGTTGTTTATAAGCCATTTCTGCTATATGTGGGCTTCTGTTATAGCACCCCAAATGGACTAAGACACTGGGAAATAGCGCCCTCAAAAACGTCACTTGTTTTTTCTTCTCTCTGGACTCCCGTAGCAGAAGCTTCTGGTTCACTCTCTTCCCTCCACCATCCTGGGCTCTCCCGCAGCTCAGCCAGCCCACCTCCCCATTCTCTGCCCTTCATTCTTAGCTCGGCTGCCGGCTGGCTCTTTCTTGCACCAAAGAGCTTGCCCAGCCCATGTGTGTGGGTAGCTGGGAAGTGCCTGTGACAGCCCTTGGTCCCTGGTTTCAGCAGATCAGTTCCCAGGTGACTTCCACAATTCCTCAAAGGGAACCTGCTCATAGCTGCAGCTTTAGCCTCCTTCCTCCTGCTCCCCGGCCCCTGGGGTCACCGCCCTGACTACCTGCATCCACGCCCTGTCTCAGGGTCTGTTTGGGGGGAGTCCAAATGAGGCAGCTTGTCAATGAGGAGTCTGCTCTATGGAACAGTCCTATTGGGGCTTCCCAGGACATCTGTCCAGCACCTGAGTCTGTGGTAAGGATTCGTTCGTTCAACAATGCTGTCCTGGGCACCCCCTGGGATCTGCTGGGTCAGATTCAGAGCCAAGGCTTGGGACCATCAGCTGTAGGACACACGACGCCCCTTTTGTGGCCAACACTGATTAGAAGAGGTGGCGGGCGGTCAAGAAGTGGGGGCCTCTGGACACTGTGTGCTGGGGCTTGGCCCTTGGCCACACCCCATGAAGCCGTGTGATCTCAGGCAAGTGATGGATGCTGCTGAATCTCAGACGCTCATCTGTGAAATGGGCAGAGCCCCAAGGACCTCTGAGGGCTGCGGTGAGTATGGCATGGATTGATACCCAGGCACCTGCAATGGGCTCGTAGCTCAGTGAACGTGTTACAGTTTGGTATAAAGTTATTTAAATGGGGCCCGTTCCCCAGGTACCTCTGATTCATGGGTGAATTTTACGTCTAAATGAAAGCAAAACTACCTCCACAGCCACCGGAACTGCCCTCCCTTTAGGAGAGAGAAGAGCGGCTGCCGACTCGCGGAACTCCAAAGCCACATCCTGATTGCGCATCCTGGCGGCTCCCGGAGGAGGCTGTCTTGTTGAAAGTTAACCAGGGTCAACGCTGTTGACCCCCAAAAAATCAAACCTCTCTTTAATGAGGGGACAGAGAGAGAGAGACAGAGCCAGGAAATTTTACCCGAAAAATCCGAAGGGATTGAAGAGTCCAGCTTCCCGTTCAGGCCGAAAATCTGTCATTTTGACAGTTTGCTGATGAAAAAAAAAAAATACATACAACGAAGCATATCTTCTTAGCAGTGAAAAAGCCTGTCTGGCGAGGGAGGTTTCAGGGGAAGAAAGTGGAAAATTTTCCCCCGACTCCTCCTCTCCAGGGTTGAACACGGAGACACGCCGGTTTCCGCTCCTGCCCCCTCTCCCCGCCTCTGTCCGCCTCTCTGTCTGTTCCCATCCGTCCGTCTCTGCACTCCTAACTCTTGATTCCTCTGCCACGTTTGCTCACCCTGAGGCCCACCTGCCACCTGCCACCCCGAGGCCCACCTGCCACCTGCCACCCCGCTGCTTCTGAGATGCCCCCAGCTTCTCCCATCACCGGATCGCTTCGGCAGCCGTGAGCTTCCGGACTCAGCCTCGGGTCATGCTTAAAAACTCTGCTGAGACCTGTCCCAGCCCTGGGGGGGCAGGGATCGGCTGGCCTGCACCCAGAGAATCTTCCTGCTGGAGCTAAGTGTTCCCCTCTTCCAAGGCAGCCCTCCTTGCTGGAAGATTCCAGGTTTTTCTGACACCTGGTGTGGAAGTGGTGAAGCGTGGGGCGTCAGGCTGAAGCTGGAGGCTGGCTTCCCTTTGTTCAGTCTGTTGAAGTCCCCCGCCCCACGAGCCACTCCCATAGGGAGTCAGAAATGAAAGCTCCCCCCACCCTGCAGGATCCACGTGCCTTCCGTCCCGGGCTGACACAGACGTTCATGAAGATCCATCGGTGGGTGGATAAAAACACTGTTCTGGCCACCGGGCTGCCCGCGGCTGTCCAGAAAGGTCTCTGGGCTCATAGGGGTGGCAAGCTCCCACCACCACCCTCCCTTAGGCTGTTCCTATTAGACTTCCAGGTCACTGAACCAGGTTCGGGTGTCGTTGCTGTTTGCCTGACAAGAGCAAAGGATCAGTATCTCAAACTATGTGTCTTTAATTACTACAGGACTCTACATTTCCCTTAACAAAAGCCCAACTCAAACTGCTTAAAGAAAAAGAGTTGAGGGGGGCGGTTCTTGTTATAGCTCAGTGGTAACGAAACTGAATAGTATCCATGAGGACATACGTTCGATCCCTGGCCCCATTCACTGGGTTAAGGATCTGGCATGAGCTGTGGTGTAGATTGCCGACTTGACTTGGATCCTGTGTTGCTGTGGCTGTGGTTCAGGCCAGCAGCTGCAGCTCTAATTGCACCCCTAGCCTGGGAACCTCCATATGCTGTGGGTGTGACCCTAAAAAGAGAAAAAAAAAGTTCATGGGTCCAGCTGGCTTCAGGAGTGGCTAGATCCAGGGGATCCAACAATGCCACAAAGAATGACTCTCTCTCCATCCTGTGATTATGTCACACCCGAGCAGGGGCTTCCACTGCCATGGTTTCCCAAAGCTTCCAGTTTACATTTCTGCAGCTTAACCTCCCCCAGAGAGAGCGCCTCACTTCCCTAATTTCTCCGCAATTTCTGGGGTTGTCTCTCATTGGCTGAGCTGGGATCACATGCCCATCCTTGAACCAATGGCTATCTTCAGGAAAATGGATGAAGAGCCCTGACTGGCTGGGCCTGGGTCACGTGTCTGTTCTGGGAATCAGGGCTGAGCTCAGCTCCACCCCAGTGCCGGGCATGGTGCGGGAGTGAGGAGAAGCGTCCGCAGGAGAGCGGGTGCTGCTGGAAGACAAGGTGGGGGTGGATGCTGGGCAGCGAGCAGCGCGAGAGGCTTGACTCATGGTTCCTCCGAGCTGGGGGACACTGCCAGAAACTGCCCTTCCCCAGGGACCATGGTGGAAATAAAGAAGAAAATGTCTGAGAAGCACCAAGGCCATATTTTGCAGTCAAAATGTACAGTGATGGTGACAACTGACCTCCCCAGTGACTTGGGTCCTCAGGCCTGCCTCTCCCAGGACCCCTCAAACCCACTGGCAAAGCCTGTGCCCCTCAGAGTTTCCTCTTTGCCCCACTTTCTGGGGCCCAGACCCCAGACCCTACCACCCCAGTTAAGAGCTTGCTCCCCTGCGCTGCCTGCTCCTGCCTGACGCACAGTTTTTATCTAATTTCTTGGCTTCGAGTGCAGCCAAGCAGGTGCGACGTCGGAGGGCAGGGGGCCGGGGGCCAGCGGGCTGGGGCATCCGTCCACATGCAGAGAGGCGGGCACTGTCTCCATCCAGAATGCTCCGATATTGGCGATTTTCATTCTCGAGGCCCTGACACAGTGTCTGTGAACCCAGCAGCCAGCCTGTCAATCACCGCCCCGCCCCCCCGCCCCCGCAGAACCGGGCTCAGGCTGGAGATTTAGGTGAGTGATTTCCCCCCGGACAGGCCCCCTGATGCAGGCCCATGCTTCCTTCCCTGGTTGTCTGGCTTTGGGTTGGGTTTGGGAACGTTACAAAATGACTGTTTATGCCCCAAATGAAAGCTGAGTGCTGGTTCCCGCTTTTCCCGCCAATACTTGTGAATGTTTCCAAAGGCAGTTCCAGGCCCCCGGGCCACGTGGGCGCAGATCTGCGTCGCTCCAGTCCTGGAGGGAGCTTCCTTGACCCCGGAGGCCTCAGTTTACACCTGCTGTGAAGTGGGGCTGGGGTGCGCTCTCTGGGGGGCTGCTGGAAGCATCTCAGGTGCACGCTAAGGATGCCTGTCTGGACAAACCTTCCCGTAACTTCTGCAGGGGTCTGCGGAAGGTGGAGTAGGGGAAAGTCCACGGCCGCCTGAGTACCCCCAGTCCACGGATGGGCCCTGGGGAGATGCTGCTGTGGCCCTGCACGCCCTGGGAGGCGCCGGCTCGGCGGCCCGTGGCCCTGCTGAGGGCTGGTCCCCACCCTGGCAAGCTCCTCTAGTCTAGAGCGGCCTGCCTGCCCGTTTTCAGTTTTAGCACTGAAAGTACATGTCCTAAGTGACATTTCAGTCCCGGGCAAATCAGGACAGTTGGCTTCGTCGTGAGTGGAGTGGGGATGATAGTGGGGCTGTTGAGAGGAGAAAATGAGGTCACGCGCGTGAAATGCGTGTGGTCAGACGGAGCTCTTACTGTCCCTCAGTGCAGAAGGAAGAATCAGTGTGCCGGCAGCGGGGGCCTCAGCTCTGCCTCCACGCCTCCGCCGCCAGCATTAACAGTGCGCCTGCTGCATGCCCAGCGCGGTGCTCAGTACTCCCCACGGAGCGCTTTTGACTGGGCGCAATATTATTCTCGTTTTAGTGATGAAAACACGAGGCCCCCAGGGCTGAAGGGAGGCACATCGGCCAGAGCTGCCCACCCAGGTCTGTGCGACTTAGCAGCTCTCACCCTTCCCAAGACCCTGCACTGCCTCCAGGAGGGACGGAAACTTCCAGAACCGAGGTCGGAGATGCAACCCTGGAGGGCGTACACCGTCCTGGACCCTGGAACCGCAGTGGCACAGTGGGAGCCCTCGGTGGGTCGAGGCCACAGGCCTTGGTTTCTTCTTCATCTTTACAGGCCCAGTGGGCAGAGTTCTGGGACTCGTGGGCATGGCTGGGGCTGAGCAAGCCTCACTGTTTACAGGATCCGCTTTCCCCTCTGTTTGTGCCCATGCTGGCCTCTGTGCCAGCCTTAGCTCAGAGTCTGAAACCCAGCTCCTGGCACAGACTCGGCTGCCTTTGCCCTGCTCTGATGTCTGTGGTCCTGGCCGGCTCTGCCCCAACTCCCGGAACCATCACCTCTGAGGCCGCCCATCCCTGCCCCCCGCCTCCCGACTCCCCACTAGCGACTCCAGCAGAGTCTGAGGGAAGAGGCCTGGGTGGGTCTCAGTCCAAAGGGATAAAGTGAAGCTTCTTTAGTTTCCCAACTTTTTTTTTTTTTTTTGATTTTTAGGGTTGAACCCATGGCATATGGAAGATCCCAGGCTAGGGGTTGAATCCCAGCTACAGCCGCCAGCCACAGCCACAGCCACAGCCACAGCTGTGCAGGATCCGAGCCGCCTCTGTGACCTACACCACAGCTCACAGCAACGCCGGATCCTTAACCCACTGAGCGAGGCCAGGGATCGAACCCGCATTCTCAAGGATACTAGGTGGATTCGTTTCCACTGAGCCACGACGGGAACTCCCTTCCAGACTCTTTTCTATTCAACTCACCAACTCATGTCAAGCTGTCTCAAGCCGAGTCAACTCAGATTAAGTCCATTTAAGTCCGCTTGGATCAGTCAGACCAAGTTAGCCCTGCACAGTCGAAGCCCAGTCCACTGGTCCCCACCGCTTTCCATCCCACTTGGCTGTTTATTGCGGGTGTCCCTGGGACAGGCCGGGGGAGCCCCTGGGAGGGTTACTGAGGCCAGGAAAATGGTCCAGAGTCAGGTGGAAGCGGGGCTGTGAAGTGTGCCTTCCAAAGTGGGTAGTTTAGAAAAACAGAGGCCAGGAGCACAGCCACCAGTTAGGTTCTGGTCTCTGCTCAAAAATTCACCGACTGCGAAGCCTGAGAAAAGGGACCCAGCCAGGCTGCGTCTTCCCTCCGCCCCGTGTCTCTAAAATGGAGACAGGGACGGTGCCATTTAAGGCACGGGGTGAAGGCTGTGGAGCCGAGCCTGCCACAGAGGCCCCGGCCCCCGGGGGCTACTGTCGCCTTTACTAACACTGTGCTGAGTATCCCCCCAGCTCCTCGGGGCAGCCCTGTGCTGGGAAAGATGACTCGCGAGGTGAGGAAGTAAGAAAGGAAAAGTCACATGGGGCAGCGGATGTCCGAGACCAGCCAGGTCCCTTCACTCCGACACACGCAGAGTAACCCCGAGGGGGTGACAAGGGGACGAGGATCGCTGGAAGGCGGTGGGAGGAAGAATTTCCAAAGACCGCATCTTAAAGATGGAGGCCTGCCTGGGGTTCCCAGACCTGGAAGGGTTCGAGCCCGCCAATTGCCAGGTAAATGGGGGCCCAGAGCCCTGAGTCCAGCCCATCCTCCGTGGCGGGCACCCCAGAGCTCCGCTCCTGGAATTCTTCCTTGGGATGCCCCGCGGGCTGGTGGGGAAGTCGGATGGGGTCTGAGCCCCCGTGTGGCCACCCTGCTGTGCGTACTTACAGCCACTGAAGCCCACGAGCCTGGGCGTCCTCATTGTGATAGAGCGCTAAGCTTACAGGGCTGGCGCGTCAGTGCCCTGTGGATGCCGTGAGAAGTTACCATCAACTAAATGACGGGAAACAACGCAAAGGGCTTCACGGTTCTGCGGCCCTCAGTCCACGTTCAAGGTATGGGCAGGGGGCCGTGTCTTCTGAAGTTTCTAGTGGAGATGACCAGCCTCTTTCAGCTCCTGCTGGTTTCCGGCATCCTTGGCTTGTGGCCACATCCCTCCAGGCTCCGCTTTCGTTTTCACCTGGCTTCTCTCCACTGCATGTCTCTTGTCATTGAACTTCAGTCCCACCTGGACAGTCTAGGATGACCTCATGCAGAGATCCTTAAGTACGTCGGCAAACACCTGGTTTCCCAACAAGGCCACCTCTACAGGTTCCGGGGAACAGGGTTTGGACTCACCTGCCTGGGAGCCCCCATGCGAGCCCCCCCAGTTGGTCTAGGAATTAGGGCAGATCCAGGAGTCAGGGTCTTACATTCCGATCCTGAACCGTAGCTCTGCTGTGTGACTTTACAGAGTCACTCGACCTCTCTGTGCTAGTTATTCAGTTGTGAAATCCCAGTGCTACTGGAGCCAATAGATTCTATTTCAAGGGGTTGTTTTTGATAATTAAATGAGCTCACACATGTCCAGGGCTGAGTACAGTCTTGACCGTAAGAGAAAACGGCCACTAAATGGAGGCCAACGTCGTTGTCAAAGAAGGCTGATCGTTTCCAGGGCTGAGCCTCTGGCCGCGGGTTCCTCACCCCTTCTCTCCTTTTTGCTGAGATGGCTCTTCTGTCTGAGCTGCCACGGAGCCCCAGCCGCACCTTCCCGGCTGGCTCCTGAGCTCCTGGGCCCCTCTGCAGCCCAGTGGGGGAGACTTCTATCCGTTAAAATATTGCCCCCTGGCCCCCACCCCTTCCCACGGCCGCTGGGGCGGAGCACGAGATGCAGTTCCCGCAGAGTCGCTTCCGAGGAGGAGAGGAGCTGAGCCCTCCCCGGTGTAGGAGTTAGGTTATAATCCCCAAGTTTCTCTGAACATTTTTCTAACTGGATCTTTTTGTGTCGTCTCAGAATAGACACACTTGTGGGCTTTCCTGGGCTCAAAATAGTTGTGAGATAGGAGTTGAAATCGACATCTGAGTCTGAATTATAACAACTTGGGTATAACTTCTGATTGGATGAATTTCACCAGCCAAATGTGGCTGCTTCTGCAAATACAGCTTCCTTTTAAGGAAGAGCAGAATCCCTGCGCTCGGGCTGTGCCTCCAAGTGGGCCTTTGGCAGCGTGGCGGCCCTGGGAGGTGAGTGGTGCGCCTCCCAGCGGCTCCGGACTCCCCACCTGCTGTTGCCGGGGCCTCTGACCTGAATGGGCCCTCGTGCGATGTGGGCTGACGCTCCGGTCAGGCACCTGGTCCTGGGTACCCGCAGGCCTCGGCTCTGAGGCCATCGGCTGGCGTCGGAATCTTGCCTCCTCCGCTCACGATCGTTGGGACTTGGGGCCTCTAGCTCCACTTCCACGCCCCAGTTTTCCCCTCCGTCGAGGTGAGATAACCCTCCCTGTGTCGTTGTAAAGACTCAACGAGCTGACGCGGGGAAGGCTCTTAGAACAGTGACTGGCAGGGGCTGGTTTTGCTGGTTTGAGTTGCCGGGCACGGGGCAGGTGCACGGTGAGCGCGCGAGGACCCGAACTGAGTTAGAAGTCCGTGGCGCCCCCACTTCCCAAGTCGAGGTACCCGGAGGACGCTCGGGGGTCTGTAACGGGGTAGGCTCCTGGGAGACCCGCAGACAGCTCGCCAAGGGCCGCAAGGCGGAGACAGCACTGGTGCCGGGCAGGCTGCAGACACCCGAGGGGACGCGTGGACGTCCCATCCTGGACTCAGCAGTCCTCTTCTTCAAAGTGACACAACTGCACGTAAAAGACTTACAAAGATGAGCTGTGCCTTGTCCCCTGCTCCCGGCCTGGGGCGCTGCCTTTCAACCGACCGAGACCCGGGCACACTTCCCTCGGGGAGCCTGCACGTGTGGCCGTGTCCCGGGGTGAGCCCCCACCACGCGGTGCAAAGAGAAGGCACTTAACTTCATTTTTAAACAGTATTTTACTGGTTTACCTGAAGCCGGCTAGTCAGCGGGCCCCCTCCTGCGCTGCCTGAGCGGAGGGGGAGAAAGGGAGGGCAGGGTGGATGGGGGCCTGGATGATGCGATTAATCCTTTCAAACTGCGGCTGAGAGGCAACCGTGCTGAGGGGCACTTGGAGAGGGGTTGGGGGGGTGGCCCCAGGTCGGGTCTATACCGCCAGATCTGGGTACAGGTCACCTAGTGGGTCCCCCTGGTGGGCAATGCCGAGGGCCCCTGCACTTTCTGAATGGCTGTGATGCTCCAATCAAAAGAAAAATCAGAGATACTTCACACCCAGTGCCCTTCAGCCACAGAGCCCCACGGAGATGCAAGGAAGTGGGGCCAGGGCGCTCTGCCCAAGGCGCTGGCCAGGAGGGGCCCCGGGGAGTCCCGGGCCCAGTCTCGTCTCAGCTGGTGATCACTTTATCTGAAGAAGATAAGACCTGTGCACTGGGTTACAGCATCACTGCCGTGGGTTTGCCTGAGCCTGCAGCACCGGGGCCAGCCGCTGTCTGAACAGGCCCATTATCCTTGCGTCGCACGCCTCTGGGTTAGGCGAAGCAGGAATAAATATTATGGAATTTTTGTTAAAGTGATGAGTCCTTCCCTGCCGCTAGGGTGAAAATTGCGCTTTTAAAGCCACAGTGTTCTCCTCTTCGCTGCCCCATCCTTGTGCTTTGTGCTGTAACGGCTTCCACGGTCAGGGCCATCTTTCTGGTCCAGGCTGAGTCCTTGGCGAAGTTTAATCAGCCCTTAAACAGCAAAGCACAGGCAGGAAGAGCCACTGAAGGTGGACGCCACCCTGAGCCTGGGCTGTGGTTGTCGCAAGCTGAATCCTACGACACGCTTTCTTTGATCTTGAGCGTGCACTCCTAAACACCGTCCCCCCCCAACCCCGCACGCGCTGATGGTCTTTTTCTTTTTGAATCTAAGGTGCGGAGGTTTAAAGACATCTAACTTCTGAGCTCCAAACTCTGCGTCTTCCCCGGTCCCTGGAAAGCCTCCAACCTCACTTCATTTATTCTCTTATTTTCCCTCCCTCTGCCTTCATCCCCACGCTGGCTTCCAGTCTCCCGCCTCCCAGCACAGCCCACACCCTGGTTTGGACGCGTGTCTCTGCACGGTACCTATCCTCCCAATGAGAAGAAAACCCCGGGGAACACAGCAGTACCTGGAACACGTGTCCTTTTGGCTCCCTTGTCTCCCGCCCCCAAAGCTTTTGTTTTTATTTCCTATGGTCCCTGCTGCCACCTCTAGGACCCCAGGGGGCGAGGGACTCGGAGGCCAGAGGGAGGCCAGAGGGCTGAGTTGTGCATCCAGATGTTTCTTGTTCCCCCACATCTGGGCCCTGCTCTTTGCACAGAACAGTTGTGAGGTTTTATTATTCTGAAGTCCCAGCAAGGCAGGCCAACGGGCGCTGCCAGCTCTGCGTCAGTTCCATCACACGGAGTCAGCTAAGAAGCCTCCTAATTACCCCCGTGGCGAGCCAAGAAGAGGGGCTGGAGGGTATTTTAATAATCAAGACACAGCTTTCAAATCGAAGCGATTATCCCAGCCAGGATCAACCAAGGTCCCTCACGCACACTTGGCCGAAATGAGTTTTCAAGGAGGAGTTCTGTCTTAAATTATTTTTATGGATCATTCCAGTTTGAAACGAATATTTAAACTGCAGTTCACAGAAACTCCCTCTTTGGTGGGGAAAAGAAAACTGGCTTTCATTTTACAGTTTTTGTCTCCGTCAGCATTTCGAACGGCAAGAATGACAAACTCTGCTTGGGAAATGCCAGCGCTGACAGCTGTGTTTTATTATTGAATATTTCTGGTGGCGAGGTTGGCGGCCGCTCTGTTTATACTGCTCCTAAGACTTCATGCAAGACTCTGCGAGATCCTGGGCTTAAAGTGAAGTATCTGATCCCCTGGATAATTCATTCCATCCCCTTTGTTCCTCATCTCTTTCTTTTAATTTTTTTTCCCAAGGGCAGATTGAGCGCTGCCAGAAAATGGAGTCCCCAGCCAGGGGGATGGTGTGGACCGCAGGTCGCCTCCTTGGTCCAGGGACGTACAAGGTGAGCCAGGAATGCTGCTTCTCCACCAAGCTGCTGGTTCCAAGGTCAAGCAATCAAGCTCTGGGATTCTGCCTCGACACAGGCTTTTTAGCAAGTACTTCCTGCCCTCAGCCCACCAGACCCTGTTGCTCAGTTTTTTGGGGGGCCCTCTGCTTACAGACAAAGGGCGGCTGCACTGTGCCTTTCTTAATGAAAACCAGCCAGCTGGTCTTAGAGGGTGACGCCTGGCTTTGGAGATGTAAACATGGTCCCAGCATTCTGGCTTTTCACTTTCCTTCTCCCAGGAACAGACTCCAGGTTAACTGAGCCACCCCTTGGCCATTTGTTTATTCGTTTGTTTTTGTCCACAGACTTTTGTTTCTGGGTGGGTGTGGAACTGGAGTTCCAACATCAGCCGTGATCTCCCTGCGCCCTGAGAAGAGATTTTTCCCTGCAAGCGCATCCAGCAGAACTCCAGACTCTGCTCTGCATCTGCAACTTTGGGACGGGGAGTCAATTTATCAGGTCGCCTCTGGTCTGTCCCCATAATGAGTTCAGAGTATGGGTTCTCCCAGCGTCTTGGTGTCCATTCTTTTTTTTTTTTTTTGCCTTTTGGGGCCTCACCCTCGGCCCCAAAAGTTCCCAGTCTAGGGGTTGAATCAGAGCTACAGCTGCCGGCCTACACCACAGCCACAGCCACAGCCACACCAGATCCGAGTCACATCTGCGACCCACACCACAGCTCATGGCAAAGCTGGATCCCTAACCCACCGAGCGAGGCCAGGGATCGAACCCACATCCTCATGGATACTAGTCGGGTTCTTAACCTGCTGAGCCACATCAGAACAGCTGTTTAGAAATTTTTAAAAAATAATTCCAAACCTTACAAAAAAGTTGAAAGAATAGAAATTGTATGAAAAATCCCCATACAACCATTTGCCCAGAATGGCTGTTAACACTTCATCCTTTTCTGTCACCGTTTGCAAGCTACTCTTTCTCTCCTTGTCCGTCAGTCTCAATCTGCCCCCTCTTATCTGAACTCCCAAATTTGCATAGTTTTTCTGAGCCTTTTAGGAGAAATCTGCTCCTTACTAGCACAGTGTGCATTGCCTAAGGAAAGGGATTTTTCTGCTACATAAACACAGTCCAGTTGCTGACTCCTCGGAGTCAATACTAGTGCAACTCTTTTATCTGATTTTCCACCCATGTTCCGATTTGACCACTGGCTCAGTGCCATCCTGCTAGCATGCTCTGCAGTACAAGGACCGCCTAGGACCAGCGTTGTAATGGCTCTGAGTGTCCTTCAACCTGGAACATCGCCGTAGTCTTTCTTTGTCTTCAGGACACTGATGTTTTTGAAAAATATAGTCCCTCCCCCCATCCCATTTTTGGGGGCCATACCCATGGCATATAGGAAGTTCCCAGGCTAGGGGTCGGACCCAAGCCACAGCAGTAACCAGAGCCACAGCAGTGACAATGCTAGGTCCTTAACCCACCTAGCCACCAGGAAACTCCCCCCTCCCCAAATTAAAAAAAAATAAAGTTTTCCTCTTTTTGGGTGAATCGTTTCCATGTTTCTAACTAGAAACCACGTGGGAATGCTGGCAGCTGACTCCAGAGATGTGTGGGCTCTTCAGGGGCCACTGGCCCTGCCCTGGGATGTCATTTTTATCACCTGGTCAGGATATCATCTGATCTCTCCACTGCCTCATTGTGAGTCTTCCTTAAAACCACACAAATACCCAGCTCCTCAACAAAGTCCCAAATTGCCCACTTGTGACCCTGGCACTGACCAGTCTTTACACCCAGGATTACAAAGTGATGTCTCTGCCTCCAGCATCTTCCCCAGTTCCTGGTCAGCGACTGGCCTTGTCCTGGAAGCAGGAGCCCCTCCTCCTCCATTCACCCATTCATTTACCCATTCATTCATTCTTTCACTCACTCATCTGTGTACTGTCGGGGTGGCATGTCTCGCATGTTTAAAGGCCATTTTATGTCTTTTTTTTTAGAATTGTCTGTGTATGTCTGTTGCTTATTTTCCTATAGTATTTTTGATCTGTTTTTCTCAGATTTTCAATAGGCTGTGTATTTTATTTTATTATTTTTGTCTTTTGCCTTTTTAGGGCTGCACCTGCAGCCTATGGAGGCTCCCAGGCAAGGGGGTCGAATCGGAGCTACAGCTGCTGGCCTATACCACAGCCACAGCAATGCAGGATCGAGCTGCGTCTGTGACCTACACCCCAGTCCACGGCAACGCCGGATCCTTAACCCACTGAGCAAAGCCAGGGATGGAACCCATAACCTCATGGTTTCCAGTCAGATTTGCTTCTGCAGTGCCATGACGGGAACTCCTGTGTATTTTATTTTTTTGCTCTGTGTATTTTAAACAACATTAACCTTTTATCTCATATATGTTGCAGGTATTTTCTCCCAATTTACCATTTATCCTTTGACTTTGCATATATGGTGGTTTTAGCCAAGCAACCATTTTTTTTTAAATTTTTTTATTATAGTTGATTTACAATGTTCTGTCAACTCCAAGCAACAGCTCTTAATTTTTATGTGTTCCAGTTATCCGTGCTGACTTCTCACGCTGGTTAGAAAGACATGCCTTTCACCCGGGCTGAGGGGCTCACCCCCGTTTCTCCTTTCAGTGCTCGCAGTGTGGCTTTTTTACATGTAGATCGCCGATCTGTGTGGAGTTATTCTCGTGTTGGGGATGAGAAATGGATTAATTTCATCTTCTTTCCAAAGGACTGTCTGCTTGTCCCGACACAGTGATTACTCAGATCGCCTTAGCGCCCGGGGCTCATTTTGAATCCTTTCGCCAAGAGCCTTGGGGGCTGGAGAGAGGAGGGGCAGTGGGGACAGGGCTCTGATGACTCTTGATTCTTCCACGTGAGGAGCGGTCTGGCCCTGGCTGGGCGGCCTCATCCTTCCACTCCCTAGACCGGCTGGAGGATGCGGGGGGCTCTGCCCGGGGCGGTGTGCAGGGAGAAGCGTCCTGTCCCCTGGCAAGATGCCACATCACCAGCGTTCCTGGGGACCAGGGCCCCTCCGACCCAAGAAGCAAGGGGCCTCGGGAAAGACGGAGGAACGTCATGAGTCAGCCTTGGGTCATCTGTGGCCTCAGGCCTTGTAAAGACCCCGCAAGGGCCTATTCTCACCCCGGTTCCGGCCTTGTCATCGCCCACTGAGGTGACCTGGTGGCTTCCATCCGGTCTCTGGTCTCACGCCCCCTGCAACCATTTGTCCAGGCCTGAGGTCTTGTGTGTTTGTGCGTGTGTGCGCGCGCATCTGGTGTTCACACGCGTGGCTCAGGGTATGCGCGTGCGCGCTAGAGCAGGCCCGCGTGGGGCGCGCCGCTCTCGCAGGTGGGGTGGTCCCTAAGCGCCTCCCACGGGGCGTTGGGTGGAAATGGTGTTTCGGGGACCTGAAATGAGGTGGGGTCCTTGCCTGATTTCATCTCACCTCCCGTGGGGTCAGGGAGTTCAGAGCCAGGGGGCTTCTGTGATGGGGTAATGAACAAATGGCACCCAAACCCCAGGAAGCAGGCCCGCTCAGGGCGCCTTTTGAGATGACAGATAACAGGTCAGACCTCTTTGCAGACACTGACTCATGTGCTCAAGGCCAAAGCAAGACCTGGGGGTGGGGGCACAGAGACATCTGGAAGGCGGTAGGGGAG
>PVHT021183543.1:711833-761982 GCA_004024745.2 Catagonus wagneri | reverse complement strand
GCCCCGCCCCGCCCAGGAGGAGCCCACCACGACTAGAAAGCAGGGGGCGGGGCTTTAGGAGGACTTGGACGGAGCAGGTGGAAGAGGGTGGAGCCGCCTTCTCTCCAGAACCATCGAATGTGGGGTCAGAGACAGACTCGGTCTGGGTGGCCCAGGGTCTGAGGGCGAGCGCAGTGCATGTGGGGACAGAAAGGTCGTCCTTACCTAAGCCTGCGTCACCTGGGATTTTGCCTGGAACAAAGCACGGGAGGAGGAAGAAGGAAGGGAGAGAGGAAGAAGCAAAGAGGCACCAAAGATAAGGGCTTCCTCGCGGGGTGGTGAGAAGCCCGTCCTTGAAGGGCTTCCAGCCAGGGGTTTAGAGAAGGCCTCCCGGTGTCAGATGAGGGTTGGGCCAGGACCGTGGGGAGGTCCGAGTCCGCCGTCCCCTTCCTAAGGCTTTCACCAGCACCGCCGCGCAGCGGTGAGCCTTCTCCGTCCTTCCGTCCAGCCGGGCTCGTGCTCAGCGCTTCGCATGCGCTGTTTTATTCCGTCTTCTCGGCAGCCTCGTCCGGAAGGTGGCATTACTGCCCCCGTCATACCGGTGAGGAAGCCACTTGCCCAGGGTCACCGGCCAGGAAGGGACAGAGTCAGATCACAAGCGGACCCCGTGTTTTGCGGCCTCCAGGTCCCTCTGACCAGCTGCCGCCGTTCTAAACGGCGACAAGTTACCCTCTGGGCGAGCCCATCCCTCCTTGTCTGGAGCCTTCTGCGTGGAGGGGGAGGGGGAGGGGGGAAAGTCGCTCTGCCTCCAGGGATCGTGGCTGGAGGTCATTGGACCCCACCCTCTCTGTGTAGCGCGCGTGCGCGCACACACCCACCCACCCACCGCCGCGTCAGCTCTGAGCGAGGCCTCCGGGTGCCCCGAAGGCCCACAGCAGCCCAGCTGGGGTACCACACTTTTATTGTCTTTGCCCCTCCTCTGCCTCCGTGTCCCCGATCGCCGTCTGCCTCCTGCAATCACCTTCCTAAACCGGCCACATCCTAGTCTCGCCTCAAACTCTGCTTCCCGGAACCGCAAACCAAGACCCGCCTCCTTCCAGCGGGTCCGCCGCAGCCTCGGAGTCGCGGCCTGGGTCGCCCTCTCTGTGGGGTCTGCCCCGGACCACGGAGGATCCTGGCTGTCACCCACTAGATGCCAGGAGCAGAGTCTGCCCCATTGCAGTGCTCGAATACGTCTTCAGACGTGGCCAAACGGCCCCCCGAGGGCAAAACCCCATGACTGAGAACGGCTGCCTGAGAGCAAGGGCCAGAAGCTGGGCTGCAGACACAGGGCAGGCGCGGGGGTGATGGGTGACTGGGGGCGGGGGTGACACCAAGATGGAAGGCCTCATGATGCCGGGTCCCCTCGCCCCCGCCCCCATTCTGTTTTCAAAAGAAGCCAGAGCTGAGGGTGAGCGTGATCTTGTAACATTTCACAATCTGGGCTGGTCCAAGTAAACCCAGCCGAGGACCGGCTTGGGCCCTCGGCCCCCGTTAGTGGCCCTGCGCCTCCGCAGCTGCCCCCGCGGTCCTGGACTGACCCCCGGCTCTCAGCTTCCTGCCTCCTCATCTCCGGGGACTGCGTCCCGGGGAGCCTGGGAGCAGCAAGGCCTGCTCTTGTTCTTGGAATCTTTCCAGTGGTTTCCCCGGAGTTTGGAGACCTGGTGACCCCGCGCGGGGAGGGGGCCAAATGCAGAAGACTGTTTCCTAGGAACCTTGAGGCCGTGTCACGAGGCCCGTGGGGCTGGGTCCCCCAGGACTTGTCGCCGCACAGCCCTGCCGGGCGCTGTCACAGGCGAGCACTGGGCGATTTTTCACGCTAAGTCCTTCACGTGCTTTGTCCCCGGCCCCCATCACCTGCCAGCGAGAACGGCCAAAGAGCATCAGAACCCAAACTTAGTGGCTTGAAACACCGCTTTATTTTCATACGGGCTGGTGGTCGGAGGCTGAAATGGGTCTCGCTGGGCTCAGATCAAGGCGTTAGCAGAGCTGCCTTCTTCAGGTGGCCCTGGGGAGACTGCTTCCTGGCCTTTCCGGCTTCTAGCGGCATCTGCGTTCCTTGGCTTGTGGCCCCTTCATCTTCAAAGCTTCCGCTGCATCTGATTGCTTCCATCACCCCCCCTCCCTCCACCTGCCCCCCTTTCTGGCTAGTGATGACGTTGGGTTCCTCCAGTTAACCCAGGATCACCTCCCATCTCCATCTGCAGAGGCTCCTTGGCAACATCAGGTGACCTACTCCCAGGTTCTGGGGACTAGGGGTGCCCACGGACACGGGTGGGGTTGGGGGGCATGGTCCTGCCGAGCACAGCCCGTCTGCGGAGTGGATCTCCATCCATATTGCAGAATGCTTGGTCAGCTCAGGCCGCCACAACAAAAGGCCACAGACTGGGGGCCCCCAAACAGCGGAACTGATTTTCTTGCAGTTTTGGAGGCCGGAAGTCCAACATCGGGGTGAGTGCCGGCAGGTGGGTTCCTGCCTTGCAGGTGGAAGACCTCTGCCTGTCCCGTCCCTGTCTCTCGTCCTTTTAGAAGGTCACTCTGAGATTAGGCTAGGACTGCCAGCCCTAGGGCCTCACTTAACCGTAATTACCTCTAAATACAGTCACACTGGGGTTAGGGCTTCAACACAAGAATTTGGGGGACCCTCTTCAGTTCCTAGCCCGGAATATCAGTAATGGCTCCCACATCACCCTGGCTCTTCCTGAGGACCCCCCCCCCAGCCCTCTGGCCGCCATCTGCTGGAGCCAATCGGAGGCCTGGAGGGGACCCGGGGAAGAAGAAGCCAGGGGCGCCTCCGCTCTCAGGAAGCGTCCGAGGCTCCTGTGTGGCCCCAGCTGCCCCGGACATGCTTGCTCCGGGGCCCCACCTGCGGGCTTCCTTCGCACTGCCCTCCCCCGTGTGGTCCCGCCTGCCACAGTGGGGGTGACATTAGCTGATCCCCGAGCTGCCCCCATGCCCCCGGGTTTGGCTCTTCAGCCCTTCCCACACCTTCATGAGGGGTTCCCGGCACCCCCATCCTTCTGCTGGATGCTGTCGGGGCTCCCTTTTTCTGTCCGGACCTTGACCAGCGAGCCCCCCAGGACCCAGCCCCTTGCACAGTCCCTGTGTGGGGGAGGGTTCAAGGTCCTCCGCTCTTCCTGGATTCGCCTGCCCCTTGGTGACACTCTGGCCGAGGCACAGAGCCCTGTCTGGTCCCGAAGCTGCGGTGAGGACACCGGCGTCCGTCTGAGGAGTCAAGGGTTCAGTGAAAGAGCTGAGAGCCACACCTGGTCCCTCTCTGCTCTCTTTTGTGGTATTCTCTATTTTCCAAGGGGTTTATGGCAAAGAATTTGTTACTTTGGTTTTCAAAAAACACCAAAAATCTAGAGTTAAAAAAAAAAAAAGGCTTTATTCAAGCCCAGTGCTGCCCAGTAGAACTTTCCACCATGACGGAAATGTTCTTTACAGCCGCGCCATCCAGTACAGGAGCCACTGGCCACGTGCGGCTGCTGAGCACTGGAAATGTGGCTGGCATGGCTGAAGAACAGAATTTTATTTTTTTATTTTATTTTTTGTCTTTTTGCCTTATCTAGGGCCACACCCGCGGCATATGGAGGTTCCCAGGCTAGGAGTCTAACAGGAGCTGTAGCTGCCGGCCTTCGCCACAGCCACAGCAACGCGGGATCTAAGCCGCGTCTGCAACCTACACCACAGCTCACGGCAGCACCGGATCCTTAACCCACTGAGCAAGGCCAGGGATTGAACCCGCAACCTCATGGTTCTTAGTCGGATTTGTTAACCGCTGAGCCACGACGGGAACTCCCAAGAACAGAATTTTAAATGGTTTTTCATTTCAGTTTAAATGTCAGTGGGCACCTGTACTGGCTACCGTGAGGCTGGCATGGGACGGGCTCACAGTGACTCTTCCTGCTTCTGAGAATCGCTCTCCAGCGTGGTAACACCTATGTAAAGTGTCTCATGTAAAACCCCAGAGTTATCAGTCAGCAAGTTACCCACACGCCCAGCCTTGGGTAAGGGGCAGGGTGAGCTGGAGGGGACAGAGCAAATGCTGGGAGGGCTCAGGGGGTCAGGGGCGAGGATCGTGGGCTGGCAGGGGGTGGGGGCGGGTGATCAGTGCAGTGACTTCAGGGCAGACAGAGGACAGATGGACTCACATCCACTGCATCCCACCTGCGCCCCCCCCCCCCCCCCGCCCAGTGCTGTCCTCCCCCAGCCTGCCGTGCACGGGGCAAATGTAATTCAAGGTCTTTTGCAAATCCCTGATTGGCACAAGTAGAGAACACATATGGAGGTCAACATGAGATTTTATTTTTCACGCAAATAAATCTGCCTGCTCAGTGTGGACCAGGCTGCACTTTAGAGCCAGCTCCCTGGGTGGGAGCAGCAGAAAAACCCTGCCTCCTCTGCAGTCCTCTCCACACCCTGGTCTCCTGGGCCAGAATATGGGGGAGCAAGGGTGACAGCTACTTCCATGGGGGAACTAACAGCTTCGGGGGGCAGCTTGCTAAATGCCAAGGCCTTCCCCCTTCCCTCGCATGTAGAAATCCTCCCTCCTCACTTAAAAAACTAAGGACACCCCAGCCTGTCCTCTCAGGCCCCTCTAAGGATGAGAGGCTGTTTGCTCATTTATTCAGTCATTTAACCATTTTTTATAGGATCCTGTCCACGGTGTGAGTTGGGGAGGAGTCCCAGAGAGGGAACAGGGCTGACCTCTGCTGAGTTCCAGTGAAATCCAGGGATGAGTGGGCTCTAAGGAGTTGTTAGACTTTATTCTCCAAACCACTGCCCTCTCCCAGCCCTAAGAGACATTATATCTCTCAGAAGAAAAGGAAATCAAGGTGTAGTGAGGTACTGCACCTTCTCAAGGTTCCACCACAAGTGAGAAGGGAGACTGGGATTCTGCAGGATTCTGGAAGATCTTGGAGAATTCTAGAAGATCCTAGAGGAATGTGCAAGAATCTAGATGATCCTGGAAAGTCCTCAAAGATCCTGGAGGGTTCTAGGAGATCTTAAGGGTTTCTGGAACATCCTAGTGGATTCTGGAAGATCCTTAAAGATCTTAGAGGATTGTTAGAAGGTCCTGGAGGGTTCTTCAGAATTCTGGAGTATTCTGGAATATCCTAGCGGATTCCAGATGATCCTTGAAAGTTCTGGAGGATTCCAGGAAATTCTAGAGGTCTCTCAAAGAACTTGGAGGATTTTATAAGTTTCTGGAGGGTTCTAGAAGATCCCAGAAAGTTCTGGCAAAATCCTGGAGGATTATGGAAGATCCAGGAGACTCTAGAAGATCCTGAATGATTCTGGACCATCCTGGAGAATTTCTAGAAAATACTAGATGATATGAGAATATCCTGGAAGGTTCCGAAAGATCCTAGAGGGTTCTAGGACATCCTGGAAGGATCTAGAAGGTCCTTGAGAGGGTTCCTGTAGATCCTTGAGATTTCTGGAAGATCCTGTAGGACACTAGATGGTCTTAGAGGATTCTAGAGACTCTTAGAAGATACTGGAGGAGTCTGAACGGTCCTAGAGTGTTCCAGAAGATCCTAGAAAGATTTCAGAGGATTCTGGATGTTACTAGAGGATTCTAGATATTCTGGGAGGACTCAGAGTCTCCTAGAAGATGCTGGAGGATACTTTATGACTCTATAATTGGAGGGTTCTGGAAGATCCTAGAGGGTTTTAAAAGTTCCTAGAAGATTCCAGAAAAATCCTGAGGATTCTGAGAGATTCTGAGGGACTCTAGAAGACCCTAGAGGATTCTGGAAGCTCCTAGGGGATCCTAGAACATTCTGGAGGATACTAGAAGATCCTAGAAATCCCAGAAATATCCTAGAGGGTTCTGAAAGATCCTGAAGATATTTAGAGTTCTGGAAGGTCCCAGAGGACACTAGATGGTCCTAGAGGATTCTGGAGAATTCTAGAGGCTTTTGGAGGAGTACTGGACGATCCTAGAGGGTTCTAAAAGGTCCTAGAAAATTCTGGAAGTTTACAAAGATTTTGGAACATCCTGGATGAGTCTAGAAGATCCTGGAGGAATCTAGAGGGTTATGGACACTCTAGAAAAGATCTTTGAGGGTTCTGGGAAATCTTAGAGGATTCTAGAAGACCCTAGAGTTTACTAGAAGATCCAAGATGGTTCCAGAAGATTCTGGAGGGGGGTCTGGTAAGCTCTGGGGTTTTCTGGAAGATCATAGAAGGTTCTGTAATATTCTAGAAGATCCTGGGATATTCTTGAGGGTTGTGGAAGAATAGTGGAAGATCCTAGAGGGTTCTAGAAGATTCAGGATGATTTTAGAAAAAATTCTCTGGGTTCTTGAGGGTACTAGAAGGCTCTAGAGGTCTCTGAAAGATTCTGGATGGTTCTAGAAAGTTCTAGAAGAATCTAGAGTTTCCTGGAAAGTCCTAGAGGATTCTAGGAGCTCCTGGGGAACCCTAGAAGATCCTGGAGGATTGTGAAAGCTCCCAGAGTGTCCTGGGACATTCTGGATGATACTAGAAGAGTCTAGATGATTCCAAAAGATCCTAGAGGGTTCTAGAAGATTCTAGAGAATTCTAGGAGATCTTGGAAGAATTTATAAGATCTTCAAGGGGGTTCCTGAAGATCCTTGAGAGTTCTGAAAGATCCCGGAGGACACTAGATGGTCCTAGAGGATTATAGAGAATTCTAGAAGATCCTGGAGAGTTCTGGAAGCTCCTAGAAGGTTCTGAAGTATACTAGAAGATCTTGGAAGATTCTGAAGGGTTCTGGAAGACCCTGGAGGATTCTAGAAGATCCTCAAGGGTTGTAGAAGATCTTAGAGGATTCTAGGAAATCCTGAAGGATTCTTGAGTATCCCATTGGATTCTGGAGTATTCAAGAATCCGGGTTTATTTTTTTCACCATGCTCACCCAGCACATTCTCTCAGGAGAGACAAATACCACCTCCCACAGGAGTGGCCGAAAGAAGGGATTCAGGGCACAGAAAGAAAAGTCAGGCAGAGTAAGGGAAAGCTCTAAGTCATTGATTGCATGGTTTATTAAAAATTAAATACAGGAAACATTTTAGGTGGAATTGTCTTGGTGGCCAGTCTCTGAGTTTCATGCCTAACATAACAGGGGGCTTTTCTTGTATGGATTCTTCCAAACGTGCAGCTTCCCAGTGAGACAGCTGCTTCATGGGGGCGGGGGGGAATGAGCTCAGGGAGCTGGAATGAGTTGCCCCAGTTCACATAGGCAGTCAGAAGGGACAGGGCCTTGAACCTGGATTTCTGACGTTGCTGTCTACATCAGCACACAGCCTCCCTTCCTAGGTGGCAGGAGCAGGAGCAAATGCAGCCTGGCCAGGGCAGTCTCTCTGCTCGGGGCAGAGCCAGAACCTCGCCAGGTCCCCAGGGCATTTTGCCTTTTCCAACACTCGTGGGGCCACCCCACATCAGCCCCTTAAAGGTCATCAGAACTCAGCCCAAATGGGGCCCAGAGTGATTCTGACATTTTTTTCCTTTCCTTCCTAATGTTGAAACCCCATCATCCATCACATCCCCTCCATAGGTGTTGGCCCTGGAAGACAAGGCCCCCCAGGATCACTCTGACTCTGATGGCCTGGCTGGCCACATGACCTGGAACCGTCTGAACTAGGTGGAACCCTCTGAATGGATTCTAGGATCTTCAAAAGGCAGGAGGCCTGGGTGAGGTCCTGTGAGGAAGGCAGGAGATATGGAGCTGGGACGGCACTGACAGGAGACAGGGGTGTGAGAGGTGGGCCCCTAGATGCCACGGGGCAAAGTTCTGGAAGCATCTGAGCATCAAAGCCTGGTCCATCACCAGCAGCCCCAGCAGTCCCCTTTCCCTCCATCCCCTCCTCTGAGAAGAGAAGGAGGGTATTAAGGGTTTAAAACAACAACAACAGGCTTGGTCATAGGCCTGGGCCAATTTCAGCTCAGTTGTCCACTTACCAGCTGCCCTTGACCACCACTTAACTCCTCTGTCCTTCTTTATCCTTCATGCAGAAAACAGTCATGCCCATTCCATGTGTTTGCTGGAAACAGATCAGTGTCAGTGAGTCCACTGAGGCTGCGGGTGCAGTGGGGGCTCCAGGCGTGGTGGCCGCTTGGCGCTGTAGGAGCCCATCCTGGCTCCCACCTGGCCCCACCTGGTGGCCAGAGGCAACACATCTAGAGGAATCTGTCTTGCGACTCTTCTTGTGACCTGTATTTTGGGGCATCTGGTTAAGGGAATGATCAGTATCCTTCTGATTTAAACCTGAACTTTTCTTGGCCTATCGGTTGCTCCCAATCAAAAGTCTTCCTAACACAATCTATTGAGGAGCGTGATCAAGAGGTTTAGAGCCGTGAGCAGCCACTGGGACAGCGCTGAGCCAGTGGCTAATAGATAGTTGCTAAGTGTGAGGCGAAGGCGTTTTTCAGAAGTGGCTCCTGGGTTGTGATCTGGATCCTCTCAATATCCTTTGAAAATGCAAATAAGAAGTGGAATGACGCTTTGTTTCCTTTTGGTTATTTAGCTGTGTTTCTTTGAGGAGCAGAGGCTGAGCCCAGTGGATGCTGGAAGTTATGTGGGTCACATTTGAAACCACTGTTTGGGTTCTGGGGGAGAAAATTAAGGATTAAAAAAGAGACAGAATCAAAAGAAGTTTACAGGATGCTATTCCAGTGACGGAAGTTTGGGCTTCTCCCTTGCAATAACTTAGAGGGTATAAAATAAGTTTACAGCCAGGGGCACTAGAGAGAGGGTACTAATGTCTAAGCATAATACTCAAAAAATTAAAAACATAAGTCTCATGCAGGCACACAGCGAGCAGATGTCACAATTATTTTATCCGCTAATGAGGGAAATAGCAGGATGGCAAAATCAACTCAAAAAGGGATATGAGAGGCAGATATGAGCTGAGACACAAAACTGCTTAACGTCTTGCGTCTGACGAGGCACAAAATTTTTTCCAAACTCTGAGATAATCTTTTCTGTTGGCCATTAATCGTTTCCATCTCTTTTGGGCAAATAATTCTCTGCAGCTTATTAATCTTCTACAAGCAATCATTTCACTTTACAGAGTCTGGGCTCTAATCAATAGTAAATAGTCACACAGCAGGAAATCAGATCCCTTTTGTTTAGGTGCATTAGATGTTGTTCTAGTACGATTCTGCCAGAACACGCGGTCATATCTTCCTTTTACTCCCAAGCTTGAATAATGTTTCTTAACACCATGAAAGGGAAAATAGTTGGGTGGTTCTCTGTGACACACCAAGCATGGGGTCCTGCACCCAGCTTTCCATATGTGCACTCACGTGTACACACAAACACACACAAACGCACGTCCACAGGGATGCGTGCACGGCCCTGGGTGGGAGAATTCAATATGACCCTATTGAAACCTGGGCCTTGGAGTTCCCGTCGTGGCTCAGAGGAAACGCATCTGACTAGCATCCATAAGGACGCAGGTTCTATCTCTTGCCTCGCTCAGTGGGTTAAGGATCCAGCATTGCTGTGAGCTGTGGCGTGGGTCGCAGACACGGCTCAGATCTCACATGGCTGTGGCTGCAGTGTAGGCCAGAGGCTACAACTCTGATTCAGCCCCTAACCTGGGAACCTCCATATGCTGCAGGTGTGGCCCTAAAAAGACAAAAAAAAAAAAAAAAAAAAAAAAAAAAAAAAAAAAAAAAAAAAAAAAAAAAAAAAAAAAAAAAGTAAAAAAGAAAAGAAAAGAAAACAACAAAACAAAAAAGCAAAAACCTCGGCCTTGTGTCACTCCCCTGATCCCCAATCATATTTGGTTGCTGTTGCAAAATGATTTTATTTTGGTAGACAGTCCTCGTCTCTGCAAATTTTTATTGCAATTAAGACATAAATACTTTCTAGTGTGATTTGTAGTCCTTTCAAAAATACTTCCTCCTAATACCGTTTTCCTTTTGACAACAGGAAAATCATTTTCTTTACGTAGTTACAGACAATACATTGCATTAACTCTGACTTACCTAGGATGAACTTTGAAACCAAGAAACATGTATTTTCCACACTGCAGTTCTTAAGTCTTAGCGTTTTGTGACTCTGTCAATACAAAGGCATTCGGAGGGTTCCGTGTGTCTCCGCGGAGGATCCAGTTCATGACCAAGGTCTTGACTCGTCAAGACTGTCTCAGCTCCGGGGAGCCTCGCGTCCTAGGAGCTCCAGGCTCTTTCCACCTGCTGCCTGTTTGTCCCCCTTCCTTCTACCGAATCTCTGTCATGTTCATGGGGACAAACTTGGCTTCTCTGGGCAGCTGCTCCCCTCCCGCCTGCCTTTCTAGTCCCTTCCTTGTGTTTCGGCATCACAGAGTCTGTGATGCGGTCCGCAAAGAGTAGCCCTGGATGGGGGGCTGGGCGCAGGTACTGGGTCGGGAAGCTGGTGCCGACCCACGGGAATAAATGTCCCTTGTCTCCTCTTGTACCTGGAACTCCAAACGGAAGAAGGCTCGGGTGGAAAGAAGCAGCCACGTGCGTGCAGGCGTGCACACACACTCACACACTCTCACGCACGCTCTCTCTCTCTGACACACACAGGTCTGCAGTGAAGCCTGTGTGGCCCGAGTCCCAGGGCTGCTCCATTTTTGTGGCCCTCCCGAGGCCCCTGGAAAGACCACCAACTTCCTGTTCATGGTTCCGTGTCGTTGTCTTACCAGAGGCCCCCCAGTTGTACCAGCGCCAGGCTCCAGGGAACCTGCACACGCCAACCCTTCTCCAATAGTATAGCTAGATGAGCAGCCCGGCTATGAGGGATTTGGGGGTCCCCCCGCTGTGCCTTTGGGGGCACCTGCACCCATCTGGGTGGATGATCTTGCTCCAGGGACCTGGGACCTGCGGTAGCCCAGGGTCTCCATCAGCCAGGCTGCTTCCAAGTCCCTCTCGGGGACCCAGGCACCTTCCTGGGGTTATCAGGCCCCCGGACACTCCTGCCTTCCCCACAGACAGCAGGGGGCAGGGAAGGTTGGCATATGTGACCCCCTAGGGGTGGGTGGAGGGTGCGGCAAAGTAGCCGCCATGGGACCCAAATGATGGTTTCGTTCCTGAGCCCCACTCAGCCTCCACCCCCATCCCACACCGGGAGGCCCCGAGCAGCCTCGCGCTGCCAGATCCCAGCTAATCGGCTCTGTCACTGGCCTGACTCGCTCTTCCCAGCCTCCCCGAGCCCCCGGGCCCCTGTCGCTCACAGATTTGGGGAACTGGGGGCTTATCTCGAAAGAGCAGATGGAGAAGTTCTCATTTTTTATTAAAGCCATCCAGCCTGCATAGAAAAAGTAATCCGCTGGCAGCTGCCAGAACAGCTATTTTAAATGCATTTCCATAGCTCCTCAGCTGTCCGATGACGCTGGATTTCGCTCTCCCTCTGCTCTGCTGGAATGCAGCCAGGTGCTGGGGTCCTACTCGGAGCTGGGGGCCCCCTTCACAACGGGGGGGAAGGAAGGAGCCACCCTGGGTCTGCCGGTGTCTCCTGGCCTGCAGTTGTCAGCCTCCTGTGGCGTGAAGACCAGGTGCCCAGGGCCCAGGACGGGCTTCCGTGGACGCTGGATGCTGATTGGTCAGAATCTTGGGGACGTGGGGAAATTCAGGGCGTCCCTTTCAAGTGGGCCCCTCCCACACTCATTCATGGCCTGGCTCTGTCGTCCATTCACTTTCCCCCAGGCATCCTCTGAAACTACCTTCCCCGCACGCTTCTAGGTGGAGATATCGCAGTGAGCAGTGGACGGGGCTCCTGTCCTCGGGGGGCTCACCTTCCGCTTCGGAAGAAGCAGGAGAGCAGCAGCCCAGGCTCGGAGGCGATCTCAGAGAGCTCTGGGTGCAGAGCTCAGATGCCGGGCTGGGGGGCGGTGGGGGGCGCAGAGGGAACCTGCAATCAGAGCAGCTGTCACGGGAGAGGGACGTGCCAGGGGCATCCTGAAGGAACTGGCCCTGTGCAGACCTGGGGCTTCGTGGGAAGTGGGGCTCGCATGTGCAAAGGCCCTGGGGCTGCAGGGAGCTTGCTGTGCTCATGGGTAGAAGGAGGCCCAGAGCGGCTGGAAGAGAACAAAGAGGCGCATGTGAGCGATGGGTTGGGAGGCGCGCTCGGGACCCGTGAAGGGGGGTTTGAAGGAAGTGGCAGAGGCAGTGGAGCTTGGGAGTGTGTGCCTGCCGCTGCTGTGACAGAAACAGACGGGGCAGGCGGCGGGAGCGCTGCCTGGTGGCTGGTGCTCAGCCTGGGCTCCCCCAGAATCAGACCCTGACCCAGGGGAGTCCACCCCAGGAAGCAGCGGTGGGGAGTGGGAACTGAGACGGGGACGGGGGAGCAGCTGAGAGGTCACTGCTTTGGGCACCTGGGCGCGAGTCACCCCCGCAGGTGTCCCCCAGGGCGGGGAGGCCGAGTGCAGATGCACCTGCTCTCACCCAGCACAGGTGAGGCGGCCCCGGGGGCTGCTCAGGGGGCCGCAGAGGATGTCCCCCCGCCCATCGCGGCTGCAGCCCCCACCGTCTGCCTCCTGAGCCCACTCCCCTCCCCTCCCCTCCCCTCGGGTCCCCTCCATCACCCCTGCACAGTGCTGCTCAGCCTCTGCCTCTGCCTCCCTCCTGGGGCCCCTCAAAAGCCAAAAGCCAGGAGCCCTGCTGAGGCGCCCAGGAAGCTTGTTTAATGAATACTTAGAAAGCGAAAAGGACATTCCAGAAAGAAGCCAGAGGGCCTCCCTGAAGGTCTGTCGGGCAGTTCTGAGTGGATGTGCCTCCTTGGACACGTTATCACCTGCCGAGGGCGGGGGGATGGCTGCGACTCAGGGTCCTGTCTATGCGATGGGCTTGTGGGGGAGAGGCAGGTGGCAGGACCAGGGGGGGCACTTCCCCCCTCCCCCCAGCCCGGGTGCCTCCTCCTGCCCAGCTGACAAGGCTCAGCATCCCTAAGCCGTGCTTCCGCTGTAGCCTAGCGGGGCCCTGGGGGGCTCCTGGGCACGCAAGACTTTCTGTCACCTCCATTTCTTGTTTTTAGGTAAAAAGCCTCAGGCTCCATGGCCTTCCCTGAGTTCCCAAAGGGCAGCTGCTCATCAGGGAAGGCAGGGGATGCAGAGACCAGGGAGGGGCCGTCAGGGGACCACAGTGCAGCCTGGGGGCAGGTCCTGGGTCCCCCTTCCCGGAATGAGTCCCGAAAGCTGTTGCTGCAACTTGGCTTCTGTCCGCTGTGGCTGAATAGAAGCGCAGAGATCATGAGAAAAAGACAGCTTTATTGCTTTGCCAGCTTAACGCCTGAAAGGCTGTGCCCCACCTTGGGAGAGATTAGGAGGGGGTTTATAGTTCGGGGAGTAGAAAATAGGGCTGCAGATGAGGATCCGGGTAGGTGCCAGCTTGTATGGTCTTTCAAAGCTGGTGTTTAGTGGCCCCAGGACTGGTGCTGGTGGTCCTTCCTCCTGGAATGAACATGTTTCATCCAGTGGTTCTTCTGTTTGTTGGGGTTGTTAGTTCTGCAGAAAGGCTCAGAGGCAGTTATGCATATTCCTTAAGGCGGACCTGCCCCAAGGCTGCGCCGGCTGTTGTCTCTTGATGTCTCCTCCTGGTCCCTGCATTCTCTCCCTTCCCTGATTAGCAACCGCCCTTTGGAACTCAGGGAAGGTCAAGAAGCCTGAGGCTTATTCCCCCAAAACAAGAAACAGAGGACACAGAAAGGCTTGCGTGCCCAGGAGCCCCACAGGGCACTAGCTCGGTTATCCAACTGAAGGTAAGAGACCCCCAGGTCCAGGCCCCGTTCTTTAAAGCAAGATGCGTGGATGGAGCTGCCCCGTCCTCTAGGCATGTGGCTGTCACGGCTGGGGTGGGGGAGGGGCCAGAAGTATCAGTCCACAGAAGCCAGGGATCCTGCTAAACACCATATATGACACACAGGGCAGTCCCCACAACAGCCCAGACGACAATAGTGTCAAGGCGAGGAAACCCCACTCTAGTAGAAACATGAATGTTCTAGAAACGCACAGAGCACCTGGCTCTGTGACTCTGAGTGAGCCGGTTGCCCTCTCTGTGCCTCACGCCCGCGGTCTGTAAGACCGTTTCCTTACCATGGTTTTCTCCCTTGAGTCTTTCCAGGGCACGCAAGGCATGAAACTCTTCTAGGAATGAGTCTGGATAAAGACCCGAGTTTATTTCACTGCCTGCACATCCAGGGGAGGGGGAAAAAAAAAACAGAAAACAATCAGCTCAGGCCCGAGGCTGAAAGAGCTGGCTCATTTCTTTCTGGAAATCATCGGCTCTTAAGCCCCAGCCGGGCAGCCAGCTCTGAGCATCCTGCACCTCAGGGTCAAACTGGTTTGAACGTGGCCTTGTCTCTTCTTCAAAGGGCTGGCAGTCCCGGCTCCTGGAGAGCCCAGCTTTTCACGAAGCCCAGAGAATAACGAGGTGATTCAGCCGGTACCTGGACACAGGTAACCTTCTCGGAAGGGAGCGTGTTTTCCCCTCTCAAAGGGATCTGCAGAGGCCCCGGGCAGCGGCTCCCCCTTTCGTATCCGAAGGAAGTCCCTCAAGGCCCAAGGCAAGGCTGTCTCCCAGCCAACCTTGGATTTGCTAACCCAGCGTTCAAGGGCCACAGGTCTCCTCTGGCGGCGGCTCCCAGTTGAAAGGAGGGAGGCAGTTATGCAACATAAGGAAATTATTAGAGCTCAAAGAACGTGCAATTATCTCGTCCCATCGGAGACACCCTGTTGCTGTTTGTACTCAGATGAGCCATGGTGTGGGATGAGACCCGTGCTCGGTGGTGGCCAGAAGAATGGGCGGGCTGGGGGAAAAGGATCCAGAAAAATCCATCCACTTGTTTCTCCTTAACCCCCTGTTCCCTTGAGCTTACTTTTCGCCCGGGCTCTGTCACCGGCCTTCACAGTGTCCCTTTGGGGTGGAAAACGCCAGCACTCTTTCCTGGGCTTCTGTTTAAATTCTGCTAAACACCCACATTACTTATTAACTTCCAAATTCTCACCCTGTGTAACCTCTGCATGGGGAATCAGCGGGTGGGGAAAAGGTGAGGCCGTAGTGAGCAAAGGGCTCCGTCACAGCCATCGGAGGGCCTTGAGTTGGATCTCACTCTGCCACTTGCCGGCTGTGTGTCCTGAGGCAAGTCATTCACCCTCTCTGAGCCCAGCCAGCGTGCCTGGGAAGTGGGTAGAGAAAGGTGTCCTCCTCATCTAGTGTGGTCTGAGGGTGAGGTGAGTTGGGAAGCTCCTGGCACCGGCTGTGTCCAGGGACTGGAAAGCCCAGAATGCAGGAAGACACCCCGAGACTGGACAAAAGGGGCTGGGTCTTGCCCAGGACTGGAGCCTGCCCTGGGCTCCGGGGGTGGGGTGGGGGGTTTGCAAGGCTGGCGGACGTGGTGGGGTTGGGCGTTTGGGGGGGGCTCGTGGCTCACAGGTGCAGCCGGGCCGGTCCCTGCTGATGGCCAAATTCCAGGGAGGCCAGCCTAGCCTTGCTGCTCAAGAAAAGGAAGGAAATTAAATAGTTCTGTGCAAACAAGTGAGTTTGAAATCTTGGGAACTAATTTAAAACTTTTAACATAATGCGATTCAAGCAAAAGGCATCCCCTGGGCCCCTGCGGCTCCCTGGACGCCGGCCCCCGTCCGCAGGTTCAGGGTGATGTGTGCAAAGTACTCGCCTGGCACGTGCACCGCAGACCCTCTGGCCAGGCCGTCCAGGCGCCGGGCTCAGACACGCAGGGGATAGCAGCTGGTGCCACGCCAGCCGGAGGACTCCTTGGCCACGGGCAGAGCCACTTGGCAGAGCCTCCGGGTCAAAGCAGAGACGGCGGAGGGGCGGGTTCACCTGGGCTGGGGTGCTGACTCCCGGCCGCCCGCCCCGATCTCCAGTCCCATCGTGTGACCAGCACTTGTCAGACGTGTCACTTAGGAGTCCCCTCTGCCCGTAGAGCCTTTGGGGTCACAGGACTCGAGTCCGCCATCCACGGGTCTTGACCCTGGCTGCGCGTCGGAGCCTGGGAACATCAAAATCCCCTAAGCTGGGACACAAACCCAGAGCTTCTCACGTAATTGGAGATGCAGCCTGGCCGTCGGGGGTGGGGGCAGGGTTAAAAGTTCCCGGGTTGGAGTTCCCGGGTGGCTTAGCGGTTAAGGATCGGGGTTGTCACTGCTGCGGCTCAGGTCACCGCCCAGGCTTGGGTTCACTCCCTGGTCTGGGAACTTCCACATGCCTCGGGCTTGACCGAAACAATGAAAGAAAGCTCTCCGGTGATCCCAGGGGGCAGCAGACGTGAGAGTCGCTGACTCGAAGCGTGACAGGGGTGAGTCAACTCTGGGTGCTGATTCCTGAGAACAACACAGTTGGGGCGTGGTGATGACAACAAAGAGCACATGGTGACCCCTCGGGCCAAGCCTGGACTGGGTGTTGAGGCACCATGAGGTGGCAGGTTCGATCCCTAGCCTCGCTCTGTGGGTTAAGGATCCTGCATTGCCATGAGTTGTGGTTTAGGTCACAGTGCAGCTCGAATCTGTCGTTGCTGTGGCTGTGGCTGGCAGCGGTAACTCCGATTAGACCCCTAGCCTGGGAACTTCCATATGCCACAGGTGCGGCCCTAAAAAGCAAAAAAAAAAAAAAAAAAAAAAAAAAAGGAAAGAAAGAAACTGGGTCTGTGTGATCCCAGGTTCCTGCTAGGTCCTTCCTGCATCAGAGACACAAATTCTCCCCTCTTGGTCAGTGGTTTAAACCTCTTCAGGCTGGCGGAACCCTGGTGTGGCCTTAGTTTCATGAACTCTGATTCTTTCAATAATGGGAGCTCAGGAGAGGGGATACAATCGAAAGCCCTCTGCAACCAATAGTCTCATGTATTGCACACAAAATTTTTAGACCGTGTGTACCAACTCTTTTTTTTTTCTTTTTACCGATGCACCTGCGGCATATGGAAGTTCCCAGGCCAGGGGTCCAACGCCACAGCCACAGCAAAGTGGGATCGGAGCCCCATCTGCGATCTACACCGCAGCTTGTGGCTATGCCCGAGGCCAGAGATTGAACGTGCACCCGCACCGACACTATGTTGGGTTCTTAGCCTGCTGAGCCACAACAGGAACTTCTGTATCAACCTTTGACAATGAGAAAATATAAGCTTTTTATTCTCTTTAAGGCAATAGAAAAAAACCGAGGCTTGACTGGTCCAGAAAACCAGTTTAAAGGTCCCCTTAGAATGGACCAAATGGCACAGCAGCTGGTGGGGTCAGGCACACTCGAATTTACCTCTCAAACCCTAAGCACCAGACCTAACCTTCAGAAGGCTCTGACTTTGCAGGGTCTCGCGTCACTAACGTGAAATGAAGACTAGTGTGGAATAAACCAGGCACACAGCAGGTGCCCTCGGGAGGAACCTGCGTGCCTGGTACCCATATACACCTTCTACTCAAGGATGGGCGGTGACAGCAGTCTGCAAACACAGGAATACGTGGCCCTGGGCTCGTAGGAGGGAGAGCTGAAATGCATTCCAAGGGGACAATTTATTTCCTGGGCTGATGGATTGACAACCACAAATACTGTATGTCTCCCCCTGGGCTGCCCAGCAAACCAGCCATGCCCAGAACTGGACAGAAACATTGAAATGAGAATCTGAACAGCCCGGGAGGCAGAGCTCAGAGCCCCCAGACCCACTTCCTGTCCCAGGTTTGCTCCCAGGGGTCGCACCTGGGGTCTTCGGTTTTGGTGGCTCGATCCGGCACAGCCCTCCCCGGGACCCAGGGTGCGATGGAGCAGGGGGCCGGCCACCAAGGACAGGACGACAGAAAGGAGATAATCCGCTGAAACCTCGGGAAGAGCTGGAGGTTCTGCAGGAGAAACGGGGGGCCAGAGAGGGTGGGCCTGACCCAGCTCACCCGCAAGTCAAGGCCACGGGCCCGGAGCCCGCTTGCACGAGTACGACGCCTTCTCTCCTGGTCCGTTCGCTCCTCTGTTCACTCACTCATTCCACGTAGCAACACACAGCAGAGAATAACGCTAGAGAGCAGATCCTTCGGCCCGTCTGCCCGGACTTTGCTTTCCAGGCTGTGTCCTGGGCCAGCTCGCGTCTCTGTCCCAATGCCCTTGTCAGTAGAATATGTACCAAAAGGAGTCCTTCCCGCAGGTGGCAAAGAGCCAATGAGACAGTTACTCCTCAGAATGACTTAGGCGACCCACACATAATAAACGCTCAGTGACCAGCGCGACGGATGCTCATCAAATAGGCCCAGCTTTCGGGCGGGCGCCGGGCTGAGGCGGGTTTGGTCTGCGCACTTGGGAATCTCAGAGGAGGGGGGAGTGGGGGACCTGACCTAGCTGGGGAAGTCGGGAGCCTCCTAGAAGAGTCCACCTCGGCGTCGTCCAGGTAAAGAATCCAGGGGTTGGTTGGGGGGGAGTGGGTGCCCCAGGGGAGACCCCGAGGGAGAAAGAACAAGGCCCCCGAGGGGTCAGCTGGCAGAGTTCCCTGCCGGCAGAGTGTGGGGTGATCCCAGGGGGCCACGTCGCTCAGGAAAGAGCAGCAGGTGCCCCGGGAGGGTGTGGAAAGGATCGGCCAGGTTAGACCCACCTCCTGCCTTTCTGGTGACCCAGCTGAGGCCAGGATGGTCGCCCCGGCGGCCAGGACAGTGGCCAGACCCGGGCAGGGATGGGAGACTCGCGGGCAGATTCTGGCGAGAACTTGCAGGCTGTGGAGGAGAGAGGGGACAAGAGTGACCTTGGGTGTCCGGCACTGACAGGGGGGTGACCGGCATCGCTGGGCCCCAAGGTGCTGGGGAAGCTGGGCTGCAGCGTGGAGGCGGGAGAGCCGGACACGCGCACCGGCTGCGGGGGCAGGAGGCGCCCCGGGCTTGTCTGCGCAGCTCAAGAGCTGATTGGCGCAGGAGGAACGGTCCTGGGTCAGCTCCCACTTCGGGAAACTAAGGGAGAGTTGAGCTGTGCCCCTCTGCCTGGTGTGATGGTCGAGGGGTGGGGTGAGCCCCCTGTGGTGCAAGGGTCTCAGTGGGGAAGTAAGCCAGGCTGCTTCCAGCCTCTAGAGCCCCCGACCCCTGCAGAGTCCCCTTTCAACATCGCTTCTGAAATGAGGTCACTTTTTATGTCAGCTGGTCTGTATTTTATTTTGGCCACGCCCGCAGCGTGAGGAAGTTCCCCCGCCAGGATGGAACCCTTTACCACAGCAGTGACAGCACAGGCTCCTTAACCCACTGAGCCCCTGGGGAACTCCTCGGCTGGTCTTCAAAGGAGTCCTTTCAGTGTTAGGACATCAGAGTCAGTGCCCTGCCCCCTGCCCCCTCCAGACTTCCTTCCTGGCGTGGGGTGGGGGGCGGGCTCCAGCTAGTGACGGAGGTGACAGCCTCTCTGCCCAGCGCGCAGCTGGCCGCGAGCATCCTCTGCTTCCCCGCAAACATGAACCGAGTGTGAGCTACAAGCCAGGCACGAGCGCAGGTGCCGGGGAGCCCCGCGGGAACCGACGGCACCCACAGGTCTGTGTTTGGCCCTTTCCCAGACTCCAGCTTCGGGGACCCCAGAGCCCCTTTCTGGCCAGTGAGGACAACCCACAGGCCGTCGGTCTAAGGCTCTTTCTGGGCTGGATCCTGAGTTCCTCCCGCCCCCAACAGTTTCTGTTTAACACAGATTTTCCTCTCCAGCTGGAATTCCCAATTCCATCCGGGACAGGGTGGAATTTGAAGACTTGCCCAGGGCGGCCTGGCTGTTGAGAACCATGCGAGTTCCCTAAATCTGACATGAGATGATTGCTCTTTAGGAGAATGCTAGATAAACTGGACCCAGCACCGATCCTAGTGCCTCCTGCTGGGCCCGAGAAGGCCTGATCCCTGCCCTTAGTTGCGTTTCTCGAACTTATTTTCACAACCAATACACAGCGTGGCTCCCTGCGCCACGCTGGTTCTTCTTCCCAGGCCCTCCCGTAAGCTCGGAATGCCCCCTGGACACCTGTTCCCAGGCCGTGCCCACTTTCATGATTTCTTTAATTTAATCTTTACATTGACCTCGAGGTGTTTTATCATCTCCCTCATTTCACAAGTGAAAAGCTCTCTGATGGTCTGAAATTTTACCACTGCCTGAAATTTCCTTGCTTTTATTTTATCTTATTTTATGGCCGCACCCAGGGCTTATGGAACTTCCCGGGGCCAGGGACCGGAATCCCAGCCACGACTGCCACTGATCCTGCAGCTGTGACAATGCCCGACGGATTCTTTTAGCCCACCGGGCCAGGCATCGAACCTGCACCTCCTCAGCGGCGCAAGCCGCTGAAGACGGGTTCTTAACCCACTGCTCCACAGTGGGAACTCCTTGCGTTTTTCTTTACGGGATCCCTACATCTCGTTTGTTTCTCTATTAATTAGACTGTATGCTCCTTGAGGGCAAGTGTCTTAGCGTTTTCCCGGCCGTGCCTTCAAATCTAGAACGGTGCCAGGTCAGACGAATGAACAGGTGAATGAAGGGCTGGGTCGGGGGCGAGTGGGAGATAAACAGCAGCCGAGCTCCTCCGGGCTGTGACAGAGGTTGCAGCCCCGCCTGCTGGGGTCCGTCCCCCCGAGGGCACGTCAGGAGGGGGTGGGGACTGAGCTTCTGGAACCGCGATGGCACTCCTGTGCCCTCCACACCAGAGCCAACCCCACGTGGCACTCACCGACCTTGTCCAAGCACAGCTTATAACTGGGACCCAAGCATCTTTCTCCCGAGAGATCCTGGCTCCCTGCCTCAAGCAGAAGCTTCAGCCGCCGGTTGGTCTCTCACTTTGCCGTTGCCTGGAACCAGGGTTCTCAGCCCTGGCTGCACAAGGAATCACCTCCGGAGGTGTTAAGACCCACTGATCTTCACGCCACCCTCCCGCCAATTAAATCGGCCTCGCGGAGCGCGTCCCAGGCACCAGCAGTTTCAAGGCTCCCCAGGTGATTCCTGTGCGGCCAGGGCTGGGGACCGGGGACCAGACTTCACCGCGGGAGATGCTGTGGTGGGTGGCTGCTCCCCGGGCACCCTCGTCTCACTCTCGCTAACTAGTCCACCAGCTTTGCTGAAAGGCCCTTGGGGGGACCAGGAGGAGGCGGTCAAGCAGAGTCTCACCTTTCAGGGGACAGAGCCTTACCTCGGCTCCTCCCTACAAGCCCACCTAAGCATCTTTGCATGTTTACAGCTTCTCAGGTTCTGGAAGGACTGAAACTCTGGAGACTCTGGAACTCGGCCAGGAGCTTTGGGAAGAGCTCTCAACCCAGCAGGGCGCTTCTTCCGTGAAGCGGTTGGGGACGCACAGCCCCAGCCCTGCCCCAGCCCTTCGTCTCAGGGCAGATCTCGCATCAGGAAGGCTCTGCGTTCAGAATGGGCTGGGAGCTCCCGCAGCAATAATCAAACCCGCCGCTCCCTGAAGGGTCCGCACATAACCTGCAATGTCTCTGAAACAGGCTCTGCCATCATCACCAACTGACCCTCGCTGACCCCCGAGGCTCAGAGAGGTGCATTAACCTCACACAGCCAGGAAGCAACTGCACCAAGATTCCAGCCTGACTCCCACCCCTGGAGCCTGCCTTTTAAAGCATCGCTCGGCTCTGGGGTCAGGGCTCGGGGGTCTAGGGTCAAGGTCGTGGCACGGGAGGCCCTCAGCCAGGGTTTTCAGTGACTGTAAGAATGAGAGGATGAAAAGAACTGCACTGAAACCTGCGTGCCTCTAACGCGAGTGTTTTTCAGCACAGGTGGGAGGTCTGAACGGGGGGTGGGCAGGGGTCCCTGGGGACTGGGGTTCCGTTTGGGTTTTACAACAGAACAATTCAGCAGGCAGAGGCGGGGTGTTTTCACGGCACCGTCCAGCGCTCTGGCAGGCTGGGCACGTTTGACTCACCAGAGGGCTGGGGGCTCCCGGGTGTTGACATAACGCACCCATTTCTGCCTGGCCCCCACTCACTCTTTGCTTACTTCCTCTCTGCTCCTCATAATAGATGGTCCCCCCAAGGCCAGCCCCAGAGGATGCCCTAGCTTCGGGCTTGGCCCCCCTGACGCCCATGTGCCACCCTCTGACTTGGAGATGTTAGGGGTCCAGGAGCGGGATGCTGGGGCGGGGGGGGGCAGTGACTCCGGAGATGGAGGTTTCACAGCTGATGAGCTGCAGGGACGGCAGCAGAACCCAACACGCTTGTCCCAGGCCCTCCCCCGGCTCCTGAAAACACCCCAATTCAGGCTCCTCCGGCAGGGGGTGACGGGGTGGGTTAGGGGAGGGAAGCTTGAGGGGTGGGAGACCACTGGGGTTCCAGCCCCAAACCTTAGTCAGTGCCTCTGACAAATGCAAAGAGCTTCAGAATTACCTCCAACACACACGCACACACACATGCACGCAGGCAGACACGCGCATCTGCACACACAGCGCGACTCAGACCCGGCACACTTGCTGTCCAGTCAGGGCTGGGAGTTGAATGGTCGCCTGCTGCAGGAGGCAGCCAGCTTGGAGCTGCAGGCGTGCACCCCCGCACCCCCCAAGCCCGCGTACACCCGTGCATGCACACACACGACACGGGGTTGGCGAGGTCAAGTCGAGGCTGCTTGATCACTACTGGTGGAGATTCGGGGGCACTGAGAGACTAGGCAGTCACCCCCTGCCCTTGGGATCCCAGCATCAAATCGTCGTTTATCTCAGAGTGGAGCAGGGCTTGGCCCCGGAACTGCCTTCCATCCCTCCCTCTGCGGTGGCTCCTCATGGTTCTTCTGGAGGCCAGGACCTGCCTTGATCCCTCGGAGGCCACCCCTCATCCGAGAGCCTGGACGCCCACCACGCCTGCCCTTGGCGGTTGGCTGGCTGTCGCCCCGGAGGCCACCAGCCAGACGCTGGGGGTCCGGACGCAGGGATGGGAGAGTCTGTCGCAGCCCCCCTGGGGCCCGTCTCAGACAGGCAGGCGGGAGGGACAGACGTGCGGCTGCCAGAGCCCGTGGCTGCTCCCTTAAAATATTCCAGTCACACTGCCGGCGGCGCAGCCGTAACCCCGGTGCCTTGTAACACAGGGAGAATTTCATTTTGTTTTTGAAATGCTGTTATTACACACTCAGGAAACCTACAAAGGCACCTTGGCAGGACGGGATCAAATAAATACCTGAACTCGGAGTGCAGCAACATTTACTTAGCAAATGACATTTTAATGCCGCCAGTCGAATTTACATACTAATTAAAATTTCCCTTTAAAACACGGAGACTTTTGGCCTCTCCGCCTACCCACAGTGACAAAGATTAAAAGACTTTTTATTACGTCCTGTCAAACAGAGCTCACTGGGAAAGGGGGGAGCACAGTGGTGGCGCTGTCCCCACCGCCTCCGGGTGACTCCAGCGCGGCCTCCTGTCCCCTCCACCCCCCGGGCTCAGATGTCAGGAGCTGAAGGGGGGCAGCGCTTAGCCTCGGGTCCCAGGACTCCTGGTCTTTGGTAGTCTTGGCGTAACTTTAAAAACATGCCAAGTCCACCCACCCTGGCTGGAGAGACCCTGGAGATTTCCTCTTGCCAGGAAAGCTGGGCTCCTGGCCGCTGCCAGTGCGGAGGAGACAGGGGTTGTCAGGGTCCCACGGGCCTCCTCCGCTTTCTTTTCCTTCCTTCCCAAGGTTCCTGTCGGCTGGAAGCTGTGGTGTTGCCTGTAGCGGCCGCACTGGGTGCTGAACACAAAACAGGATCCAGATCGTCCCACCGGGTGCTGTGACCGCCCAGACCTGCCACCAGCTCTGTTCTCGGACCAGGAATGCCTGTTTTTCTCAGAGTCTCGAGGGTCTTCAGCTTCTGCTCAGTCACTGGATGAATATCGATTGAACTCTTGCAGCGGCCAAGCGGAGTCCCAGGAAAAATGGCAAGACTCCCGCTCCCCTGGAGTTGGCATTTCAGCCACGGAGATGGACATCGCGTTCCCGAGACAACCTCAGAGACTGGGGTGAGCCATGACAACCCCAGAAATCCCCAGGCCACAAGTCCCAGCCACCACTACCCTCCCTTCTGTTTCACAGATAAAGAAACCGGGGTGCAGAGACTTTAAGTAGCTTGCCTGAAGTCACGCAGCAAACAAAGGGCAGAACCACACTTTAGACTTTCGGAATTAGGCTCCAGAGTCTCTTTGTGAGTCCCTCTTACAGGTACTACAAGGAAAGTCTGGTTGTTTTTGTTCTTTTTAGGGCCACACCCTCAGCATATGGAGGTTCCCAGGCCAGGGGTCGAATTAGAGCTATGGGTGCCGGCCTGCACCACAGCCACAGCAACGCTGGATCTGAGCCGTGTCTGTGACCTGCAAAGCAGCTTGTGGCAACACCGGATCCTTAACCCACCGAGCTAGGCCAGGGATGGAACCTGCATCCTCGCAGGCACTGTGTCAGGTTCTTTTTTTTTTGTCTTTGCCTTTTCTAGGGCCGCACCAGCTGCATATGGAGGTTCCCAGGCTAGGGGTCTAATAGGAGCTGTAGCTGCCGGCCTACACCTGAGCCACAGTAATGTGGGATCCGAGCCGCATCTGCAGCCTACACCACAGCTCACGGCAACGCCGGATCCTTAACCCACTGAGCAAGGCCAGGGATCGAACCCGCAACCTTATGGTTCCTAGTCAGATTCATTAAGCACTGAGCCACCACGGGAACTCCCACTGTGTCAGGTCCTTAACCCGCTGAGCCACAGTGGGAACTCTGGTACCATAAGAAAAGTAAAACGGGTTCTCGGGAGAGCGAAGGTCTCGGGTACAGGCCTGCTTTATGTCTTTTTATTGATTTTTTAGGTAAACTTTTATAGAAGTCTAACTCAACATTTGGAAAAGGGCAGACACCAGAAGCATTCAGTTCTACGAGTCATCACAAACCGACCGACCCATGTGAAGACGAGCAAGAGCCCCGGGCAGACCCCCAGGCCCCATCTGTCCCCGTGGATGTGTTTTTTTCTCCCCTTGAACATGTATCGATGGAACGACGCCACCTGCGCACTCGACTGCACCTGGCTTCTCTCAAGCACAAGCCCGAGATCTGCCTGCAGCGCAGGGCGTGAGCCTCCTTGTTCCTGTCGGCCTGGCCGACCTCGGAGAGCTTCCAAGCTCAGCTGCAGACACAACCACAGAACGCAACGGCAATACAGCCAGTCGCGTGAATTTTTTTGGTTTCCCACTGCACAGAAAAGTTATGTTTACATCATAGTCTATTAATCAGTACACAGCAGCATTATGTCTGATAAAACATCGCGCAAACTCAACTTTAAAACGCCTTGTTACTAAAAGATGCTAACCACTCTCAGAGCTCAGGATGGAACGGACCCATCCTAAGGTACAAACACGTTTAGCTTTACGAGACGCTGCCAGACCATTACCCAAAGTCAAACCATTTTACGCTCACACCAGCATTTAGCCCACAAGTGGCGCTGCCTGAGTTTTAGATTCAAATAATCCTGGGGTGTGCATGTGCGCGGCCTCTCACCCGGGCTTTTATTTGCCTTCCCTCTGACTGAACAAAGCGAACCGTCTCTGACGTGCTGGCGGGCCGCCGGAACGTGCCTGCCGCTCTTGTGTGGGCTGTCGATCTTTCTCTTATTGATTTGTAGGTGGTCTTTATAGATCCTATACATACGAGTCTCTTGTTGAATATCCACGTTGTGAAAACTTTGTGTCACTCTGTGGCCTGCCTGTCACTGGCCTATTGGTTTCTTTTGATGCCTAATTCTTATAATGCTGTCCAAAGGCGCAATCTTTTCCTTTTGGTCAAGGCTTTTTGTATCTTGCTTCAGACTCTTTGCCTATAACCCAAGGCATAAAGGTCATTTCCTACCTGTTCCTCTTGAAGCTGTTATTTTATTTTATTTTATTTTATTTTATTTTATTTTATTTTGGTCTTTTTAGGGCCACACCACGGCATATGGAGGTTCCCAGGCTAGGGGTCAAACTGAAGTTGTAGCCGCCAGCCTACACCACAGCCACAGCAATGACAGGTCCGAGCCGCGTCTGCAACCTACACCACAGCTCACGGCAACGCCGGATCCTTAACCCGCTGAGCGAGGCCAGGGATCGAACCTGCGTCCTCATGGATCCTAGTCAGATTCGCTTCCGCTGCGTCACCACGGGAACTCCCTTGATGCCATATTGTTTTACATTCAGAGTCACAAACACTGTTGGAATTGCTTTCTGCGTTGGGTGGGAGGGAAGGGGTCAGAGAAAGCCTCTCTCGAGGGTCAGGCTGGAGCCCGCTCTGGGCCTGGCAGGCCGACTGGTTCACGGAGAGTGAGAGGCGGGGAGACAAGGCGGCCTCTGCCCTGGGACCTTGGAAGCCACTGCAGGTGTGAAGCAGAGCGAGTGAGCCAGGGCTTAACTAGGTTCGGAGAAGATGCCTGGGCCGCTGGGTGGAGAGCAGGTTGCCAAACTGAAGGATCTGGACCATCTGAGCACCAGCCAGGCCTGCCCCCGCCCCTCTGACAGCACCCTCTCTGCACGGCCTGCCTGACCCCCTGCTGGCTCCTCCTGCCCTGTGGTCCTCCTGGGACCCTCTGACCTTCGGCCTCCTCCACTCTTTCTCCAGCCCAGGCGGGCTCAGCCTGGTCTGCCCCAGGGGTCCCACCGCCATCCCCAAACTCCACTCCCCTCTGACAAGTCTGTTTCCCCTCCCCCAGAATTTTAGGGTCACGCAAACCTCCCCCACCCCCATCTCTCTCTCTCTCTCTCTCTCTCTCTCTCTCCCTGAAGTCCCTCTTCCACTCTTCATCATTGTCACCAACCCGGCAGCTGGTACCCCTCCCCTGAAGGAAATGACCACATCGCAGGGACAGAGATGCACTTTCTGGTCCCCCAAGTGCACCTGCTCGCCGATGTCCTGCCCCAGGACACCAGGGAGCTGCCCAGACATTCTCCCAGGGACCCGGTCTGAGAAAGGTGTCAATGGGAGCCCCCCGAAGCTGCCACATGCCCGCCTGCCATGCCGTGTGCGCCTCTGCAGAAGGAGGCGTGGGCCGAGGGTCCCAAGTGCATTTCCACCTTCAGACAAAACCCTCGGAGCCCAGCTTCAGAGGCACAGCGTCTGTTCGGCCAAGACACACAACCCAAGGACTGATGACCAGAGGAAGGGTCGGGTCTGCTGGCCAGAGAACACCAAGCTTTCAACTGCTTGACTGATTCTGCCTCCATCTCCATCTGGTCTCACATCCGGGGTTCTCGCTCCCACGGAAGGCGAGCTCCCGGCTGGGACTGAGAGCTGAAAAGAAATGGCAGGTTGTCTGGTTTCAGAGACACCCCACCCCCGACGCACGCACATGCTAGAAAGCTTCACTCCTCCTGAACGTCGTATTTTCCCTACTTTTCCTGATTGATGTACTTAAAAAATATAGGTCTTGCATGAGGGATTAGAATTTTCAAGCCGTCACATGGATAATAAAAGCCAGCTGAGAGTCTGTTTTGGAAAAATAAAAGACCGCAAGGAAAGGCTCTCCAAAACCCAAAACCAAAGGAATGTTCCTGCCCCATAAGTCAGAAACCCACGGATGTGCTGTTGATTTGTTTGCTTTCACTTGGAAGAGTGCTTTAAAAGAGCACGCGCTCTCGTGGGAGGATCTGCAAATGTGATGAGCAGAGGCAGATGTGGCGTTATTTAAACGTTTCAAAGTATTGTCTTCTCTGCCAAAGCCGAGGAACCCCTGTTCTGGCTGTCTCTTGCTGCAGAACAAGCTACCCCAAACATTGTGGCTTAAAATAGCACTTTCTGATTCTGTGTCGGGGTTCTGTGGGTCGGGCAGGCGAGGCAGAGCAGGGGTGCACCTGTCTGCAATGTTAGCTGGGCTGGGGCCGGGGCTGGCCAGGCGTCGCTCCCTTGCTTTGTCTTCATGTGGCTCTACATGGAGGGCTTGGGCTTCCTCGCAGCATGGCAGCCTGAGGGTCATCAGCCTCCTGGTGTGGTGGCTTGGGACTTTACCTTCGGGAAGGGTGTGGAAACTGGCAGTCCTTTTAAAGGCAAGGCCTGGAGCAGACAAGAGTGTCTCTTTTGCCAAACCTAAGTGGTCGAGTCAATCAGAGACCAGACCAGACTCAGGGGGAGGCAATGTGGAGAGTACCTCTCAAAACGGAGGGGCTGCCAACGATTTGTAATCGTCTTTAAGGCCACGACCCTGAACCTGTCAGTACCTGGGAACTTGAGGAACAGAAATGACAAATGGCAAGCACGAACCAAAAATAAATAGAATGATGAAGGTGGTTCGCCAAAAACAGTAAAATAAAAAATGCAGCACGTTGCCTCTACGTGTCTTAGGGAAAAGCTACAAGCCATTCATTCACTTACTTACTCATTCATTCATTCAATAAAGCGAAGACCTACTCAGTACAAGGCACCATTCCGGGTGCTGAGGTACAGCAATAAACAAGCCAGACAAGACCTTGCACTCATGGAAATTGTAAACCATTGTTAAGAGAGGAAGGCATTTATCACATGATTACAAAACTATGTAACTATCGAAAGGTAAAGTCATGGAATCATAAAGTCGTGTTCTGTGGGGTTTGACCCAAGCAGGAGGTCGCGGGAAGTTCCTTTGAAGAAAAGCTGTTAGAAATGGACGTTGCGGTTTCCTAGACGAAGAGAGGATGCAGGAAGGGGGCATTCCCGGAAGAGGGAACAGCTTGTGCAAAGGCTCAGAAGCAGGAAGGCAGAGATGATCGCTGGGGCTGGAACTCAGTGCAAGAGAGGAACGGGGGCGTCTGGGGCCAGATCGTGCAGTCTGGTGAGGACTTTGTCCCATCACAAGGACAACGGCGAGCTCTAGGGTTCTGGCAGAGAAGGGCCTGACCAGGCTTGGGTTCCCCAGGCTCATCCTGGAGGCACTGAGAGGAGTCCTGGAGACCCAGCATGGGGTGGGGAGCTGGCTTGTCCAGGCAGGTGGGGTGAAGGTGGAGAAAGTTTGGGAAGTAAAACTCATGGTCCTTGTTGGTGACACAGAGGCTGGTCACGGGAGGCTCCCGGGAATATTTATGGAATAACTGAACACATGAATGAATGGATTGGACATCAGAGAGGAGAGTGGACCCCCAGGCTTGGGGTTTGAGCCCCAAAGTGGTTTTTTTTTTTGTCTTTTTTTGCATTTATGTAGAGCCGCACCCACGGCATATGGAGGTTCCCAGGCTAGGGGTCTAACAGGAGCCGTAGCCGCCGGCCTTCGCCACAGCCACAGCAACGCGGGATCCGAGCCACGTCTGCAACCTTCACCACAGCTCACGGCAACGCCGGATCCTTAACCCACTGAGCAAGGCCAGGGATCGAACCCGCAACCTCATGGTTCTTAGTCGGATTCGTTAACCACTGAGCCACGAAGGGAACTCCCCGAAGTGGGTTTTGGAGCTGTGGGTGCAGCAGCTCGGTGGGAGGGAGAAGGGGAAGGGTGAGCTCGAGGGGTCCCAGGAGTGGCACCTCTCCAGGATGAGGCTCTGGGGGGTCACTGGGTGCTTTGTTTCCGGGCTTCGGCCCTGGGACAGAGCGCGTCCCCTCTGCTGAGCCGGCACCTGGCTGGAACGTGGCTCCCCTCCCTCTGCAGGCGGGCGGGCGGGCAGGAGAGCAGGGGCGGAGGCGGGAGGAACCCGCAGCAGCCTCGAGGGCCAGACGGTGCTTTGATGTCTCCTGGAGGGAGCGGAGCCTCCAGCCCCCATGTCTGGTGATGCCAGTCTCAACGGGGAGCAGGCCCGGCCCTGGGCCTCCAGCCTTAATTATATCCGAGACTGTTTACAGTGTGTAATTATGGCCATTAATTGACTGTGGGAGGCCACGCGTCCCCCATCTTCCTGACACTGTAATCCACCGTCCCGCACGGCCGCCTGCAGCGGCAGGAAGGAGCGGCGGCTGGGTTCTGGCTTTATTTTATGACCAAGAAATATTTATTTCTGTGATTTTCTTGAAGGAGAAGGAGCAATAATAATAAACAAACAAAAAGAAACATGCACGCAAAACAAGAACAAACTCCAATTCACTGTTCGAGTCCATATTCTCAACATAAGCAATCATTTCTGCCTTCCCCGCGGCCCCTTCCCCCCATCCCCCTCCCTCCCACCTTCCTTTTTCCTCCCTTCCTTCCTGTCTGTCTGATCTATTTTCCCACATCTGCATCTACAAAGGTTCATGAGTCCTAGTTTGACCGTTTCTTCGTATCCAGTTGATCCCTCTACACACACGTCTATAACGGTCCCTAAGCCTCAGTTTCCCCATCTGAGCTATGGGAGGGCAGTAGGTTTACCATGCAAATTAAATGAATGTTAACCTGGCCCCGGTTCCTGGCGCATGTGCGTCCCGAAGACGTTGCCTAACTTGTCACAGACATGGGTCCTGGCTTCCACGTCCTGGTTTGAAAGGACACGTCTGACTTGGCTTTGGATTCGGAGGGTTCAAATCCGGGGAGAAGGAGCCGGTAGGCCCTCCAGGCTCTGAGCTGCAGAAAAACGATTCAGGACAACGAGCTGCACGGGCCGGGCCTCCCAGCAAAGCCAGGGCAGTGAGTGGACCCCAACCCGTAGCCCAGCCCGTCTTCGGAGGGGTCCCCCCTCTAACTGCCTTACACTCGTACAAGGCTCTTATCTCAGCGGCAGCTCAGTGTGTTTATGCCTCCTTGCAGATCAGCGAGCACCCCTCTGCAAAGGTGAAGGCGAGACGGGGGTCCCATCACAGGTGGGGGCTCGGCGGGGGTGGGGCAGGGGCGCCAGAACTGGAACCACGTCTTTGGACTCCCAGTCCGGTGCTCCTGCTGTGAGAACAGCCACTCGGGCCGGGAGAACACGCATCATGTAATCTTACTATGAACATGTCCACACGAGAGCTGAGGTCTCCTCGAGCTTTTTCCTCGGGGAACACGGCTTCCCCTGCCCCGGGGGCTCCTGCGACCCAGGGGGCCAGGCTCCCTGTCAAGGGCCCACTTGGGACCTCGAGGCTGTGCAAGTCGGGGCGGGCCCGAGGGTCAGGCAGGTTGGCAGTGATGCTGCAGGCCCGTCACGCGGAGGGCGGGAACAGTGGCACCTGCAGTCTGCGGAGCCTTCCATTCAGGAGTAAGTGGGCGTGGAAATAGAGGAGCTTCTTTTCTGCCTCCACCGTCAGACAGCCGAGGACGAGCTGGCGCGCAGGCACGACCTCTTCCTGGCCTCTCCGTCTCTAAACTCGACCTCAAAAGAATCGTGAACTTGGACAGGTCCGCAGCTGCACTCTGGCAGACTCCGCGCACTTGGAGATGCCGCGGCTGACGTTGTCACATGCTCTCTCCCTCCCTTCTGGACTCTTCTCCTGGGTGGGCCGGCCCTGGGGGGGGTCTCCCTGGACCCCAGGAGACGTTCCTCTGACAACGACGCATCCCCCTCTGAAACGTGTTTAGAGCACCCAGCAGCCGCGCCCCACCCATCCCTCCAGGGGAAATGGTTTTCAATCCTGCTGCATTCCGAGGGATCCGAGGAAGGACACGCCAGCCCGGGGCACACATTCCAAGCCGTGTAATTAGGCTAGTAATTGGATTAACGGACACGTCTTGAAATTAGATTCTATGTTCTCTTATTGAGCCTCCATTTTACAGATGAGGAAATCAAGGCTCAGGGAGGCAAAGGGCCTCCAGTTGACTAACCGCCTATCCTTCCTGGCAGCTTCTCGGGCCGGGAGGCCCCGCAGAGGGACCAGCAAGGAAGCCAGGTCTGCTCTCCTGTCCAGAGGGGGCATGGTGGACAGCCGGGAGCCCCCGGACCCCTGTCTTTGTCCTGCCAATGAACGAGTGAAAGGGTTCAGAACTCACCTGCTCTGTCGGTGAAACCACCAACAGCCACAGGGGTCTCATTAGAGGCAGGTGTGGCCGTTATTAATTTATTTCAGGGGAGCTTTTTTCTTGGCACATTTTTCTCGTTGGTGTCTCTGGAAGCCAAGGTCCCGCCAGCCCCTGGATGTGGCTCTCCCCCCCGGGTGGGGGGGGGACCTGGAACTCTCCAGAGCGTTCGCGGTCCTGGCCAGGCCAGTGCAGTCAGGCTGCTACAGACCATATTTGTGGCCGGTTGGGACACCACGTCCCCTAGGAAAACCGGCTTTGCTTGAATAGAGAGCTGATGACTGGTTTGGAAAGGAAGTCACAGCCAGCAGGAGAGGCTCTCCCAAACGCCACCCAAGTCTGCTGCTGGGTGTCAGTTCCCCCGACGGAGGGGAGAATCACGGCCGGCCGGGGACGTGGTCTGTGACCACCTGCGGCTTGACCGACCCCTAGGAAGTCATGAGGCACCTCACCGGTCAGCCTTCATCATCTCCGCCCCTTCTCCACCTGGACCGGGCTTTCCCGAGTCCTTCCTGCAAGAAGCCGTGTGATCAAGAATCAGCACGTCTAGACTGAAGCACCTGCTTTGGGACACTTGCCTGGGTCTCTTATTGATTTACGTACGTACGTGTTTTTTTGACGGCTGCACCCTCGGTGTATGGGCGTTCCCCGGCCAGGGCTTGAATCCGAGCAGCAGCCGCGACAACACTGGATCTTTTAACCCACTGCACTGGGCTGGGGATCGAACCCGTGCCTCTGCGGCAACCCAAGCTGCTGAAGTAGAAGTTTAATCCATTGCACCCGGGCAGGAGCTCCCTGGATCTCAGAGTCCTCTCACCCACCCAATGGGGCCATGAGTTCCTCCAAGAGGAAATGAGTCTTTAGTCACCTTTGGTCCCTGTGGCCCCGGGGGCAGCTGGTGAGCAAATGGACACGGAGAGAAAGAATGCCTGTTGCCAGGTGTGGACCCGGGACCCCGGCCAACACGAGTAGATCTTGAGGATTGCGTGCCTGGCGAGGCTGAGTTTCTCATAAATAAAATCAAAGACAGAGAGGGGTAGAGAGGGAAACAAGGAAACTGTAAAATCAATAGGCAGCTGACATTGAAATTTACTAGGCTATCTGCGATATTGAAAAACCGCAGAGTCTGGGTCTGAAAACATTAGCATTTCCAAAGTCTTCAAGAACCATCCGGGTGGCGAGAGAGGAATTTCACTCGACATTGGATCACGGTCAGTGAAATTTCTGCCTTCTGCTGTACAGACAATAAATTCCTTCCCCATATCCTTGCGGAGAGAACTGTCTCGGGGCTGTTTTCAAAAGCCATGAATACAGTTGAGAAGTAATTTCCAAAGGAAAAAAGACAAAAAAAACGGAGGAGGTGAGGGAGGAGGAGAAGAGGAAGGAGAAGAAGGAAAAGAAGGATTCCTACGTTGGCTGCTGGTACCCAAAACCTGCCTTGGAGATGCTTTTGAATCTCTAAGCGAGGTGACAATGTAATTATTGATGTCAAGTGAGGTTTGCCTTTTTTTTTTTTTCCTGAAAGGAGGAACCGTGAACCTTGGAGGGAGTGGGGGGTGGTGGTGGGAGGGCACAGGTCCCAAGTCCCAGGCGTTCTGCCAGAAGCCATCCCTGCGGAATCCAGCTGTAGCGAGAATCCAGATGAGTCCGTTGGAGAGAATCCTCACCCTCAAAATCTGATCGCCTTGATGTCCGATTTGATTGCTCCTCCCCGCACCCCGTGATATCTGATCACCCGGCCTACCCTCAGCCAGAATCCTGTGGGTTCAGCTTGGCCGGAACCCCGCACCCTGAGGCTTCCTCTCGGTGTTTCCATCCTCTGACCGCCCCCGCCGCCTTGGCTGTAAACCCCCGCTGGTCCTTGTGGTGGGAACTGACCCCAGGTCTTTGTGAGATCTCGCCTCCCCTATTACAACAGTTCTCAGTAAATAAAATCTTTTTTTGTTTCTTTTTACCACTCGAACAGTGTATCTCGGTGGCTTGAGGGTTTTAACATCTTCGGGAACCCTCAGCGGAAACGGACCCACTCACACGCTGTTTCTGGCCCCATCCCCCGGCGAAGGTGCCGCAGCCGACCCCCACCCTGGGAGATCACGAAAGCCCCTCTCGTTCTTCTCTGTTGAATTTGCAGAGTCCCAGACCTGCGGGCTGTGTGACATCAGGCTGAGGTCAGCAGCCGGGACCACGAAGTCACAGGACAGGTGTAAAGCAGGTGTGGTACAGAGCCAAGCCCGCGGGGTGCTGTACAGGTCTCGGAGTGGCGGGGGGGACCCGTAGGCAGCCTTCTCTTGTCACCTTCCACTGTCAGAGGGACGCCTCGTCCCGGCCAGCTGAGTCACCCAAAATAGGAATGTTGCCTTACTTGAGCAGAACTGTGCTAACGGTGCCCGATCAGAGGTGACACCATCCTGTATAGGTGTGTCCGCAAAGGAAATGCGAGTCAAGGAAGAGGCGCTCTGGTCAGCACTGTCGGCTGTTTGAGGGCAAGAAGCGTGGCCAGCAGGGGAAGGTTCCAGACCTGGGCCCGGCGGGGCAGAGGGCAGAGACAGACGTGCCCGGAGGACTGGGGTCCTGGCCCAACAGGTCTTCCTGGTTTGTAAAACCCGAATGAAACACGCAGCTCACATTACGCTGTCTCACCAGGCTTGTGGATGGATGGTTTCTTCAGCCTTTTAATTCTGCCCATCAAATCCCCGCCTGAAACGTCATTATAGCCGAGACAGACGGGCTGTTTTCCCAGGGCGAGTCAGCCTGGATTCGTCTCGCCTACTGTCATTAAGCAAAGAGGAAATGAATTGTGGACGAAGGCTGGCTGTTCTTCGGCTCCCTCTCGAGAAGGAGTCAAGTGGCGCTCGCCGTGGGGACCCAGGCCGGGGTCACACAGCTCCTCTGCTACGGGCAGCAAATGGAGTCCCCAGGGAAGAAAGATCCTGTGATTCTTTGTATTAACTGGAAGCAAAGTGGTGGTTGTTTTTTATTTATTTTTTATTTTTTTAATGGGCACACCTGCGGCATACAGAAGTTCCCAGGCTTAGGGGTGGAATCGAGTTGCAGCTTCAGGCCTATACCACAGTCACAGCAACGCAGGATCTGAGCCATGTCTGCGACCTACACCACAGCTCACGGCAATGACAGATCCTTAACCCACTGGGCGAGGCCAGGGATCGAACCCACATCCCCACAGAGACATTGTTAGGTCCTTAACCTGCTGAGCTACAACAGGAACTGCAATTGTTTTTTTAACCAAATACGTATATGTGTATGTCCCAGGCAGCTGTACCCACAGTGTGCAAAAGTTCCTGGGCCAGGGATTGGACCCATCCCACAGCAGTGACCCGAGTCGCAGCAGTGATAATGTTGGGTCCTTAACCCACTGCACCACCAGGGAACTCCCTAGCCAAGCATATTTTTAAGGGGCACTTAATGGGACTGTGCCTGCCGTATACCTGTAAACCGTGTGTGACAGCACGCCCGCTCCAGCAGAATTTGATATACAGGATTCCAAACAAATAATCACATCTGACAGGCGATTTCTCCAATAAACCCAGAGAGCTATTTCCCGCTGGGAGGAAGTGGGCACACACAGCCCCCACAAATGCTGGCGCGACCCAGGGGAGGAGTGGGGCCGCAGCTCGTCTCAGCGCTGGCTCGGGGGCCCGCGGGGACCGGGAGCCTCACCAAATGAGTGAGAAGGGCAGACGGGGTCAGCCTTCCATCCGCTCTCCAGGCATCTCTCTGGGGTAGGGTTTGGTCGACACGCTCGCCCCAATGAGCCTCGGGGAGACCTGTGGGAATCGGCTTCCTTGCACCTGGCTGTTGTCAAGATGGGGCTCCCGGTGCCCCCTAAACGCAGTCTGGGGCCCCTCTGCCTAAGAACCAAGTTGGGGGGAGGTGGACCCAGGAGAGCGTGGGGCCTCTTCTGCTTGACACCTCCACCCGCAATGCGTCAAAGATCCAGTTTCTCCGCGTCCTTGCCAGCACTTGGTGTGGCCACTAGGGTTTAATTTTAGCTGTTCTGATAGGTGTGTGCTGTGTATCACTGTGGTTTAATCTGCGTTTCTCTGATGGCTAATGTGCGACATCTTTTCATGGGCTCATTTGCCATCTGTATAAATCCTCTCCGGTGAAAGGAATCTTGACTTTTATTTTTTCATTTTAGGGCCAGCATATGGAACTTCCCAGGCTTGGGTGGAATCAGAGCGGCAGCTGCCAGCCTATACCACAGCTATGGCAACCGCAGATCCGAGCTGCATCTGCCCAGCCTGAAGCCACGCTGGATCCTTAACCCACTGAGCGAGGCCGGGCATCAAACGTGCATCCTCACAGGCACTACGTCAGGTTCTTAAACCACGGTGCCACAGCAGGAACTCCTCTTAACCACGTTCTAATTAAACAGTTATCTACCGAGTTTTGAGACTCCTTTAAAAATAATTTAAAAAAAAAATTCTCCAGAGTATTGTTTCTCTTTTAAAGGTGCTTCATTTTTTGTTCTGTTTTATTTGAATTTAAAATGTTTTAACTTTAAATATAATTAACCTGCAACAGTGCATGACACAGTAATTCAATATTTCCATATGTTACAAAACTGAGAATTCTTTATGTGAGTCAGGTACTAGGAGTCAGGTACTAGTTCTCGGTCAGATATGCGGTTCATAAATATTTTCTCCAAGGGTTTTCATCATCTTAAGAGTCTTTTGCAGAACAAAACTTTTTAATTTTGACCAAGTGCAACGTATGGATTTTTCCTTGCGTGGCCCATGCTCTCACTGACCCGGCCTGCTATTGATGAGCTTCCTCTGCTCCCTCTTCTTTTGACCAAAGGGCAAAGGGCAAAGGGCAAAGGCCAAAGGTCACCCCGCCCCATCAGTCTTCTTTGCCCTGGGTGTGTTCTTGGCCTGGAACTTTGGTGATTCCTTAAAAAATGAGATAGATATACACGTATCATAGCATGGAATAATTGCATTGCTGGGCACTGGTTCCCGAGAAATGAAATCTCATGTCCCCACAAAAACAAGCACACGATTTTTTTTTTTTTTTAGCAGCTTTATTTGTAAGAGCTGAAAATGGGAAGCAACCCAAATGTTCCTCGGTGGGTGAATGGTTCAGCAGAGTGCGGTGCCGCCGTGGCAGGGTACCGCTCAGGAATGAAAGGAAAGAACCACACACAACCTGAATGGAACTCCGGGGCCTTACGCTGAATGAAGAAAGCCAAGCTCAAAATGTCACATACTTGGCGCTTCCATTTATGTACTGTCCTTGAAATGACCAAATTATACAAACAGAGGAGAGATTAGTGGTTCCCCGGGGGTTATGGAATGAGCGTCTGCGAAGGGGCAGCTTCTGGAGAATTTTGTGATGATGAAACCATCGTGTGTCTTGATTGTGGTGGCAAGTGCATGCCTCTCTACCTGGGGTCAAGTTACCTAGAACCACACACACACACACACACACACACATACACACACGTGGAATCTGTATCCAATGTCAATTTCCTGCTTTTGGTATTGAGAACAGCTATGAAGGGGCTTCCCTGGCGGGGGGCTGTATGAAGTGCCCGTCAGACCTCTCTACGCTGTTTTTGCAAATGTGATGCATCTATAGTTATCGCTAAATCTCTGGGGATGGAAGACGTGGGGCCTGGTAGGGCCTGATCAGACTCTGGAGGCCTGTGTCCCCTGGTGTCGGGCTGTAAGCCAGGCACCAGCGTGACCCCTCAGGCTGCGGGGGGTGGACGAGGGGTTGAGCTGGGGGCCCGTGGTAGTCAGGAGACGGCACTGGGCGAGCAGAAGGGGAGGGGGCTGCAGGGACAAATCCGGGGGCGCTGCCTGGGGACAAGGGACAGAGGTGGTGATCCTCCACAGAGCAGTGGTTCACGGGACCAAGAGCTGCCCCTGGAAGGGATCTTTCTGCAGACGGGGAGCCCTCGAAAGACAAGGCCCCAGGTTTCTGGAATTTCTAGGCCAACTCAGCGCGGAGCAGACAAAGGGCTGTGGGCTGGATGTCAGGAGACAAGACCCCAGAGGGGCTCGCTCTCACGCAGCTCCACGCCCCAGCCCACCTCGATCACCCCGGCATCTGCTGTGTCCCCCTAAGCAGTTTGGACGCTGCTCGGGGTGCTCCCGGGAGCTCTACCCTGGAGTGTTCGTTCACTGCACGTGCGTAAGGCCGCCGGCAGCGTCGGGAAGGGGACCGGAGCTCGCGGCCATATGGGGATGTGGCTGTGGAAAAAAAATATTTATAAAATGGCTTTTCCAAATGTTTAATCTACAGCAGATGCATCTCACATTAATCTGTTTGGCTTGGCTTCCGCTGTGGGGAGATGCCGTTTCGTTTCATGGAGCAGAGGAGATGGGGGCTGCTAGAAGACTCATCTGTTTGCGACTCAGCTCGAAAGCGAGAGGGGCGGGTGGGAAGGGGCGGGTGGCCCCGGGGCGGCAGGCGCGGGGCTGGGGTGACAAGGGAAAGGAGCCCCCGACGCCCCCCGTGGCTGGGGGGGGGGCACCAAATTGTAATTTTCATCTCATGGATGCTGTGTGTTTAATCTCCCTCCTGGAATAATAAACCGATGCCTAAATTTCTTACTAAGAACTCGTGCTGTCACTTTGATCACCGTTGAGTAATGGGGTCCCACACCGATTCCTGGCTGTGGCATTTCCGCGATTTTTGCAGAATGAAAAATCCCTTTGGGGCACTGATTAACACGGACGTTTCTAGAATGGCCAGTGGCACCACTGGTTTCTCCAGCCCCTTGCACACTCCAGAGAGCCTCGGCCACCTTCGCCACCTCTGAGACCAGAAAGACCCCCTCAGCCCCTGCCAACCTCAGGTCCTTTGCATGTTCTGTTCCCTCTGCTGGCACGCTCTCCCCTCAGCCTGGCCCGAGCAACTCCCGCTCTCGGCTTAAATAACAGCTCCTGAGCGAAGCCTTTGGCCAAACTTCCAAATCGTGGGAGGTTTGCCCTCCTAGAACCCTGGGACTTCCTCATTACTCGAATGAACTCGGAACCTCAGTGCCATCTTGCGATGCCGCGGTTCTGTCTCCCACACGCCTGCCTGAGCCCCAGCGTGGGACGGGTGCCCGCTGGACAGACCGGGAGGTGGCAAGTGACATGTGACTCTCAGCTGCTCCCTCTCTGAAGACCCGGGGAGGAAAACAGCAGCCACCGCCTTTTCTTTAAAACGCTGGCCATCCTTTAAGCCCTGGATGGTCGCTGCCCGCTTGGTCCGAGGAAGAGAAAGGGGGGCGACCCCCCCACCCTCACCCGCTTCCTCAAAGCTCTGCAGGTTCATTTCAGCTGCCCGAGTGTGGAAGACAGAAAGGACACGCCAGGGTGTCCACCCCCCAGTCCCTGGAAGCTGTAAATAGGTGAGTCTCATGGCAAAGGCCCTTTGCGGACGTGACTGCCCGAATGGCCCTGAGATGGGCAGGCTGCGTTGCATTCCCTGGGTTTCCAGGCGAGCCCAGCCTGGTTACCTGAACCTTTCAAAGCGGCGAACGTTTCAACATCCCTAATCATTAGGGAGATACGACGACACACCACCTTAGGCCCATTAGCACGGCTACTATCAAATGACCAAAATAATAAACGCTGGTGAATACGTGGTTCAATTGGAACCTTCGTACAGAGTCGGTGGGAATGGGAAATGCTGCGTCCACCACCGTGGAAAACAGCAGGACGGTTCTTCAAAAATCAAAAGTAGAATTACCTTGTCATCTAGCAAGTCCGCTTTGGGGTCCACGCCCAACAGAACTGGGAGCAGGACCTGGAAAAGATATTTGCACACCCGTGTTCCAGGCTGCCTCATTCACAGTAGCTACAGCAGGGAAGAACCCAAGTATCCACTGAAGGATGAACGGATAAGCAACACAAAGCGCGTGGACACCATGGACTATTATTCGGCCTTAAAAAGGTAATTCTGACATAAGACACAACATGGACGAACTGAGGACCTTCTGCTAAGTGGAGAAAGCCCGTCACAAAAAAAGGCAAATACCATGTGATTCCACTTGGAGGAGGAAACCAGCACAGTCTAACTCAGAAACAGGACATGGAGTGGGGGTTACCGGGGCCTGGGAGCGGGGAGCAATGGGGACAGAGCTTCGGTTTACAAGATGGAAAGCGTTCTGGAGACGGATGGTGGTGACGGCTGCACGACAATCTGAGTGCACTTAAAAACCGTTAGGATGGGGAGCTCCCCTTGTGGCTCAGCAGGTTAAGAACCCACTACTATCCATGAGGACGCGGGTTTGATCCCTGACCTTGCTCAGTGGGTTAAGGATCCGGTGTTGCCGTGAGCTGTGATGAGACTCGGATGTGGCGTTGCTGTGGCTGTGGCGTAGGGGGGCAGCTGCAGATCCCATCCGACCCCTAGCCTGGGAAATCCCATATGCCACACATGAAGCCCTAAAAAGAAAAAAAAAAGATTAAGTTCCTAAATTTTATTAGTATCTTAGCACAGTTAAAACAAATTTTAAGTGTAGATGGAGTTTCTGTTGTGGCTCAGCGGTTAACGAAACTGACTAGTATCCATGAGGACGCAGGTTTGATCCCTGGCCCCGCTCAGTGGGTTAAGGATCTGGCATTGCCGTGAGCCATGGTGTAGGTCACAGATGGGGCTCAGATCCCACATTGCTTATGTCTGTGGCTGTGAGCCGGCAGCTGTAGCTACGACTGGACCCTTAGCCTGGGAATCTCCATATGCCATGGGTGTGGCCCTGAAAAGACAAAAAAAAATTTTTTTTAAGTGTAGAGCTTTAGCAAATAAGAACGACTTGAGGTCCAAAGATGGTCAGCAGAGGACAGTGTGAGGTGTCCACCCCGTTGCTGGGTCCAAGGGGCAGGAGCCCACGTGTAGGACCAGGAGCCGAGGGAGGCCCCAGCCGACGGTCAGCAAGGCGTGAACTGCAGTCCCCAACCCCAACGAGCCGAACTGAACCACCCACCTTAGGGAGCAGGACACTCATTCTCCCCTAGAGCCTCCAGCAGGAACACAGCCCGGCCGACACCTCGATTTTAGCCCCGAGAGGCTCCCTGCAGACTGCTGACCTGCAGAGCTGTCGGAGAATAAATTCATATCGTTTAGGCTGCCACATTTGCACTCGCATTTCAGGGCAACACAGGAAACCAGTTTCGCAAAGAAGCTCAGGCAGGGCAGCTCCAGAGGCAGCTGGCTCGGGGGGGGGGGGGCGAGTGCGGGCTCGGGTGGGGTGGGGGGACAAAAGAGAAAATGAGCTGGACGTTGGAACTCCCTCCGCTCAAGAGCCAGCGCAGGCAGGGAGTGTAAACGGGACGGAGAGAGCGCTCAGGAAACTCACAGACAAGGACGGTGTCCATGAGAACCGCGCCCGCCGCCCCCAGCTCCGTGTCAGAGGTCGCTCTGTGCCTAGGTAATTCTGGGGGCCTTGGGCGACCCACAGTCTGCCTGGGACACTCACCCTGTTGTTTGCCTGACCGTGATGTCAACGGCTGCCTGTCTGAGCACAGCGTCCACGCCGATGGCCCTGCCTCCAATGGCCTTGAAAGCCCGGGGCAGGGCTGGGTCCCAAGTGGAGACAGGAAGCGCACCCACCCGGGCCCTGCAGCCCCCACCCCGCGCTCCGGTCACACACACCCCACCCCCGCCCCGGACGGAGAGTCCCAGAGAGGTGGCAGAGCTCCGCTGCAGGGGCTGCCCGGGTGACCACCCATTTGCAGAAAAGGGACGTTTCTGGGCTCTCCCAAGCCTGTCGCTGAGACCAGGTGGACACCTGCCCACCGCTAGCCCAGAAAGATGCTGGTCCAGCCCTCAAATGAACCTGAAGGGAGAGCCGGGACTGAAAAGCCAGACAGATCCAGTTTCAGGTGTGTTTCCGCCCATGACCCTGATCCAACTCCCTAAGCGCCCTGAGCCTCACTTTGCTCCTCTGTGAAGCAGGGGACAACCGGGGCACCTAATTCGTGGGCTATTCGCATGAACACGCGGCTGCAAATGCCGTGTTCGGCACAGCCCCGCCCCCGAGGAAGCACTCTGTCGACGTTAAGCTGCAATTACCACTAACAAGAAGCCTCTCGGCTTTAAACCGCTATTTTCCAACCCCGTCCCCCCTTCAAAAGCATCTCTTTCAGGCCCAGCTGAGACGGAAATGAGGAAATGAACCTGACATCCACTCCACACGTCCCTTTGATGAGAGTCACCCTCCAGGAGCAGAGACCTCATCGAAATGTAATTTTTTTCCCATTAATCATCCACATAGACAGCACTCGGGTCTCCAACTCTCTTAGGCAAATAACAACCAAAAAAAAAAAAAAAAAAGGAAATCTTTTCTTCCAAATTGAAGTGCAGATTTGTGTAATAAAAGCACGGCATCGAGGCAGCTTTCTCCTCTCATCTGGTCCTCTGTTTTAAAACTCACCAAGGGCCCGTCCCTCTCGCTCCTCGTTCCCCCGCCTTTCCTTTCTTTGAGGCTGGACCCGCAGACACACCACTGCTGAGCACAGCTCTCAGCATCCTTGCCGCCGTAGGGACCAGCCCCTCCCACACTTTTCCCTTTTCCCACAGGCCTCCTTTAAGTGCCGCTTCCCCGGCTTCCTCACTCCCAGCCTTTCATTTTCCCAGCCGGCTTCCTCACTCCCAGCCTTTCATTTTCCCAGCCGTGCACGTTGAGGCCAGATCTGCAGAGGGATGGAGCAGAATGCAAAGGGTGGCTTCAGAACCTCAGACGAGGGTTCAAATCCTGACCCAGCAGTGTGGTTTGGGCAAGTCACTACCCCTTCCGATCTCATTCCACCTTGGAAAGTGGGCAGGAAAAAACCACCATCCTGGCTTTACTGTGTCCACGGCTGCGTGATTGAATGACCAGCTCGGGGGCTGTTGTCTGAATGTCTACTGTGACCTGGGACCCAGGACTGCAGCAGTGAACAGCGCCCTGGTACTCGCAGCCCACAGCCAGTCACAGCAGAGGTGCTCTTGAAATGGACATCTCAGGGCCCGGGGGGGCCCCCGGACCACTGTCACTTTGACACCAGTTGCAAGTATGGGTCTCTGTCCCCAAGAGCCATCTTGGTGTTGATAATTCACCAGGAAGACCCAGAACTGTTGCTCACAGTTAACAGTTTGTTACAGCAAAGGATACAGATTAAAATCAGCCCAGAGAAGAGACCCCGGAGGTGGGGGGGAGCTGGGGGGAGGGAGCTCAGCAAATCCCGAAATTCCAGTCTTCTGGGTGTCCTCTCCCCCGGGGGATCATGAACAGCTCAAACCTCTCCCAGCAAAGCTGTGTGACCACATGCGCAGCACTAGCCACAGGGGTGCCCCCCACGTCCCGGTGCCCAGGGTTTATGTAGGCGCTCAGGCACACACACTGGGTTGACTGCTGTGTGGCTGACCTTGGTCTCCCTGCTTCCAAGGTCAGGTTGACAATGCCGAGCTCAAGGTGCCCACCCTAAACCGGGCTGTCAGCACAGTACCTCTGACGTGGCCCAGGACCCTTATCCCAAAGACACAAAGACCAAGACACCTTTATCAGGCGGGACATCCGAGGGCTTAGAGGTGACCTCCCGGGAGCCAGGCAAAAGACCTCTCTTTGGGCACAATGACTCCTTACTGCCCAGAAGTTTAGCTGCAAAATCCCTCCAGATGTGAGCTGCAACCTCTCCCCTTCCAGCGGGACAGGTGCTCACGCGGTGTCGTGAGGAAAGGGAAAAAGAAAGAAACCAAGCAAATGCTCGGGAAAGCGGGCACGTTAACAGAGGAAGCCACTTCCAGAGTGCAACACAGAGCCGTGGAGGGACCACGAGTGCCTCTCCGGGCACGGAGGGAGAGAGAGGCCCAGGACGTGCTGTTGGTGGGAAGGCAGGCTGTCGAACCCTTGTCACTGAGGAGCCCCAAGTGAGTGACTTAAACTCTCGAGTCCCCCAGTGTCCTTGTCTCCAAAACAGGGCCGTTCTCTTTCCTCTGCTGGACTTGCAGCCGCGTGCAGAAAACAGCAGGTGCATCTTCAGGGCCGCCCCTGGACAGCTCTGCGCTCCGCCCCTGGACAGCTCTGCGCTCCGCCCCTGGACAGCGCTGCGCTCCGCACCGGGACAGCGCTGCGCTCCGCCCCTGGACAGCGCTGCGCTCAGCCCCTGGACAGCGCTGCGCTCCGCACCGGGACAGCTCTGCGCTCCGCCCCTGGACAGCGCTGCGCTCCGCCCCTGGACAGCGCTGCGCTCCGCCCCTGGACAGCGCTGCGCTCCGCCCCTGGACAGCGCTGCGCTCCGCCCCTGGACAGCGCTGCGCTCCGCACCGGGACAGCGCTGCGCTCCGCCCCTGGACAGCGCTGCGCTCAGCCCCTGGACAGCGCTGCGCTCAGCCCCTGGACAGCGCTGCGCTCCGCACCGGGACAGCTCTCCGCTCCGCACCGGGACAGCTCTGCGCTCCGCACCGGGACAGCTCTGCGCTCCGCCCCTGGACAGCGCTGCGCTCCGCCCCTGGACAGCGCTGCGCTCGGCACCGGGACAGCTCTGCGCTCCGCCCCTGGACAGCTCTGCGCTCCGCACCGGGACAGCGCTGCGCTCCGCCCCTGGACAGCGCTGCGCTCCGCACCGGGACAGCTCTGCGCTCCGCCCCTGGACAGCGCTGCGCTCAGCACCGGGACAGCGCTGCGCTCCGCACCGGGACAGCTCTGCGCTCCGCCCCTGGACAGCGCTGCGCTCCGCCCCTGGACAGCGCTGCGCTCCGCCCCTGGACAGCGCTGCGCTCCGCACCGGGACAGCGCTGCGCTCCGCACCAGGCTAAGTCCCCGGCGCGTGGCTATCAGAGCAGAAGCAGGTGACAGCTCTCCTGCAGGACATTAGTTGCCAGGCAGGTGCCTTGACCACTGCCTCGTTAATTACTTTCTATAAACTAGTGATTGAATCGTTCACCTATTCATTCCCTCATCTATTTATCCGTTCACGGTGGGTGCTGGGGATTTGGGAGTCATGAAGCCAGATAAGGCTTTCATCTTCAAGGAGCAGAAAGCAGACCGAGCCCAGAGACAGAGGTGCACTTTCCCAAGCTCACACAGCAGGTCCTGGTGCCCGGCTGGCAGACGAGACAGGCTCTAAAGTGAAAACTGTAGCAGGGCTGTGTGGGAGCCAGTTGGGCTGAGTGGACGGAGAAGGAGAAACAGCGCTCTGGGCTAAGAGAGCTGCGTGCCGAGGGGAGGCTGAGAGGTCTGGCGATGAGAGTGGGTGGGTTACAGGGCGGGGTGTGCCCAGAAGAGAAACGCCTGTGGTGACCGCGAAGCCTTTATGAGAAGATTACACCAGGGTGCACTCCAGCAGGCGTGCACGCCGGGGCCCGTGCTCATCACCAGCCTGAGGCGGGTGGGGAATGACCACGTGGAAATGATCTCTCTTCTCTTCCTCTTCCACCACGGCCAGGAGCATCTGAGCTTCCTCATAAGATGCGGATGTGCTCAGGTCCTTCCCTGCCTTGGTCGCCTTTCCAGCTCTCCTGGGTGATCTCCCTGGAAAATGCGCCAGAATGAGAATGCTTCTGCAGTGTCCTGCCCCGAGCTCACTCCAGTCACAGGTGGGGGACCGGCAGGACAAATCGGGACAGGGCAGCCCCGGAGCCCGCGGTGGTTGGCGTCCCGGCTCTGCAGGCACCGAGGATCACCTGCTCTTGCCAATGATCTTGGTGACCAAGCCGCTCGCAAGCCCAGCTCCCGGGCTCTTAGAAACCAAATGAAATTCAGTTTTGAACAACAAGGCTTCAGTTGTCGGGGTGAGATCACTGCAGAACCGCTGTGTCAGCCGCAAAGAATGTCTCCACGTCCTCCTGCCTTTCGGCTGACCCCCTCCTCGGGGGCCGCTGGCTGGAGCAGGTCACCGGATCGAGGGCGATTAATTTTTACAGCCCTCCACTCTCAGCATCCACTCCACGCTGGGGTGAGGTCACTCTGGCCGCCTTATTTCGATCTGTTTTAAAGAAGATTTTCTTGGCAGCCCCCCACCCCCGCCCCAGTGAGCTCATAGGCCCGTGTTTGTGGGAACAAACTTCCCCTGTCGTGCTGGCTCTGCAGAGCTCCTAGTGGCTGGAGGGGACGGCAAAGACCATTCCTGGATGCTGTGCCATCCTGAGCAAATCCCCACCCCACCCAGGACCTCCCTTGTCTCGTGCACGTGACACAAAGCTTCAACTAGATGAGCATTTGCAAAACCTAACTCTCGAGCACGGCCACAATCTTGGCCTCTCCCGCTGCCTGTACTCAAATGCAGCGACTACCTTTTTCCCTGTAAACCACTCCTCGTTTTTAATGAACTGCATTTAATTGAAAAGGAACTGCGGTACCGACACCCTAAACGGAAAGGCGTGTACCTTGCCATGAATGGAGAGTAACTCCAGAAGCCAAGACCTTGAAAAATTGTTTCTAAATAATAATTCCTTGATTGTTTAGAAAAATTGAGAAATAACTGCTTCTAAGCTAAGGATACTAAATTCCAGCCACAAGCTGCTTCCCCGTGAAGGCTTTGAGCCTGGGGCTCTTCTGTCTGTGATCACGAGGGAAATTGGGAGAGTCAGGAGGTGCTAAAAACTCCTAGTGCCAGACAGCGAATTTCCTTCCCGGTCTAACCAGAGGGCTGGAAAGGGGACTAGTTCTCGCCCTGTACAAGTCAATGTTCTTTAGTGCTGGATGCGTGCATCACCCCAGCCCACGTTGCACTTGACCAGCGGCCCCGTGCTTTGGAAAATCCCGGTATAGATTTTCCCTAAACAGCTCTCTGATTTCCAGAAGTGATCTGGAACCCCGTGGCACTTCTAGAGCGTCTTGCCAAGCCAGCTCAGCCCCCGGTGCCGCGCGATGCACACCGTTCGGGTCGGTCACGCAGAGAACCTGTCACCAAGGCCGCTTCCTCCCAGCCTACCGATCGGCGTCGTGGGACTGACTGAGCGCCCCGGGCTCCGCCCTTGTAACGGGGGCGCCCCACGAATCACATCTGAACTAGAGGAACGGGACAAGGTGCTCGTTAGGAGGCCGACAGGGGCCCCCCAGCCTCAAACGGGGGCGGGAAAGCTTGGGGAACAGAGATGGCCCTGGGGACACTTCGGTTCAGCTGTTGTGCACGCAGGCAGAGGGGTACAAGTGGCGAGGCCCGGAGGGTGGACTTTTCCCGAAAGACCCAGCAAATCCATCTGCCTCTGTCCTCAAAACGGCCTGGACTCATTCCGTCCCCCACAAACTTCGCCACCCGACAGACTGTGGGGCTGATTTCACTGACGTCAGCAGCAGACATGGCTCGTGACCCCAGGAAGGGCGAGGTGGGTGCCAGGTTGAGATGCGGTTGCCGAAGCATTTGACGCAGAAACAGTCCATCCCCCTAAAGGAGCGTAAACCCAGCCCTCCAGCGGACCAGGCTGGATGCCGGCCTCGCCTCCGGGCCCTGAGCCGCTGCCAAAGCCTCAGGCTCTGCCCTCCCCGCCAGCCTCAACTTGGACGCAGCCCCGCATTCCCGCGCCCCTGGCCTCCCCGAGCGCTGCCCGGGGCCCGTCTCACAGCCAGGCCTTTAGTTCTGGGAACACAGGGCGCTGTGAAGCCCGGCTCCGGGTGGTCTGGCTGCTCCCCTGCCCTTCTGAGAGAAAGTCAAGGTCGGGGCCCCGCCACAGACGCCCTCTTTGCAAATCCGATGAATTCAAAGTCAAGGAAAACACGTCACACATACCCACACTGGCTTCCCCGCTGTCCCTGCTTCCTTGGGAGGCTTGGAGGGTGGGAGCCCCCAAAATAACAGACACTGTTCTGGGCTCAACATCATCCCCCCCCAAACTCATATCTACCCAGGACCTCAGAAAGGGACCTTATTTGGGAACAGGTCTTTGCAGATGTCATGAGTTAAGGTCAGCCTGATGAGGGTGGCCTCTCAGGCCAGCGACTGGGGTCCTCCTAAGAGTAGAGGGGCACAGAGATGCAGGGACCCACAGGGAAAGAGGCATGTGACAATGGACTCGAAGCTTTGCAGCCACAAGTCAGGACACACCAGGGACCTCCAGAGCTGCAGGAAGCTGGGAGCGAGGCCTGGAGCAGAGACCCAGAGCCGCCCGAAAGAGCCAGGTTTCAGACAACTGGTCTCTAGAAACATCAGGGGATAAATTCTTGTCGTTTCAAGGCCCCCGTTGGTGGCATTTTCTTACAGCAGTCCCGGGAAAGTAAGGCAGAAGCTAGTTTAATGAGAACTTACAGCACACTGAGCCTTTTGTTAAGTGCATTCCAGATGCCGGCTCCAAGCTGCCCCGTGACCCGCTGAAGTAGATGCCACCATGTCTTCTTCCATTTTACCAACGGGGACACCGAGGCCGGACTGAGTGCTTGTCACCCAAAGGTATCTGGTCACGTGGCCGACCTGTGATACTCAAACTCCTGTGTCCTCGATCCCCAAACCTCTGCTGGTTCCATGACATCACTCGGCTCCCAGACGCAGCTAGCCTGGGAGACTCCACAGGCCACAGTGAGGCCTTAAAAAGAAGCTCTCACCCCAAAGGGCCTCGGGTAGGCACTCACGGCCATGGCTGGGGCTCCAGGACGACAGCCGGTCCCAGGAGGCGGCAGTGCTGGTTGCCCCTCACCCTCCCAGGAACAGGTGCCTGACGCAGGCAGGGAGCCCTGAGCTCAGGAAGCTTTTCCAGGAGGCACAGCTGGCAGCCTGGTTCCAGAGCAGCCCCGCTTCCTGGAGGACAAACCCTCCTCCCAGCTCATCTCCGTGCCTGGGCCAGTTAGAGCCGTTCTCTCCGCGGGCCCCTGGGGCAGCAGGTGTGAGGGCTGACGCTGCCACTTCTCTGGGCGGAGTCTGAACTTCAGTTCTTGGGAAGGAGGGAGGGAGGAGGGGGGAGGGGGGGAGGAAGGGGGCGACGTGGGCAGGTGGCCCGAGGGGTGAGCTTGGGAAAACGGGAGCGGACAAGGGTCGATGCGGGCCACTCCCTCCCCGTCAGACGTATAGTCCGCCTTCTGTATCTCCAGGTTCTGCGTCTTCATCCTCGGAGTCAGCCAGTCAAGGACTGAAAATGTTCATGGGTGGGAGAGGGGAGAAATTCCAGAAAGTTCTAAAGAGCAAACTTGAATGCGCCGTGAGCCGACGACTAATTACACAGCACTCGCATGGCAGTAGGTATTGTAAGTCACCTAGAGGTGAGTTAAAGTGCTCAGGTGGATGAGCCTGGATTAGAGGCAAATACTGCCCCACTTTATCAAGGGACTTGAGAGGGTCCTCAGATTTTGGTATGTGGGGGGGTAGGATTCCTAGACCCAGGGCCCTGCAGATACCAAGGGAAGGCTATATCTTGAAGAGGGACAAGTTCCACTGGGAAAAGACACACCCAGCGGAACGACACAACCCTGAGAGGGGCCGTGCCCGCGGGAGCCTTTCTGGAACTTTCCTCTTCAAGCTCAGAACTCCTGCTTTGGGACAGGGCCCAGAACAATATTGTCAGGTCTACTTTAAGTCAGTCCCGGGGCTTGTGGGCTTGCTCTGTGAGAGGCGCCGTGTAAAGCAGAGCAGGTCCCGGTTACACTGGACGTCAGGACTTATTTCAGCTCCTGCTGTGGCCCAGAGCTACTGACCAGCTCCGGGAGACAATAGCATCGAACGACAGAGAAGATCTGGAGGCTGGAGATGGTGAGAGCTTCTCCTGCCTCTTTCCATCGGCCAGGAGTGCTGGCAGGACCCGCAACATGCTGGCTCGTTCTTATTCTTGGTCATGTCAACGGAAATTCATCCCCTGCTCAGCCCTGAATGCTCATCCGTCAGGATGCAGTGGTCCCACCGCAGTGCACCTGAGATCAGACTGTTTGGGTCCCTAAATGAGCAAATCATCTCTCAGGCTGAGAAATGTTGGCTCATGTTACGTGAGGTCAGAAAACCTGGGCGTGTTTTCGGAAGGCGGAGAGAACTCTGCCTAAACATTTCAGCCAGGAGGACCGACTACAGGAATTCAGTTCTTACGGTTCTGGAGGCTGGAGGTCCAAGCACAGGCGCCAGTCCTGGTGAGGGCCCCGTGCTGAGCCGCGACGGCCGGCCCCTCTCTGCGCAGGGCGCTGGGTGAGGAGTCCTGTAGAAGGCCACCCGTCCACTCGCGGGGTGGTGACCTAGCCACTCCCTAAGCCGCACCTCCTCACGTGGTCGCCTCGGCTTTAGGTTATCAACACATGAATTTGGGGAGACCCAGACATTCAGTCTCCAGCAAGGAAGTGCCTGATGTGGTCTAGTTCATAAAGACAGAAAGGAGAATGGTGGGTGCCGGGGGCTGGGAGACAAGGGGAATGGGAGCTGGTGTTTAATGGGGACAGTTTCAATTTGGGAAGAGGAACGAGTCCTGGGAGTAGATGAGGGTGACGGCTGCAGGGCAGGGAGAACGTACTTAGAGCGACAGAATGAGACACGCGAACACATCTTGTGTTGTGCATCTCCTCTCCCCCTCCCCCTCCCCC